>CM049584.1:0-342500 GCA_027123335.1 Amphiprion clarkii
AGCGGAGGCGACCACAGCACGGAGAACCCAAGACAGCGGAGGCGACCACAGCCACGGAGAACCCAAGACAGCGGAGGCGACCACAGCACGGAGAACCCAAGACAGCGGAGGCGACCACAGCACGGAGAACCCAAGACAGCGGAGGCGACCACAGCACGGAGAACCCAAGACAGCGGAGGCGACCACAGCCGGAGAACCCAAGACAGCGGAGGCGACCACAGCACGGAGAACCCAAGACAGCGGAGGCGACCACAGCACGGAGAACCCAAGACAGCGGAGGCGACCACAGCACGGAGAACCCAAGACAGCGGAGGCGACCACAGCACGGAGAACCCAAGACAGCGGAGGCGACCACAGCACGGAGAACCCAAGACAGCGGAGGCGACCACAGCACGGAGAACCCAAGACAGCGGAGGCGACCACAGCACGGAGAACCCAAGACAGCGGAGGCGACCACAGCACGGAGAACCCAAGACAGCGGAGGCGACCACAGCACGGAGAACCCAAGACAGCGGAGGCGACCACAGCCGGAGAACCCAAGACAGCGGAGGCGACCACAGCACGGAGAACCCAAGACAGCGGAGGCGACCACAGCACGGAGAACCCAAGACAGCGGAGGCGACCACAGCACGGAGAACCCAAGACAGCGGAGGCGACCACAGCACGGAGAACCCAAGACAGCGGAGGCGACCACAGCCCGGAGAACCCAAGACAGCGGAGGCGACCACAGCACGGAGAACCCAAGACAGCGGAGGCGACCACAGCACGGAGAACCCAAGACAGCGGAGGCGACCACAGCACGGAGAACCCAAGACAGCGGAGGCGACCACAGCCAGGAGAACCCAAGACAGCGGAGGCGACCACAGCCCGGAGAACCCAAGACAGCGGAGGCGACCACAGCACGGAGAACCCAAGACAGCGGAGGCGACCACAGCACGGAGAACCCAAGACAGCGGAGGCGACCACAGCACGGAGAACCCAAGACAGCGGAGGCGACCACAGCCAGGAGAACCCAAGACAGCGGAGGCGACCACAGCACGGAGAACCCAAGACAGCGGAGGCGACCACAGCACGGAGAACCCAAGACAGCGGAGGCGACCACAGCACGGAGAACCCAAGACAGCGGAGGCGACCACAGCACGGAGAACCCAAGACAGCGGAGGCGACCACAGCACGGAGAACCCAAGACAGCGGAGGCGACCACAGCACGGAGAACCCAAGACAGCGGAGGCGACCACAGCACGGAGAACCCAAGACAGCGGAGGCGACCACAGCACGGAGAACCCAAGACAGCGGAGGCGACCACAGCACGGAGAACCCAAGACAGCGGAGGCGACCACAGCACGGAGAACCCAAGACAGCGGAGGCGACCACAGCCGGAGAACCCAAGACAGCGGAGGCGACCACAGCCGGAGAACCCAAGACAGCGGAGGCGACCACAGCACGGAGAACCCAAGACAGCGGAGGCGACCACAGCCAGGAGAACCCAAGACAGCGGAGGCGACCACAGCACGGAGAACCCAAGACAGCGGAGGCGACCACAGCACGGAGAACCCAAGGCAGCGGAGGCGACCACAGCACGGAGAACCCAAGACAGCGGAGGCGACCACAGCACGGAAAACCCAAGACAGCGGAGGCGACCACAGCCCGGAGAACCCAAGACAGCGGAGGCGACCACAGCCCGGAGAACCCAAGACAGCGGAGGCGACCACAGCCCGGAGAACCCAAGACAGCGGAAGCGACCACAGCACGGAGAACCCAAGACAGCGGAAGCGACCACAGCACGGAGAACCCAAGACAGCGGAGGCGACCACAGCACGGAGAACCCAAGACAGCGGAGGCGACCACAGCCCGGAGAACCCAAGACAGCGGAGGCGACCACAGCCCGGAGAACCCAAGACAGCGGAGGCGACCACAGCACGGAGAACCCAAGACAGCGGAGACGACCACAGCCAGGAGAACCCAAGGCAGCGGAGGCGACCACAGCACGGAGAACCCAAGGCAGCGGAGGCGACCACAGCACGGAGAACCCAAGACAGCGGAGGCGACCACAGCACGGAGAACCCAAGACAGCGGAGGCGACCACAGCACGGAGAACCCAAGACAGCGGAGGCGACCACAGCCCGGAGAACCCAAGACAGCGGAAGCGACCACAGCCCGGAGAACCCAAGACAGCGGAGGCGACCACAGCACGGAGAACCCAAGACAGCGGAGGCGACCACAGCACGGAGAACCCAAGACAGCGGAGGCGACCACAGCCCGGAGAACCCAAGACAGCGGAGGCGACCACAGCCCGGAGAACCCAAGACAGCGGAGGCGACCACAGCACGGAGAACCCAAGACAGCGGAGACGACCACAGCCAGGAGAACCCAAGGCAGCGGAGGCGACCACAGCACGGAGAACCCAAGGCAGCGGAGGCGACCACAGCACGGAGAACCCAAAGCAGCGGAGGCGACCACAGCACGGAGAACCCAAGGCAGCGGAGGCGACCACAGCACGGAGAACCCAAGACAGCGGAAGCGACCACAGCCCGGAGAACCCAAGACAGCGGAGGCGACCACAGCACAGAGAACCCAAGACAGCGGAGGCGACCACAGCACGGAGAACCCAAGACAGCGGAAGCGACCACAGCCCGGAGAACCCAAGACAGCGGAGGCGACCACAGCACAGAGAACTCAAGACAGCGGAGGCGACCACAGCATGGAGAACCCAAGACAGCGGAGGCGACCACAGCACGGAGAACCCAAGACAGCGGAGGCGACCACAGCCCGGAGAACCCAAGACAGCGGAGGCGACCACAGCACGGAGAACCCAAGACAGCGGAGGCGACCAAAGCCAGGAGAACCCAAGACAGCGGAGGCGACCACAGCACGGAGAACCCAAGACAGCGGAAGCGACCACAGCCCGGAGAACCCAAGACAGCGGAGGTGACCACAGCACGGAGAACCCAAGACAGCGGAGGCGACCACAGCCCGGAGAACCCAAGACAGCGGAGGCGACCAAAGCCAGGAGAACCCAAGACAGTGGAGGCGACCACAGCATGGAGAACCCGAGACAGCAGAGGCGACCACGGCCCGGAGAACCCAAGACAGCGGAGGCGACCACGGCCCGGAGCACCCGAGAGAGCGGAGGCGACCACGGCCCGGAGAACCCAAGACAGCGGAAGCGACCACAGCCCGGAGAACCCTAGACAGCGGAAGCGACCACAGCCCGGAGAACCCAAGACAGCGGAAGCGACCACAGCCCGGAGAACCCAAGACAGCGGAGGCGACCACAGCACGGAGAACCCAAGACAGCGGAGGCGACCACAGCACGGAGAACCCAAGACAGCGGAGGCGACCACAGCCAGGAGAACCCAAGACAGCGGAGGCGACCACAGCCCGGAGAACCCAAGACAGCGGAGGCGACCACAGCACGGAGAACCCAAGACAGCGGAGGCGACCACAGCACGGAGAACCCAAGACAGCGGATGCGACCACAGCACGGAGAACCCAAGACAGCGGAGGCGACCACAGCCCGGAGAACCCAAGACAGCGGAGGCGACCACAGCACGGAGAACCCAAGACAGCGGAGGCGACCAAAGCCAGGAGAACCCAAGACAGCGGAGGCGACCACAGCCCGGAGAACCCAAGACAGCGGAGGCGACCACAGCACGGAGAACCCAAGACAGCGGAGGCGACCACAGCACGGAGAACCCAAGACAGCGGAGGCGACCACAGCACGGAGAACCCAAGACAGCGGAGGCGACCACAGCCCGGAGAACCCAAGACAGCGGAGGCGACCACAGCACGGAGAACCCAAGACAGCGGAGGCGACCAAAGCCAGGAGAACCCAAGACAGCGGAGGCGACCACAGCATGGAGAACCCGAGACAGCGGAGGCGACCACAGCCCGGAGAACCCAAGACAGTGGAGGCGACCACAGCACGGAGAACCCAAGACAGCGGAGGCGACCACAGCCAGGAGAACCCAAGACAGCGGAGGCGACCACAGCCCGGAGAACCCAAGACAGCGGAGGCGACCACAGCACGGAGAACCCAAGACAGCGGAGGCGACCACAGCACGGAGAACCCAAGACAGCGGAGGCGACCACAGCACGGAGAACCCAAGACAGCGGAGGCGACCACAGCCCGGAGAACCCAAGACAGCGGAGGCGACCACAGCACGGAGAACCCAAGACAGCGGAGGCGACCACAGCCAGGAGAACCCAAGACAGCGGAGGCGACCACAGCATGGAGAACCCGAGACAGCGGAGGCGACCACAGCCCGGAGAACCCAAGACAGCGGAGGCGACCACAGCCCGGAGAACCCGAGACAGCGGAGGCGACCACGGCCCGGAGCACCCGAGAGAGCGGAGGCGACCACAGCCCGGAGAACCCAAGACAGCGGAGGCGACCACAGCCCGGAGAACCCAAGACAGCGGAGGCGACCACAGCCCGGAGAACCCAAGACAGCGGAGGCGACCACAGCACGGAGAACCCAAGACAGCGGAGGCGACCACAGCACGGAGAACCCAAGACAGCGGAGGCGACCACAGCCACGGAGAACCCAAGACAGCGGAGGCGACCACAGCACGGAGAACCCAAGACAGCGGAGGCGACCACAGCACGGAGAACCCAAGACAGCGGAGGCGACCACAGCCCGGAGAACCCAAGACAGCGGAGGCGACCACAGCACGGAGAACCCAAGACAGCGGAGGCGACCACAGCCCGGAGAACCCAAGACAGCGGAGGCGACCACAGCACGGAGAACCCAAGACAGCGGAGGCGACCACAGCCAGGAGAACCCAAGACAGCGGAGGCGACCACAGCACGGAGAACCCAAGACAGCGGAGGCGACCACAGCCCGGAGAACCCAAGACAGCGGAGGCGACCACAGCACGGAGAACCCAAGACAGCGGAGGCGACCACAGCACGGAGAACCCAAGACAGCGGAGGCGACCACAGCACGGAGAACCCAAGACAGCGGAGGCGACCACAGCCCGGAGAACCCAAGACAGCGGAGGCGACCACAGCACGGAGAACCCAAGACAGCGGAGGCGACCACAGCACGGAGAACCCAAGACAGCGGAGGCGACCACAGCCAGGAGAACCCAAGACAGCGGAGGCGACCACAGCCCGGAGAACCCAAGACAGCGGAGGCGACCACAGCACGGAGAACCCAAGACAGCGGAGGCGACCACAGCCCGGAGAACCCAAGACAGCGGAGGCGACCACAGCACGGAGAACCCAAGACAGCGGAGGCGACCACAGCACGGAGAACCCAAGACAGCGGAGGCGACCACAGCCAGGAGAACCCAAGACAGCGGAGGCGACCACAGCACGGAGAACCCAAGACAGCGGAGGCGACCACAGCACGGAGAACCCAAGACAGCGGAGGCGACCACAGCCAGGAGAACCCAAGACAGCGGAGGCGACCACAGCACGGAGAACCCAAGACAGCGGAGGCGACCACAGCCAGGAGAACCCAAGACAGCGGAGGCGACCACAGCACGGAGAACCCAAGACAGCGGAGGCGACCACAGCACGGAGAACCCAAGACAGCGGAGGCGACCACAGCCAGGAGAACCCAAGGCAGCGGAAGCGACCACAGCCCGGAGAACCCAAGACAGCCGAAGCGACCACAGCCCGGAGAACCCAAGAGCCTGCAGCTAGAGGACAGACAGAGAGAGAGAGACACAAACACACAGTGAGACACACACACAGACTGAGACAGAGAGAGAGACACACAGACCGAGAGAGACAAAGACACAGACAGACAGAGAGAGAGACACAGAGATAGAGAGACAATGAGAGACACAGACTGACAGACAGACAGAGACACATACAAACACCGACAGAGAGAGACAGAGAGGGAGAGAGAAAGACAGAGAGAAAAAGAGACACAGACAGAGAGGGAGAGAGACAGAGAGACACAGACAGACAGAGACAGACAGACTGACAGAGAGAGGGACAGACAGAGAGATAGACAGAGATACACAGAGAGAGACAGAGAAAGACAGACACAACAGAGAGACAGAGAAAGAGAGACACAGACAGAGAGACAGACAGAGAGAGAGAGAGAGAGACCGAAAGCAAGACAGAGAGACAGAAAGAGAGACGGAGACTCTGGATGAATATTAGAGCTAAAATACTGCAGTAAAATGTGAATATTAGAGCTAAAATTTTGGCCCGCAACTGGAGGCTGGCTGGGCTCAGAGACGACGATAGATGAGATGGGTGCAAGAAAGATCCCCACACGACCCCATTTTAGTTCCTGTCATTGAGTTGCAGCGCTGGACTACCTACCTTGAAGGTACTGAGGAGCCGGCAACAAGCATGGAGAGCAAAGCTTAAACAAAACAAAAACAAGAGGCCCGTGGGACTTCACGGTCACCTGAATTTTTGATGTAGTCAGTTTTGTTGTTTATGGAAAAAAAAAATACAAATCCACGTTTTGAATGGTATACCACATAACTAAATCAATTTATATTCAACAAAGTGCGTGATTTTAGGATTTATGCTGCTACAGTCATGTAAGAAGCAAACACCTAATGCTGGTGGGTCGGATTTTTTCAGCTCCATCATAGATTAAGCCAATGTTTTTAATTCAGAGATCTGTGTGTGGAGTGGGTGTGGGTTTTGTCACCACTTTAGCGGCTTCATGACTTGAGGATTGAATGCAAACTTCACAAACTTATCAAGACCTTAATTTCTAGGGCATCAAGGTTACGATTACTATAGATAAGGGAGCTAAACTTTGCCAAATGTGAAACCCTGGGGCCTGGACCCTTCCATCCACAAAGTGTATTGGATTCTACCATATCTGGATAGGGTTCTGGACAGCCTGGGATCTTTGAAATTTGTAATTAATTTAGGTCCTTCACTTTGCCTCAGGTGACCTAATAAAAACTGAAAGTGGTAATGAAAAAGGTTCTGCAATGTTGTGGGGAAAAAAGAATGTTTACTTTGTTTAAAATGAATATCAGTAAATCTAGTCAATGATTAATATAAACATGTTAATTTTCTTACATCCTGACATTCGTCTTCCTCGTTTGTTATCCTCCGACCACCAAGAAGGGCAGCTGTCCTCCTATTCTGATTTGTGTCCTACATAAAGTTAGACAAAAGTGAGCTCATGCAATACTACAGTTCACATTGACAAATTCACGCTATACATACCTCTTTATCAAGGCACTGCATAACACTTTGAAGGGTCAACCTCCTGCTTGATGAAATGGCTGCTTTATACAACTGCAAGAGAAAAGAAAATTAAATGAGCTGCAGGTTTTGAAAAAGGATAATGTGAATCAATTTTGCTTTCTTTTTTTGACCATTTCAGCTGTGTTAATGCAAATGGAATGAAATTTCCTTAGGGTCTGGAATGTTTTCAGATCTTTCAATTTTCAACTTCAGCTCTTAGCTAATTTTCAGCTCATATACTGTATACATACAATTGTACCTCTTGGCTCCATCGTGGCCATTTTTGGCCAATTGAAACCCATGTAAACTACATTTTTTCATTCCTTGTTATTCACAGTACTAAAGCATACAAGTTGGGTAAAACTGCTTTCATTCCTAACTCAACACTTCAAAATTGTAGTTTTTAATGTTTTCTACCAGATTATGTCATTTGTCTATTTTTGGCCAAAGGAGCAATTTCATGTAATATTCCTAGTTTCCAATAGGGGGTGTATGATGGCTTACTCCCCTCCAGTGGAGTAAATGAATGACACAATTCTGACACAGGTGTGATCTTAAGGATGTCAGATAATGAAAAGTGTGTCTGTACATGAAATTGCAACACAAAAAAATGTAGAGAGAAATAAATTATTGAATCTTAGATCCAGCTTGCAGTGAATTTCTGCTGATGCAGGCTGTTGAGCTTTGAGTGTCCCAGGCAAACTTGACTTTGATGCACATGTTGAAAGTAACTGTAGCTTTGTTGTTTTCATAAAAAGTGCCACACTCAACTACAGAATAGAACTCAGACACCCAAATATCTAGTCTCCAAAAAAAAAATCACAGGACATCTTGCAAAGATGCACCTGCAGGGCAAACAAAAACAACTTACGACACTGTTCAGAAATCTGTCCTGGACTTTATGCAGGTGCAGTCAGTACTAATGCTATCAGCAGCCCAACAGCTCCCAGATCATTTTTACTCTGGCAAGACGGTGAGGAGGTCATATTCACTGCTTCAAGCACTTGAGTTTGTGATGCGATCAGAGAGCGAAGATGGGGAGAAATCCACTGCACTTGAAGAGACGACATCTACCAAAGATGAGGACACATCCTCTCGTGAAGATGAGGACACATCCTCCTCAGAGGATGACAGCACCACTCTACTGATGATGAGCAGTACCAGCCAGTACCTGATTCTTCCTCCTCAGGGGGTGAGGACAATACAGACACAGCGGTTCAACAAAAAAACACAGCTACAGGTAATGGCAGATACAGAGGAGCTGGCGGCTGAATGGATATCTCGCAATGGCAAAATTCTTTGGTTTCCCACTAATAAAGAGACCCTGCATTTCAATCCAGTACCACCCCTCTATAAAAATAAATGTTGTTTTTCAAAGTAAACAAGTATTGTGCATTTTTTTCTCAAATCAAATTTAAAGATTTAAAATTCTGAAGCTGAAAGAAATTTTGGATTTCGTGGTCAGGACTGATTCTAATTTTAAAAACTTGACTGTTGAAAGTAGAAAATAAATGCGGTATTTTTTTTTTTTACAGCATTTTCTAAAAACAGTAGGTGGTAGTTTTCTTCTTTTTTGTCAGTGCACAAAAAAGTTAATGATGCATAAAAATCATTGATACTGCTAATTATTGACAAACATTTAGCAAAATTAATCAGGCAGCATGTATAATTTTTATTTAAAAAAGTGATTTTGTGCTTTTCTCCCTTCATAAATCATTATGTTATCTAACAGGCATTTAAAAGGTCAAAATTCTGGTTTTTGGTTTTCATGGACAGAACTGATGCAAATTTTAAAAATCAAGTTGGTGAAAGTGGAAAAATATTTTCATATATATTAATTTTAAAGCATTTTGAGACTGCAAACAGGGGGTGGCCATTTTTGGCCACAAACACGCTGAGAGGAAGGGTTAGGCTAACCCTCTCTCTGCTCAAAAACAATAATGCATCATAATCAGTGTTGCTGTTAATGAATTACATATCTCAGACTGTGCTATTAATAAAACAAGAAAAACCGATAGCACTGGGAATATAGATCATGGTCATTTCTGAGGCTGTTTTTCAACAAGTGCTTTGTGCAAACAAACTGGCATTTGAAGGGTTAAAAAATTAAATAAATGAATATTTTATACGTATGATAAGAATTGATGTTAGTTAAAAACTTTATGCAGTAAAAGTAGCAAAAAAGATTTAAAAAAAAATCTAAAAAATTACACTCAGTATGTTGGGAGCCAAAAATGACCAGAAACAAACTGAATGGATGTTTTTGAACAAAGCCAGAGGGTTAAGAAGACCTTGTGAGCCATTGATTTATACAAATGTACTGATATTTTCATGTGAAAAACAATAAAAAATATTTTGGAATTTAAAAAAAAGAACTACATCAATATTATTTTCTGACCTTCTATGGAATAATCAATTTAATAACCACCAGATTAACTGCAGACTGTAGGGTAATTAGTAAAAGTAGAAAAGATAAACTAGACAAGCCACACACAGTTCAGACAGTGCTGCACCCTGACAGGCATCTCCATCTCCAGAGCAGCTGAGGGAGAGGAGCTCTGTTGTGATAGCGCGAGCAAGAGGATGAATAGAGAGCGCGCGGCGGGCGATAAACAGCAGCGCGTGAATGCATGAAATTCACGGTATTTCAGCTCGTTTCATTACGATACGCTGTACAAACACAAATGCCTCCCCTCAAACACTCGGACCATCGACAAATACGTTGACTATATGCAGTAAATATAAGCGTCCAAGTCTTTAGACTTCATTAACGTGTTATTTCACAAGTTAAAACTTACCGTGCAGATGGACAAATAGACAAATAGCGGCCCCTTTGATCCGGGGAGGGGGGAGGGGTGTCAGTTTCGCGGGCATAGCGGCACAACTTTAACTGTGTGCAAACTAGCTAGCTAACAAAAGGGTAACGTTAGCCAGCAGTTGCTTGCAGGCAAATGTTGAACTCAACAGTTTTTTTTTATGGCTCCTGTCTCGTCGGAAGCATTTTTCTAACCTAAATGAACGCCCCTCATCTAAAATGGCCGCCATTGACAACAGTGGTGTAATTTACTAATGCGCCATTTCAAACTTTGATTAACGCGATGGATTAGCACAGAGAAAAACACGGAAATGTAGTCATATTCGCAAAGCTCTGTCAATGTGCTGATTTTATTCCATTTTATCACAGAAGAAACTGCCATTGTTATTAAATTTTATCGACAAAAACTCAGACACACCTTTCAGAAGATAACTTACCTCCTCGCCACGTCTCTTCTGCCAGCAGAATGACGTATCCCTCCGCCCTGGTCAGTTGCACTCTGCTGCGTCACTGCGTCAGATTGCAGCTAGCTGGAAAAGGGTGTCCCTCCGCAGCTGGAAGTAGTCCACTGCGGTTTTCTATGTTGTTTCGTCAATAACTAAGTTGGGGTTGAAATACTGTGGTTTGTCCAGTTTAGACAACAGGTGAGGTCGACAGTTCTTGTATATCATAGAGTTAGGGTTTTATTTTTGATTAATCCCAAGATTGTGGTATTTCTTCAGCAGGGGAGGTGGAGGCGGACGGGCCGAAGCACCTGCCCCTTTGCTCCTTGATGCCCAAAGTGCCCTGTTGTCAAAGTTGTTTTTTAAATTCTATTTAATTTTGTTTTTATTTGTAAGTGTGTGTGTGTAAAAGTCTCCGAGGCCCAAAATAATAAATAAAACAAAAATAATAATAATTCAGATCTACCGTCGGTCGGTCGGTCACGTGATCTACGCAGACGTCACTCACTGCTCTGAGGGGTCCAGATGTTCCCTGTAGCTCTGCGCTAGCGCCGCTAGTCTAGAAACCGGAGACCCGAGGGAGGACATCAACAACTGATGGTCCTGATGGAGAGGAGGTTCTGCAGCGGGATTCGTTTATGTACGGTGTATTTTTGCAAGATGACTGATGAAGTGAGCATCCTGTGTGTGTGTCTGACTCTAACACACACCTGTCATCAGTTCTAGCTGCTAGTTAACCACACAGCTGCTGAGAGGATAAAGTCTGCCAGGCTTCTGCATGTTTCTGTGTGTTTCTGTTGTCATGGGCAAAGTGCATCAGAGAGATGTATTATTTTACTGTCAGTGAGTTGCAGTGTGTTTCCTGTTTCTAGAGGCAATGAGACAGAGGTTATGTTATTTCACTGAAACTACGTACATGCATTTTCACATAATTTTGGACTATTGCAGTACAAATACAATAACAATAATAATTAGAAGAATTTGAGTTGTTTTTCTCTCAACCTCTCATTTAAAGATATCAGGACTTGTTTATAACATTTGTATATTTAGACAAATTAAATATAATATAAAACTTTTAGAACCTTGCTGGCTTGCGCAAAGTGGATAGTCAAACTGAATAAAAGTACAAATACATTTAAATACATGATTTCTATATCATTTAATTGTTTTTTAAACCTATTATTAGCACTACGAATAATAAAGGGCAGATTATGAATCAGCACCATGGAGCAAATCCGTGACTCTACAGTACATGTCTGGAAAAGGTATGAAATTTAAAAGCAAGGACTCCAGGAAGAGCAGCCACAGTTAAACAGTCCAGTGTCTAATGGTGATGTAAATTCAGCTTCCAAATAATAATTTTTCTCAAATACACTACATCACAGGTCAGGGTTTGAACCAATGACCTTCTGATCAGCAGTCCTGAGACTTAGCTACTGCTGCTCCTTGTATTATGAGGTATGTTTCTGTATGGTGTTTCAAATTCTTGCTCCATGTGCCCCCTTTGAACTTTGAGCACCTGCCCCTCCAAAGGTCTCTGCACGGCCCTGCTCCCCTCCTCCCCCCAGCACCCCGTTTCTATTTTCAAGGTATGACTTACAGAAATAAGTTCAATCAACACCGACGGTCCTGATAAAGTGATGTGGGACTGCTATTACTTTGAACACCACTGTAGATCTTCTTCCTCTCCAGCTCCGTTCATCTTCTTGGCTTCTATCTGCAGATCTCCACATTTATCCTCCAGCAGCCTCCAGAGATAACTTCACCAAACGCCGCCCCAGAGGCCGGTCGGGTCTTCAGATCCATCTGGAGGATTGACAACGTTTCAGTTTTAGGAACGTTAGATTCCTAAAGCCCTAACCCTAATTCTACAAGTTAAATGTGCTTAACAAGAAGATCACATCAACTTATTGCACACATTTTGAATCTTTTTGGGCAAATGTTTGGGTAATTTTATACAATTTAGTCAATTAGAAAAAGCTTTTGGATCATTTTGCACAAAGATTCCGCTTTTTTTGAGCAAATTGTCATTTGGATTCATTTTGAACAGTTTCCAGTTATTTTAGTTGAACTTTTGCCAAATCTTGAGTAAAATTGGTGAAATTGTGTTACTTGTTGTTGAGTCCAATCAAGCAAATAGAAGAATAGAGATACCTCAATTTGAATTCACTTTTTAATCCACTTATGCACAAATTCTTAATCTTTTTGGACAAATTATGGGTAATTTCAGATAATTTCAAGTCAGTTTGTCAAAGTTTTATCTCATTAGGAGAAATTTGTGAGTAATTTTGCACCAAGTTTCATCTTTTTTGTCATTTTCAGACAGTTTACAGCTAAAAGAAATGTTAAAATGTTGAAGAACATTCACAACAAAATCAACTAAAATCCAGCAACTTTGGCAGATTTTTTTATGACTGCTCTTCAAGACAACATTACAAGTTTTACTGATATATATGCAATCACTTTCGATATTTTTGGGAAGATTTTTTGCTCATTTTTTGAAAATATTTACAAGAATTTTCTTGCCAAATTTAGGAATTTTTTTATAAATAAAACTTTTAAGGGAAACTTTCAAGGAATTATTGGAATTTTCTTCCTGAAGGTTTTGCAAATTTTCAGAAATTTGGGAAATTTTTTTGCTGATTTTTTTCAGACAAGGTAACAATATTTTTTGGTGCCCGTAAATGAAGACAACAGGAAGGTTAAGTTAGCTCAACTTGAATTCAGTTTTCTCTCAGCTTCTTTATAAATTCCAGTGTAAATTCCACGTGATGTGAAGTTGATGCTACATTATGATGTTGACCCAGTTTGGTTGACAGAAATAAGCGATAAATTTCCTCTCAGAGTGCATAAATAGAGTGAAGTGTTGGTCTGTGGAAACTCTGATCTGTTCAATGTGGCGGCTTCCCGTCCTTATTTTCTGCCTCGCTACATAAACGGAGCAGCATCACGTGACTCTGAGCGTTACTGACAGTTTACACCTGTTACCTGTAATCTGCCCGTTACCACGGCGTTGCAGTTGTCTGTTCAGGGTGAAGCTTCCAGGAGGGATTTAGAAGTTCAGTCTGTTCAGAGCTGGATTTCCTCACATCAGTGGGCTGGGAGGGTGAGGAGAGGTGGAGGTTTTCAAATGTCAGGTCCAGAGAGATCAACAGACTCCCTCCAACATCCTCCAGTCTGGCAAAAAATGGAGTCGTTCTTTTCTCTCTGCAGACAAAGATTTAATGCTGGAGAAGAGAGGAAAGTCTGAGTTAGAGCTCTGAATGTTAAAATACGCTCTGAAAAGCCAATAAAAGTCTGAG
This sequence comes from Amphiprion clarkii, assembly GCA_027123335.1. NCBI lineage: Eukaryota > Metazoa > Chordata > Actinopteri > Pomacentridae > Amphiprion > Amphiprion clarkii. The sequence goes on from CM049584.1 coordinate 13,741, forward strand.
TTTATGTTGAAATATGCTCTGAAAAGTCAATAAAAGTCTGAGTTTATGTTAAAATACGCTCTGAAAAGTCAATAAAAGTCTGAGTTTATGTTAAAATACGCTCTGAAAAGCCAATAAAAGTCTGAGTTTATGTTAAAATATGCTCTGAAAAGTCAATAAAAGTCTGAGTTTATGTTAAAATACGCTCTGAAAAGTCAATAAAAGTCTGAGTTTATGTTAAAATACGCTCTGAAAAGTCAATAAAAGTCTGAGTTTATGTTAAAATATGAACAGAAAAATCAATAAAAGTCTGAGTTTATGTTAAAATACGCTCTGAAAAGTCAATAAAAGTCTGAGTTTATGTTGAAATACGCTCTGAAAAGTCAATAAAAGTCTGAGTTTATGTTAAAATACGCTCTGAAAAGTCAGTAACAGTCTGAGTTTATGTTAAAATACGAACAGAAAAATCAATAAAAGTCTGAGTTTATGTTAAAATACGCTCTGAAAAGCCAATAAAAGTCTGAGTTTATGTTAAAATACGCTCTGAAAAGTCAATAAAAGTCTGAGTTTATGTTGAAATACGCTCTGAAAAGTCAATAAAAGTCTGAGTTTATGTTAAAATACGCTCTGAAAAGTCACCAAAAGTCTCTCTGTTCGTGGATTTAACACTGAATCTAACATTAGATTTGAAGCCGGGTCAAATCAGAAACCAATACTTCAAATTAGATTTGTGGGGGTTCTTTGTTTCCCCAAGTTATTTACATCTAATAGAATTTATACAATGAAATGTGTGGCGCAACACATTAGTAGAAATATGAGAAACAGCACCAGAAATAGTACTAAAAACAGAAACATACGGCTGTGGCACCTAGTGGGCAAATAAAACCCACAGTTACCACACTGCCCTGTATAAGCCTCTGTTCTAAACACATACTGCAGTAACACAAAAGCAGTTAGAAATATCTCATCATTAACCAACACAGAAACACAATGCATATAAAATACATTGATATTTCATGGAACTAAGAACATCATGATTGATCAGCTTGGGTCCAGATGGTGCCAGTGTGTGGCAGCTTGTCTCTCACTGCCAGTTTTGTTGATGATTTTATTGTAGTTCACCCTCGGCACTCAACAAATCAAGTCGCTGCTCATGTATGATGGACAAACACTGCTGGAGCTTGGTTTCTCTGCTAAAGATGGAGTTACGCCCGCTGGGGGTTGGAGTGCAGCTTATAGGGGGGGCTCCAAGCCAAACTGGTTGGGAACCACTGCTCTAACTGTCGCTACTCCTCAGCACAGTACACGGACATAAAGTGGATTTTAATGCAAATAACAAACAGTTTACCACCCTGTCACTATATTTCATAATTCAGTCTTTCATAGCACGGTATTATTTACATTTTCTTACTGTCCCACAGTAACCAGTAACCCTTTGTTCTGTTCCCACCACTTCCAGTATCTTGCCCTTTGACCTCAAAACCACCCCCAATACAACAATAACAATACGCCCCCTGCTGTCCAAAACGACAATCAGCAGAAGAGTCACAAACAGGGATTTCAGTGGTTTTCACAATATTTACTTGCTTCTGTTTACCACCTGGTTACACCTGTATTAAAATTCAGGCCCAAAAGCAGGAACGTTATGCATTTGGACACATTATGAGTCAAGACTGAAGTTTTCAGTGATTTTGTGCAGAATTTTAATTAGTTTTGGGAAAATTCTAAGTCATTTTGGTTGAATTTTAAGCTTTTTACTCGTTTCAGACATTTTCAAGTCATTTGTTTTTAATCTTGTTTTGAGGCATTTTACACAAAATTCTAATTTGATTTGAACAATTTTGGGGTCATTATTGACAAATTTTGAGCTTTTAGGTCATTTCAGACATATTAAAGTCAGTTTTTATCATTTTGAGCAGGTCATGATACATTTTGATTATGAGACAAATATTTTAACTTGTTTTGGACAAATTTTGAGCTTTTAAGTATTTCAGACATATTAAAGTCAGTTTTTATGTTTTGAGGAATTTTGTACAATATTTTAAGTTGTTTTGGACAAATTTAGATTTTTTTAGTCATTTCAAAGAATTTCAAGTCAGTTTTTATCTTGTTTTGAGGTATTTTGCACAATATTGTAACTTGTTTAGACAAATTTCGAGCTTTTGAGTCATTTCAGAGGCAGTTTTGAGGCATTTTGCATGATGTTTTAACTTGTTTTGAACACATTTGCCCTCATTTCTGTCTCCTTTTATTCCTTTTCTCTCTGCAGCAGATAATTTAATGAAATACTGGAAAAAAAGATCCACAGAACAAAAGAAAAAGACCCTAAAAACTGTGTTAAAACCCCTACTAGAAACCAAACAGATACCACAGGAAGCATAAAACCATCTGAGACCCACAGCCAACGTTACCCCCCAGATATATGGAACACCCAAAATACACAAAAAGACACTCCACTGCACCCCATAGTGGACAGCATCAGATCAGTCACCTACAACCTTGATAAAGCTCTGGTAGAAATCATCAAACCCCTCCTTTGTACATCACAACATCACTGCAAGAACTCCAAACTGGACAAGAACTAAACCATATCACAGTAGAAAAAGAGGAGATATTCTTATCACATGACATAGTTTCATTCATCACTAAAACCCCGTAGACGTCACATTACACATCGTACAGGAACGACTCATGAAGGACAGGACACTGAAAAAACACACAAACCTCCCAGTAGACGACATCATCACATTACTCCGGTTTATTGCCAAGTCCACCTATTTTCAGTTGAAAGGAATAATCTACAGTCAGAAACCAGGTTTAGCAATGACACATCTGGCCAGGTCATCATTGTAAAGGAGAAACTGTTCTCATCTGATCTTACCTGGTAAAATAAAGTTTAAAAAAAGACCCACTTCCAGCCATAATGAGCAACTTTTTCATGGAGGACCTGGAAACCAAAGCCATCCCCGCTCTGCAGACCCACACTCTGGAGAAGATACGTCCACGACATCCTGGAAATAATAAAATCTGGACACACACAAGAACTCACTGATCATCTGAACAACATGGACGACACGGGAAACATACAATCCACACAGGAAGAGGAAATAAACCGGACCATTTCATTCCTGGACATGAACATTCACCACAGAGAAGACAGCAGCATCAGAATAACAGTTTACAGGAAACCCACACACACGGACCAGAACCTCCTCTGGACATCAGAACACTTACAGAACACAAACTACCAGTTAGAACACTATTAGAACGGACCAGCATCATAACTGACGATAAAGACAGACAGGAGGAGGAAAAACACTTCAGAACTCACTCACACACTACCAACATCCCATATGGACCATAAACAAAGGAAAACAACAAGCCAAAAACAAAGAGAAAAAACTAAAACAAACAAAAACAAAACATACACAAAAACCAGACAATAAAAATAAAGACATAACCGGCATTCCATATATCCGAGGGACAACAGAACCCATACATCCCATAATGAGAAAACACAACATCAACACAGCAGTAGAACCACATAGAAAACTCCAGCAGCTATTAATCCATCCAAAAGACAAAAAATGCAACATCATATATGAAACTCCGTGTAAATCATGCGATAAAACATACACTGGAGAAACTGGAAGATCATTCAACACAAGAAGAAAGGAACAGCAGACAGAATAAAGGAAACAGCTGGACGACTCACAAGAACACAAAAAGAAAAAGCAGATGAAGAAAACAAAAAATCAGCCATCAGGGACCACTGTAAAAGAAACAACCCCATCATGGACTGGGACAGGGGGAGGATTTAACATCAGAGACCAACAAACACAAACCATGGATTAAGGAGGCCTTAGAGACCAGGAAGTGTTGTAGTTTTCCATTCCATTCTACAGTATACACTGTTGTTTCTCTTCAAAAATGCCTTTAAAGCCACTTTCTGCACATTTCTGGTACTTTCTTAGGATACAGAAGTACTATCTCTTGCTAAATAACTAATGTTTACACCTATGCAGTACCTTTAACAACAATTATAGTGATAATTATTGAGTCCATGTTGGACTTCTATTCACTAACCCTCAGAGCAGAATGAGGCGTGCACGGAGTCACCTGATATCTAGAGTCATCTACCGGTGATGGAGGGCTTAATCAGACACACCTGAAGCCAAATGGCAGAAATATAAGTCCACTGCATTACCATAATCTCATAAACTGATATATATATATATATATATATATATACATACAAATGTCATCTGTTACCCTGGAAGTGGAACCTACTGGTGATAAAATAAAATAGAATCATAGAAAGCAGGTTTGGTGCAGTTCTTCATCCTTTTTACTTTCAGTACAGCCCATGGTCCGTTGTGTTTTATTCAGCATGAGTACAGCTGGGACATGCTGCTGATCAGAATAATGCATTTTAAACTTCCTGTGGTGGAAAATGACTCGTCATCTGTCAGCTATCTCTGTACTGTCAGCAGATGCAGCTTGTCTATACTCATGCTCAAAGTAACTGCAAAGGATTGTGGGTCAGGAGGCCAGAAAAGCATGCTGGGATACTTCTAATCCAAACAGAGGGACATCCAGGTATTCTTTGACATTCCATCTACTGGCTCATCTTTCTCTGGCTGCTGGACAGTTTGGTAGTGAGGATACTGGAATGCAGATGAGTCGTCGTCTACATATTAGGAGTCTCATTTAGCGTGTAGGAAGTTAGAGCTGCAGGTTACTGATTTATTCATTTTGTACTCATTTAATTTGACAAAGCTTGTAGAAGTTTTGACCTTTCTCTAACTACAACATGCAACTAATTCTGAGCAGGGAGAGAAACAGTGGTGGTCACGTGGACCTAATATTTTCAACATCTTTTCATCATCCAACTTAGTGTGAATCTTTTACCTCAAAGCCCTGCAGCAGGACGTCAAACTGATTCTAGTTCAGGTTCCACATTCAGCCCAGTCTGATCTCCAGAAAAACCACAGCATAATAACCTATAAATAACCACAACTCCTAATTATTCCATTTGTTTTAGTGCAAAAAGCACATTTTGAAAATGTTCACATTTGAGGAATTATCTTTTGACAAAACATTATGAACAACCAGAAATGTTTTCAGAAAAATAAGTTAAATTTCAACAGTTTTATGCCTCAGTTCATCATTTCCACATGACAACTTCCAGAGTGTCTACAAAGGAACACAACATTTAGTCATTTAGTAACTGAACAATCTGGTATTTAACTCTATGATCAAAACAACTTGTCATGATGTAGAAACTGTTGCAAATTTACAGTTTTACAATCTGCAGTTAATGTCTTCTCTGGAACTTTTACACTGCATGCTGTGACCTCTGACCTCTTCATCATTCTACTAACAAATCAGGACTCTCTGGGATTAAATCTGGGAAAAGTCATGTTCTTGATGGACCAATAGATGGCAGCAGAGACTCAGACACAAATCTCTGTCCCTGCAACCCATCAATAATCAATAACAACACTGATACATTATCAACCAATCATATTTGGGTCATTTTGTACATATTTCTGCTAGTTTTATCGCATATTTTGGTCATTTTATTCATATTTCTGATAGTTTTTTTGTCATATGTTGGTCATATTATATATATATATATATATATATATATATATATATATATATATATATATATATATATATATATATATATATATATATATATATATATATATATATATATATATGTATTTCTGGTAGTTTTATCTGTGTGTGTGTGTGTGTGTGTGTGTGTGTGTGTGTGTGTGTGTGTGTGTGTGTGTGTGTGTGTGTGTGTGTGTGTGTGTTTACATATATGAAGAAATGTGTAAATTGAATGGAAAGTCCAGTGGGAGTCTGAGTGTCACCAAGTCAGAGTTTATGTCTCAACTGCGGACGTTAGAGAAGACAGGCGGAGACAGTCTCAGTGGGCGGAGCTAAACTACCTGAAACCTGTGTTTCATTCGTTATACATCTCATTCCGTCATTCTGAAATCAGTTTATTTCTCCCCCTCTTCTTTGTAACTATTTACTTTAGAATTCTTTGCCTCTCCTGACAACTTTTGATAGAACAGCAGCAAAATACCTTCAATTATTACAATATCACTGTGATTCTCCACTGTGTATTATGCAGAATTGTAATATGATAGCAATTTATTTGTGTTGTGTTCATTATTGATGCCCTTAACCCTTCCATGCATAGAGGTCATGACAGTGTGCAGCTCTTCTAAAGCTGTTTTCTTGTATGTGCATGAGTTTTGATGGGATAGTTGGACATCAGCCACTACAGTGGATCCTATTGCATCATTTCTTCCACTGCCAGTGATTGGCTAGCCATTGCAAATTCTTTAAAAAAAAAAAGAAAAAAAAAAAGATAAAGAAAGAGTCAAACCAAGATGGCCGACAGGCAGCCAGGAACACCAAGTAGCTCATTTTCTTTTGTTCAAACCTTCTATAAAAAGAGACCTTTGCAGGAAAGAAAAATATGGTGACATCGAGGAACATCTAAGGAGTCATGCAATTGCAAAATTTTCCAAGTATTGATGTTATATTGGGAGGCAATTATGATTAATCTCATGTCTACTAAAGTGCACATCATGCATCACCAGCTATATTTCTAGTACAATTCATTGGCCACAATTAGGCTCTTACTGCTGCTGTTCTTGAAAATATGTCATCTGAGAGACTTGGGAATCTATACAGGAGAGTGAATCCCTCAATGCTCTTTGAATTATTTATGCATCAATTATTTTATTTTATAGTTCACATCACATTTCACAGTTCAATACACTGTATATCATTTTATCCATTTGTTTGTTAAATCCATATTTCTAGAGCAAAATGCACGGTGGCCATCTCAGTGGACATGTAAATATATTTTTTAGAAAAATGGATTGAAATAAAATAAAGTTCAAACCTTGTTTTTCATGCCTAAAGATGAATAAAAACAATTGGGGGGAAAAAAAAATCCTGACTGAGGTTATCATAATTCATGCATGAATGGGAGTTAGGCAAAGTTGGCAAGATATTCACAGATTCGGACTTCCGGCATCAATAACTCATGAGATATACGTTGTAAAAACATAAACAATGCCTCTTTCAAATCGCTGTAAGCTAGACAATGTGCTACAAGGCCAGTTTTATCAAAAGTCGCTGTCTTTCAAGTTGCAGAAATAACATTGATGTCTATGAGCAGCCGGCTGTGCAACGAGTGAACAGGGACCGTCTGAAAATAGCAAAACCGCTGCAACAGCTAAGAGAGACAAATATTCAATTACTTAACTTTTATAGACTGTAGGGTCACCAAATTTACTGCAGCCATCAATTGTCTCCTGCTGGTCATACTACAAGTCTTGGTTTGATACTAAATACAAAATCTGAATTTAAAGGAATTTTTATTATTTTAATATTGTTTTATTAGAATAAATTCAATAACTTCCCTCTTGTTTACTGTAGTGTCACCAAAATCATTGGAGTCTTCAATTGTCTCCTGCTGGTCATACTACAAGTCTTGGTTTGATATTAAATACAAAATCTGAATTTAAAGGAATTTTCATTATTTTATTATTTTATTAGTAATAAATTCAATAACTTCCCTCTTGTTTACTGTAGTGTCACCAAAATCATTGGAGCCTTCAATTGTCTCCTGCTGGTCATACTACAAGTCTTGGTTTGATACTAAATACAAAATCTGAATTTAAAGGAATTTTCATTATTTTAATATTGTTATTAGTAATAAAATTCAATAACTTCCCTCTTGTTTACTGTAGTGTCACCAAAATCATTGGAGTCTTCAATTGTCTCCTGCTGGTCATACTACAAGTCTTGGTTTGATACTAAATACAAAATCTGAATTTAAAGGAATTTTTATTATTTTATTAGTAATAAATTCAATAACTTTACTCTTGTTTACTGTAGCATCACCAAAATCATTGGAGTCTTCAATTGGCTTCTGCTGGTCATACTACAAGTCTTGGTTTGACACTAAATACAAAATCTGAATTTCAAGATTTTTTCATTGTTTTGATATTGTTTTGTTAGAATAAATTCAATAACTTCTGTTTCAGTCCAATATGTTACTAAAACATTTCACAAATACTCCAAACACTGATAAGAACATTTCATAAATCTCACGTTTAGGTCGGATATTGTCCATTTATAAAGGAAACACAGAAAAGTGGGAAATATAAAATAGAAATAATTTTAAAGAAGTGATAAAAAGCCCTCATTTCACACACATACACACTTATAACGACCAGAATTATCACCAGAAGGACTCAATCATCAGCCAGAAACGTTAAAAACAGAAAGAATTCATTAGTTTTCTTTCCATCAGAGAAAATTAAGCATATTTAGGCTTAAAGTCTTGTGAAATTATCTTTACTGTACACATCACTGCCCTCTGGCGGACACAGGCGGTAATGACACTATTATTATTTGAGGCAAAGCTGGCGACATTACAGATGAGCAGCACTTCCTGTTTCAACGTAAAACTTTCGTCATTCTATTATGTTAAAACGTGGTTTTGTGAGACTCAGAAGAATCTGCAGTATAAACCAAAATGTATTTAAGGACCACGAGTTTGTCAGCTTCCCCAGATTGTGTTTGTTGTCACTATACGTTCAAAAATGAACACGTTATAGCTAATGTACAAATGCATTCGTGACCGGAAGTGCTAACGAGGGTTTGTTATGGCACGGACTAATACCGCAACACACGTAGTTCTAAAATCAATTCTCTCCACGACACGGAGCTCTAGCTCCGTTTCCTGTCCCAGGTCTAATGTTTCAGCCTGATATCGTGATCAGCACCTTTTAAAGAGACGCTGCTTGTAGCGCTGGAGTTAGCTTGTCACTAGCTTCTGATTAGCTGCCAGCTCGCTAACGCTGCCATCACGGACGCAGCTATAGATTGTCATTAGCTACATTGTGGATTCATTTCCTGTTTGGACGTGACTCAGACTACAACAAAAGTAATTGGAGCAAGTGGAAAAGCTAGCTGTCGTTAAATACGACTTAGTTTACGCCAGAGATCCTTCTGAATCGACCAAAATCGCTTCGTAATACTTTTGACATAAAATGTACAATAAAGAAAGATGCTTTTACGTTGAAGATTAACAGGAAGTGCTGCTCATCTGTAATGTCTCCAGCTCTATAAAGTTAAATGTCCTGTCGTTACCGCCTGTGTCCACAAGAGGGCAGCAGCGCCCCCTCCTGTGACATGATCTTACATGAGAGATGACATGACAGCAGAGACTCATAAAATACAGTAACAATACAGTAAAAATATTCTAAAAAATACAGTAAACTACTGTAAAATATATAGGAAAAATACAGTAAAAATACACCAAAAATATAGTAAAAAAATACAAATATTAAATACAAAATCTGAATTTTAAGAAATTTTCATGATTTTAATTTTATTATTTTAGTCATCATAAAATTCAATAACTTCCCTCTTGTTTACTGTAGCGTCACCAAAATCATTGGAGTCTTCAATTGTCTCCTGCTGGTCATACTACAAGTCTTGGTTTGATACTAAATACAAAATCTGAATTTAAAGGTGTTTTTCATTATTTTCATATTGTTTTATTAGTAATAAAATTCAGTAACTTCCCTCTTGTTTACTGTAGCATCACCAAAATCATTGGAGTCTTCAATTGTCTCCTGCTGGTCATACTACAAGTCTTGGTTTGATATTAAATACAAAATCTGAATTTAAAGGAATTTTCATTATTTTAATATTATTTTATTCGTCATAAAATTCAATAACTTCCCTCTTGTTTACTGTAGTATCACCAAAATCACTGGAGTCTTCAATTGTCTCCTGCTGGTCATACTACAAGTCTTGGTTTGATATTAAATACAAAATCTGAATTTAAAGGATTTTTTCATTATTTTAATATTGTTTTATTAGAATAAATTCAATAACTTCCCTCTTGTTTACTGTAGTGTCACCAAAATCATTGGAGTCTTCAATTGTCTCCTGCTGGTCATACTACAAGTCTTGGTTTGATACTAAATACAAAATCTGAATTTAAAGGATTTTTTCATTATTTTAATATTGTTTTATTAGTAATAAAATTCAGTAACTTCCCTCTTGTTTACTGTAGTGTCACCAAAATCATTGGAGTCTTCAATTGTCTCCTGCTGGTCATACTACAAGTCTTGGTTTGATACTAAATACAAAATCTGAATTTAAAGGAATTTTTATTATTTTAGTACTATTTTATTCGTCATTTAATTTAATTTATTTATTTATTTGATCCATGGGACAGCGCATAAACAACATTAACCCTGTGGGGAGAGATGCATTATGCCAGGTTATAGCACAAGTGCTAATTTCCACCTGCAGTCCCAGAGCAGGCCAAAGATGTGTTAGGTTACATCAATGTTAAAAGAAAAAAGACATAAATTTGACACAAGATTAAAGATTTCATAAAATTCAATAACTTTCCTCTTGTTTACTGTAGCGTCACCAAAATCACTGGAGTCTTCAATTGTCTCCTGCTGGTCATACTACAAGTCTTGGTTTGATATTAAATACAAAATCTGAATTTTAAGGAATTGTTATTGGTAATAGGGTTCGGGTAGAAATGGGTAGAAAGCTCTGAGTTCACAGCAACAGCATCAGTGTCTGAATGAAGATACGACAGCAGATCAATCCTGTCTAACATCCTACTTCTGTTTCCTCTCACCTGAATCTTCCAACAAACTCCCCGACGTTGCTCCAGCAGAGTCCCTTCAAAAAGTTCACATTTAGTGCCAAAAATATTCATTCAAAGATGAAGAAACCATGAAAAGATAGATAAAACTACGTGAAGGTTAAATAAACTGCAGCCGGGCGGCGTGTGTGTTGGTGGTCTGATCCCGCAGGTGTATCTGAGTGGAACGTACCACCTGCTCAGGTCAGCGGGGGGGACACAGAGATACAAAAGTTAAAAATCCTGGCTCTAAACCTCGTCCACTTTATGTCACATGAGTGCATCTACATCAGCATATCATTTAATCTAATGTAGATGAGTTTTACTGCTCCAATCACAGCCTGACCTGCTGCGGACATCACCTGTTCACCTGGAGCTCACCTGTTCACCGGACCGCAGCAACAAACTGGACAAGAACTGAGTGGATCATGGATCAAATAATAATTCAGTGGAATCTTTACTGCAGTAACACATTTTCTTCACCATCATATTATCTGAAAACTAAAAGACTCTCCTCAGTGAAGCAGCTCGGTGAACTTTACCCACTGTGGGATCAATAAAGTTTATCCTGATCCTTATCAGAGCAGTGTCGTTACCGCCTGTGTCCACAAGAGGTCAGTAGCGCCCTCTCCTGTGACATGATCTTACATGAGAGATTAGATGACAGCAGAGACTCAGACACAAATCTCTGTCCCTGCAACCGATCAATAATCAATAACAACACTGATACATTATCAACCAATCATATTTTGGTCATTTTGTACATATTTCTGCGAGTTTGATCTCATATTTTGGTCATATTCACAGGACTCACCTGTTTTGAGAAAATCACAACTCCTTACACTGCTGGCATTTTCTGCACTTTTACAATTACATTTATTCCACAAGCCACTTTATGCTGCTGTCACTTATGGTGTAGTCATACTGTAGTTATTCATTTTTCATTCTTCATTCTTGTATATATTATTGTTACTGTACACATGGTTAGTGCTGCTCTGAAAGATTTTTGCTGCTCTAACACTGGAAATTTCCCCTGACCTGGGGAGTGATAAAGGACTGTTGTATATCTATGTGCAAGAACTGATACCTCATCTTCCTGTATATAGTCTTCTACATGGTATTTAAAAAAATCTGTGCATATATCCCTCTGGGCTGGAAACTGATTATAGTTTACTGCTATGGTGCACGGCTCTGGCATTAAATATACTACATATATAGCTGGTGGTAAATTCAAAAACATGTACACGAGCAAATCAAGTATAGTGAGGGTGATGCAGAGTAGATTGATGGAAATGGGCAGCTGGAAGCAGTGGGCTGGAGGAAGGTCAGCAGCAGCATCCCACAGATGGAGATTAGGCCAGTTGGTGGGAGAACAACCACAGATCTGAAGCATCCAGCTCTGGGATCAGGGACACTCGGAGAAAGGACACCGGGACAAACAGAGTGAGTGTAATGCAATAATGGTATATAATGGTATATATATATTAAATATAATGCTAGATAGAGAAGGGCTCAGTGCATCCAGAGAGGTCCTCCAGCAGCCTAGACCTATAGCAGCAGAACTAGGGCAGAACTAAGGGACGTCCAAGAGGGGAAGTCAGCTGTGCAAATGAAAACACCAGCTCACCCCGTCAGGGTCCCCCATCGTCACCTTCATCAGTTACACCTGACAGGAAAACCTTCACCTTCATCAGTTACACCTGACAGGAAAACCTTTATCTGTATCTTCATCAGTTACAGCGATAGGGTTCTTCAACAGGTCCTCCATCAGCAGGTCACTTCTGTTTCAGGTCATCAGATGAAGCTCTGGGAAACGTTGCATCAATGTAGAAAAGTTTCCTGGATGCTTTTTTTTTATTTCACCACTGAACATGAATCACAGAACAGAAACAGATTATTTATTAATTTCATTTTTAAACTTCTGACTTCACAAGAGAAGGTCCAACAGGAGTAATTCCCACACGTGTTCCAAAGCTTCAGCTCCAGGAGCTCAAGGATAGGTCACCTGTTGATGCTCAGCTCAAACCTTTCTGCTCCACTGAGTATTTCTCAAAAATCAGCCAGCTGACGCCGCTCTCAAGCCTTTTAAACGCATTTATTTCTCTCATTTTAGGGAAATAACTGCGCGGAATTAAAGTTTCTGACAGGCAACAGTCAGACTGACTTCACTGCTGTGTGTTTTTAATCCGCTGTGGTGAATTGGTTGTGTAGAGATGTCAAATAATGTCGAGAATAACAGTGGAGTTATTAAATTAATATTGATTGCAGTTCTATTCATGCACCAACGTGTAATAATATACATACACACTGTGTTGTTTAAACCAGATGGATTAAAGCTGTTAAACGCTTTGATTTAGCTTCTGTTTACGCGTCAGTGCACCACATGATCACTAATATTGTTATTAATATTAATAATTGGAGACTTTCTGATCAGGATCAGTTCATGTGCAGCTAAAAAACCTGATCACTGATCAATACATCATCTGTGAGGGCAGCTGAAACATGGAGCACTGTTCCATCAAACATTAGGAGCTTATCAACTGGCAAATCCTTCAGCACAGCTCTCAAACTCTGGCTCCTGGACAATCAAACCTGCAGCCGTAGCGAAGACATGTAAGTGTTATTAATTCAATGTTACTAATACTTATGTTTTGTTTGGTTTTTTTTCCCCTGATTAGCATTACTTTTTTATTCAGGTCTGTGTAATGTTTTACTGTGTCTTATCTTTGCTATCTGCATGTAAGTTTTTCTTTTCAATCTATTGTTTACATTGTCTTTGCTTTTTAACCTTTTAACTTTTCTGTCGTGTGGCCTTGTCCTGTGTCATTTTAACATCTACCTGCCCTGGGACTACAGATGAAAATTAGCCCTCGAGGCCAAATCTGGCATATTTACATGTGTACATTTCTTGACTCATGTTGATTAATATGCACTGCCCCATCTTAAATAAATAAATAAATAAATGAATAATACTTCTGCTTTAATTCACCTGCCGGTGTGAAAAAAAAATAAAATAAATGAAAAAAAATGCTGCGCTTTATTATTGTGGCTGGTTTTGTGTGTGTGTGTGTGTATTCATTGTGAAGCGCTTAAAGCAGACGTTCTGCTGGGTTCCCGAACCATCAGAACATCCCCAAATCACTGATGCATCCAAAAGAAAACTGCATCTTCAGCCTTCCTGTTGGTGTACCTGCATCACTCTGAGGACGTCTGAACCTCAGCAGCTCAGTAAAACACATTAACACAGAGGTCAGAGGTCAACCTGATCATCAGGCTCTATCAGCTGGAACCTGAGGTCTGAAGGTCGGCGTAGAACACGTTGGACAGGGTCCTAGTTGTGGTTCCAGCAGGAATGAGCCTAAAACACAGCATGGAGTAAAGCAGTAGAAGAAAGAAATGAATGAAATGGCAGTCAGAATCAGCTTTATTGGCCCAGTTTTTACACATCGATAAGAAATGTGACTCCGGGGAGTCTCTGCTCTCAGTGCAGTGATCAGGGAACAGAACTGAGAACTAAAAGCAGTAAAGAAAAAAAGACAAACCATAAATAAGTATTATAACTGAGGAGTCAGACTGTATGAATGTAAAAGTTAAATTCCTGACATGGAATAAGAGTTCTGGTTGTGATGCTGCACAGCCTCCTAGAGGGGAAACAGCCTGTTAGTAGCCAGCCCATCCTCTACTAACCACAAAAAAAACATGCAAAAGGAGCCCTGAAGTCACTAAAGCAACAGCATGAGACAAAACGTGAACAAACTGAAGCAAAAATAGCCATAAAAACATTCATTCAAAAAGACCCCTAAAGTCAGTAAATCTTTACTGCGCACATCAGTGCCCTCTCGCGGACACGGCCGGTAATGACACCCATTATAATTTCAATGCAAAGCTGCCCACATTACAGGCTGAGAAACGCTTTAATTCAGCTTCTGTTTGCGCAAATAGGAGCTACATTAAAGCGTTTAACAGCTTTAATCCATCTGGCTTCAACAACACAGTGTGTATGTATATTATTACACGTTGGGCACACGAATAAAACCGCAATCAATATTAATTTAATGACTCCACTGTTATTCTCCACATTATTTGGCATCTCTACACAACTAATTCACCACAGCGGACTGAAAACACACAGCAGTGAAGTCAGTCTGACTGTTGCCTGTCAAAAAGCTGCAATTCCGCGCCGTTATTTCCCTAAAACGAGAGAAATAAATGCGTTTAAAAGGCTTGAGAGCGGCGTCAGCTGGCCGATTTGAATGAAGTGCCGCAATGGCGCTTGGGAAGTCCCGAGGGCACGTGACGTGACCTCAAGCCAGAGCCAGGAGCAAAGGATTGTGGGTGAGATATGCAAATTCACGTCCCAGAATGGCGGTGGCAGGCGGGGCATGTCGTTATGGGAACAGGCAAGCAGCATCATGGTGTCGGTGGGGCTCTGAGAGTCAGGAAGCAGGGCCTTGTGGGCAATATATGCAAATTCGCGGTGACGACAGCAGCCGCGTCGATGCGCGGCCATGTTGTGACGTGTACTTCCGAAGCTACATATATGGGTCTATTTGCGAGCCGGCCGCGCTCCCCGCGTAGCTCGGAGGGCTCGGAGGGTCGCTCCGCGACCCAGCGGCCCGGGTTCGAGTACCACTCGCGGCCCTTTTGCTGCATGTCGCTTCCGTAGCGGCCTTCTCTCTCCCGGTTCTGCCGGTTTCCTCCGGTTGTGTACCCCCCGGGCCGCCTGCTCCTCTCTCATGGGGCTTCACGGTGCTCCGTGCGACCCGCCCTACTGCTGTTTCCGCTCGGCCAATCACATCGCCCGCTCGTTCAAATCTCCGCTGTCGAGTTTTCGGCGCCCAATCGGATGGCCCGGTTGCTCCGACCGGGTCACGTGCCCTCGGGACTTCCCGAGCGCCATTGCGGCACTTCATTCAAATCGGCCAGCTGACGCCGCTCTCAAGCCCTTTAAACGCATTTATTTCTCTCATTTTAGGGAAATAACTGCGCGGAATTAAAGTTTCTGACAGGCAACAGTCAGACTGACTTCACTGCTGTGTGTTTTTAATCCGCTGTGGTGAACTGGTTGTGTAGAGATGTCAAATAATGTCGAGAATAACAGTGGAGTTATTAAATTAAGAAAAAAAAAATGAAACGTACTTTCGGTCTTATTGTAAACACTGCATAACACCCCGGCTCTACAAGTGTAATATGTGATGACAATAAAGGTTTGGGATCAATCTGGCTTAAATTCACCACCTCACCGTCTGGCACTGCCGTTCCCTCTGTCTCCAAAATGTCCGTACGCAAGTATCAAAGTTGGCGCAGCGGTGCGCAAATTCTCACGCCAAGTTTATTTTTATAAATCACAACCTTTGCGTTGGAAGTGGCTTACGCAACTTTCTAGCCCTGTTTTGTGCATAAGCAAGCTTTATAAATGAGGCCCCTGCTCCTTGGTATAATTCCCAGCTGCGGACTTTAAAGCAAGCGTCCCGAAAGCTGGAAAGGAAGTGGTATTGCACTAATTTAGAAGATGTTCATGTAGCTTGGAAAAATAGTCTAGTAATTTATTTCAAAAAAAGCTCTTCGTAATGCCAGGACAACATATTATTCATCTTTAATAGAGGAAAACAAGAACAACCCCAGGTTTCTCTTCAGCACTGTAGCCAGGCTGATAAAGAGTCAGAGCTCTGTTGAACCTTGTATTCCTTTAGCTTTGAGCAGTAACGACTTCATGAGCTCCTTTACAAATAAAATTATTACGATTAGAGAAAAAATTAATCTGGCCCTTCCTACAAATGTCACAGATGTATCATCGAGTACAGATGCTTTAGAATTGGCTGTAAGACCAGATGAATATTTAGAACTAGAATTTTTCACTCCCATACATCTCTCTGAACTAATTTCAGTAGTTTCTACATCCAAATCATCAACATGTCTTTTAGATCCTATCCCAACTAGACTGTTTAAGGAGGCCTTACCTTTAATTAATTCCTCAATGTTAGATCTGATTAATCTCTCTCTAGTAACAGGCTATGTACCACAGGCTTTTAAGGTTGCCGTCATCAAACCTTGACTTAAAAAGCCCACTCTAGATCCAGATGTTTTAGCCAACTATAGACCAATTTCCAACCTCCCATTTCTCTCCAAAATTCTGGAAAGAACAGTTGCAAATCAATTATGTGAACATTTACAAAGGAATAGCTTGTTTGAAGAGTTTCAGTCAGGCTTCAGAGTGCATCATAGCACAGAAACAGCTCTGGTGAAAGTTACTAATGACCTTCTCATATAGCGTCAGATAATGGACTGGTCTCTATACTTACTTTATTGGACCTTAGTGCAGCATTCGATAGTATCGACCACAAACTCTTATTACAGCGACTACAACATTGTATTGGCATTAAAGGGACAGCACTGGACTGGTTTAAATCCTACTTATCAGACAGGTTCCAGTTTGTGCATGTCAACAATGACTCTTTTGAGCATTCTAGGGTTAATCATGGAGTTCCTCAGGGCTCTGTCTTAGGACCAATACTGTTCACATTATACATGCTTCCCTTAGGCAATACTATTAGGAAGCACTGTATTAATTTCCATTGTTATGCTGATGACACTCAATTGTATTTATGAAGCCAAATGAAACTAATCAGTTAGCTAGACTGCAAGATTGTCTTAAGGACATAAAGACCTGGATGACCTATAATTTCTTACTACTAAATTCAGACAAGACTGAAGTCATTGTATTTGGCCCCAAACATCTTGCTTTCAAAGCATATAGTTACTCTGGATGGCATTACATTGGCCTCCAGTACCACTGTGAGGAACCTTGGCATTATCTTTGACCAGGACATGTCCTTTAACTCACACATAAAACAAATCTGTAGGACTTCCTTTTTCCACCTGAGAAATATTGTGAAAATCAGGAACATCCTGTCTCAGAGTGATGCAGAAAAACTAGTCCATGCATTTGTTACGTCGAGGCTTGACTACTGTAATTCCTTATTATCAGGTTGTCCCAAAAGGTCTCTGAAACATCTACAGCTGATCCAAAATGCTGCAGCCAGAGTACTGACAGGAGTTAGCAAGAGAGATCATATTTCTCCTATACTGGTTTCTCTTCATTGGCTTCCTGTTAAATCTAGAATAGAATTCAAAATCCTTCTTCTGACATATAAAGCTCTTAACAACCAATCTCCATCATATCTCAAAGACCTGATAGTACCATATTATCCTAGCAGAACTCTTCGCTCTCAGACTGCAGGCTTACTTGTTGTTCCTAGAATCTGTAAAAGTAGAATGGGAGGCAGAGCCTTCAGTTATCAGGCGCCTCTCCTGTGGAACCAGCTCCCAGTTTGGGTTCGGGAGGCGGACACCCTCTCTATTTTTAAGACCAGGCTTAAAACCTTCCTTTTTGACAAAGCTTATAGTTAGGGCTGACTGGGGGACCCTGACGGGGTGAGCTGGTGTTTTCATTTGCTCAACTGACTTCCCCGCTTGACGCCCCTTAGTTTGTCCCGAGTTCTGCTGCTATAGGCCTAGGCTGCTGGGGGACCTCTCTTGATGCACTGAGCCCTTCTCTAACTACTAATGTATTTACTATATATACCATTGTTGCATTACATTCACTCTGTTTCTTTCTGTGTCCTTTCTCCGAGTGTCCCTGGTCCCAGAGCTGGATGCTTCAGATGTGTGGTTGTTCTCCCACCTCCAGCTGCCCATTTCCACCGATCTACTCTGCATTGCCCTTACTATATTTGATTTGCTCATTTACATATTCTTGAATTTACCACCAGCTATATATGTATTATATTTAATGCCAGAGCTGTACACCATAGCAGTAAACTATAATTAGTTTCCATGTTAGTTGTACTTTGCATGTATCATCATCGTCTTATCATGCATGTATTATACTGTGTGTTTTATGGTCCTTGTGCCCCCCCCACCCCCTACCCCCACCCACCCACCTACCTCTCTATCTCTACCTCTACCTCTATCCCTCTATCTCTACCTCTACACCCTCTACCTCTTCCCCTCTACCTCTATCCCTCTATCTCTACCTCTCTACCTCTTCTGTCCCTCTCAACCCGCCCGGCCAGCAGCAGATGGGTCCCCCCACATTAGAGCCGGGTTCTGCTCGAGGTTTTTTTCCCTGTTAAAAGGGTGTTTTCCTTGCCACTGTCGCCTTTTGGCTGCTCTGGGGGTCAGGCATATGGGTTCTGTAAAGCATCTCGAGACAATTTGACTGTAATTGGCGCTATATAAATAATATTGAATTGAATTGAATTGAATTGAATTGAATTGAATTGAATTGAATTGAATTGAGGGCTGTACAGTGGCGTAGTGGTTAGCACTTTCGCCTTGCAGCGAGAAGATCCCTGGTTCGCGTCCCGGCTTTCCCGGGATCTTTCTGCATGGAGTTTGCATGTTCTCCCTGTGCATGCGTGGGTTTTCTCCGGGTACTCCGGCTTCCTCCCACAGTCCAAAAAATATGCTGAGGTTAATTGATTATTCTAAATTGCCCATAGGTGTGAATGTGAGAGTGAATGTTTGTCTCTGTATGTAGCCCTGCGACAGACTGGCGACCTGTCTAGGGTGTCCCCTGCCTTCGCCCGAGTCAGCTGGGATAGGCTCCAGCCCCCCCCGCGACCCTAGTGAGGATTAAGCGGTGTATAGATAATGGATGGATGGATGGATGGATGGATGGATGAATTGAATTGAATTGATAGCGGGGAGGAGAAGCTAGAGGCGGAGGACAGCGGGGAGGAGAAGGTAGAGGTGCAGGACAGCTGGGAGCAGGACAGCGGGGAGGAGAAGGCAGAGGTGGAGGACAGCTGGGAGGAGGACAGCGGGGCGGAGAAGGTAGAGGTGCAGGACAGCGGGCAGGAGAAGGTAGAGGTGGAGGCCAGCAGGCAAGAGAAGGTGGAGGACAGCTGGGAGGAGGACAGCGGAGACGAGAAAGTAGAGGTGGAGGACAGCGGGGAGGAGGACAGCGGGGAGGAGAAAGTAGAGGTGGAGGACAGCGGGGAGGAGAAGATAGAGGTGGAGGACAGCAGGCAAGAGAAGGTACAGGTGGCGGACAGCGAGCAGGAGAAGGTAGAGGTGGAGGACAGCTGGGAGGAGGACAGCGGGGAGGGGAAGGTAGAGGTGGAGGACAGCGGGGAGGAGAAGGTAGAGGTGGAGGACAGGTGGGAAGAGAAGGTAGAGGTGGAGGACAGCGGGGAGGAGAAGGTAGAGGTGGAGGACAGCTTGGAGCAGGACAGCCGGTACGAGAAGGTAGAAGTGGAAGACAGCGGGGAGGAGAAGGTAGAGGTGGAGGACAGCGGGGAGGAGAAGGTAGAGGTGGAGGACAGCGGGGAGCAGAAGGTAGAGGTGGGGGACAGCTGGGAGGAGGAGAATGTAGAGGTGGAGGAACGCTAGGAGGAGGACAACGGGGAGGCGACGGTAGAGATGGAGGACAGCGGGGAGGAGAAGGTAGAGGTGGAGGACAGCTGGGAGGACAAGGTAGAGGTGGAGGACAGCTGGGAGGACAAGGTAGAGGTGGAGGACAGCTGGGAGGAGGACAGCGCAACTTCCCTCATATGCAAACAGAACTACAATATCAAGGTAAAGGTGTGACACAGCTTGACAGTGCACGTTATGAAGAGCATGTTCAGAACATCTCAGAGTTTGAGAGACGTTTTGCTGACTTTGCATTCATCGAGCCTGTAGCCAGCTATATGTGTTATCCATTTGGTGCAAGTATTGATGTTTGTGACATTGCCGCCAAAGTCAAATCACTTTTTGACTTGGAAAGCTCCGCTCTTTGCTATGTTGACACTGGAATGGTAGATCTCGGGAAGTTGGCTACTTGAAAAGTAGATCTTGGGTCAAAAAAGGTTGGGCACCCCTGGTATAGCATGTCACCTAAAAACATCATAGTATAGCACGTTGATCTACCAATGTCATAGTATAGCATGTTACTTAAAAACATAGTATACCATGTCACCTACAAACATCTAAGTGTAGCGTGTCACCTAAAAACATCATAGTATAGCATGCTGATCTAAAAAGGTCATAGTATAGCAGTTCAATCTAAAAAACGTTATACTATAGCATGTAACTCTAAAAACGTCATAGTATAGCATGTCACTCTAAAAACGTTATAGGATAACATTTCATTCTAAAAACGTCATTGTATAGCATGTAACTCTAAAAGTGTTACAGTATATCATGTCACCTAAAAAAAGTCATAGTATAGCATTTTACTCTGATAACGTCATAGTATAGCATGTAACTCTAAAAACGTCATAGTATAGCATGTCACCTAAAAACGTCATTGTACAGCATGTTACTCTAAAAACGTCAAAATATAGCATGTCCATCTAAAACGTCACAGAATAGCATGTTGATCTAAGAATGTCATAGGATAGCATGCTACTCTAAAAACGTCATAGTATAGCAGGTTGATCTAAAACCGTAATAGTATTGCATGTCGATCTAAAACATCATAGAATAGCATGTTGATCTAAGAACGTCATAGGATAGCATGTCGCTCCAAAAACAGCATAGTATAGCATGTAACTCTAAAAAACTTAATCGTATAGCATGTCGATCTAAAAACATTACAGCATAGCATGTCACTCTAAAAACATCATAGTATAGCATGTTGCTCTAAAAACGTTATAATATAGCATGTTGATGTAAAAAAAGTCACAATCTAGCATGTCGCTCTGAAAACGTCATCGCATGCTGATATAAAAACATCATAGTATAGCATGTCGATATAAAAACGTTTTAGTATAGTCTGTTGATCTAAAAACATCATAGTATAGCATGTCACTCTAAAAACCTCATAGTACAGCATGTCACTCTAAAAACGTCATAGTATAGCATGTCGATCTAAAAACGTCATAGTATAGCCTGTGAATCTAAAAACGTCATAGTATAGCATGTTGATCTACCGTCATAGTATAGCATGTCACCTACAAAATCTAAGTATAGCATGCCACCTAAAAATGTCATTCTATAGCATGTAACTCTAAAAATTTCATAGTATAGCATGTCACCTAAAAATGTCATACTATATCATTTAACTGTAAAAAATTTCATAGTATAGCCTGTCGATCTAAAAATCTCATGGTATAGCATGTCACCTACAAATGTCATAGTATAGCATGTTGATCTAAAGACATCATAGAATAGCATGTCGATCTAAAAACGTCATAGTATAGCATGTCACTGTAAACACGTCATAGCATAGCATGTAACTGTACAAGCGTCATAGTATAGCATGAAATTCTAAAAAGGTTATAGTATAGCATGTTGCTCTAAAAATGTCATAGTATGGCCTGTCAAGTGTCAGTGTAGTTATTAGCTTAATGCTATCAATTAGTTTACTCATGTTAGCAACACTGAGTTGACACCGGGCCCAATTAACTGAAGCTACCTATATGTTACGTAACGTTAGCCGGCCATCAATATTTTTGCGAATGCTTACCTTGTAAAATCTATTTTGAGTTACAAGCTCATAATTTTTCTCTGGTAAGTCACTGCCCTCTGACACTCCTCTGACTCTGACCTGGTGCCTCATTGGTTGACGTGACGTCGCTTTCAACAGCGCGCTCTCGTGAGTAATTATCCCAACGTATCGAAGAGTAGATACTGAGCAGGATAGTTATCTGTAGTTTACCTTAGTACTTGCGGGCACCCGACACAATTTGCAACAATTAAGAAAAAGAAAAAGAAAAAAGAAATTTGAAGGAGCGGCAGCTAGGAATTAGAAATGTCGGCCCGCCGCTCTTAAATGTATGTAGAGGAAACACTGGTACAGCGTGTGGTCCAAAAAATGTCAAAGTATTTATTTATACTAATATAAATTCTTATAAGGAAACAGAATTCATAGCTAATGTTTTAACAGCTGTGTTTATGTCTATAAAATATATTTGACATAAAACAAAAATGGCTGCATAGTGAAATAAATAAACTACATCTTTATATCATCATATTTGTTTAAATGTGTTTACTGACCTTCTTCTGTAGAGTCTATAATTAATTCTATCAGTTAGAACAGGGGCAGTGCCCTCCTGTGGCCACACGCGATAACTGCAGCAACAGTTTCGTAAAGTTAGCGAAATTATGGATAAGTAACGTTTCCAATTGCTTCCAACAAAATAAAAGCCTAAACTTTTTTGACGAAATAATTACATGATTTTGAAAGAACAGCTGATGTACCGAACTGTAACAAACTTAGCTCGCCTCTCCACTTACTCTCGTGGAGTAATAGTAGTAGTATTAGGAGACTAATGGTATTGCTCTCGCCTTTGTAAAGATTAAAAATCTAATTCTCGCTAACTGTGAACCTCCAACCGGATCCCTGTAGTGACAGCAGAGTTATTTAGGTTTGGTAAATAATTAGAACACAAAGAAGGACTGCTGGAGCGAACTGAGCCTCAGGGAACAGTTAGTGTCTCTGGCTATTAGTATTGTTGTCTTATTGAAGTTCAAATGGAAACTTTAGCACATTTGTGGTGAATCATGAACCTACAAGTGCATCCAGCAGGGTTAGCTGAGCTAGCAGTAGAGTTAACAAGATTGTCTACTGGCAGAAATTGATTTTAGCTGTTAAAATAAGTACTTGAAATAAATGAATTCATCTGTAAGATGCAGAGCTGTAGTGGAATTTAATGGAAGTGTAATGCTTTACTGTGTGATGGTGGTTAACTTGATCGTAGTGAAATGAACTCACTAATCAGGACTTGCTAACTAGCTAGCGACAGTGACAACGTAAAGTAGACGGAATTACAGATAAGCTACATTTCCTGCTCTTCCTTCATAATAAAAGATTTAGGTCTAATTTATTTACTAAAGTATTACAATGTGATTTGTGTGATTAGTTGTTGGTGGATGCAGCGTTTATGTGTAGGCTGATGCATTAACATTAAATGTGAAACAAGTAAAGTTTCTGTAGCTGCTGTTGGCTTTGAAGAACAACTATAAGATGACTGGAAGACTTTTAAAGACTGTGGATGTTAACGAAGCTGAAATTTGTGAGATAACTTCTCTATTGTCCTGATTGTGTTTTTTGCTGTTGTGTTTGTAAAGTTTAAACCGTAAATCAGCCGCTCACCTGGAGAATCCTCCTCTGCTTAATGATGAAGTGAAATAATCCACAGAACACAGGATTTCTGCCCTCTAGTGGCCAAAGTGTGAAAATAGAACAACGTGTTTGTAAAGCAACACAACTTCTTTATCTGCAGCACTTCCGGTCAAGTGGTTCAAAAACAATTGAAATGATTGTAGTTATGAAAAGTATTACATTTTTGGTTTTTCTTGCGTGTAACAAAACTGACTGTGAATAAGTTTGTTGAAATGAATGGAATAAATTAACCAATGAAAACACAATAAATTACACAAGATAAATATATGAATAAACAAATGAAACACTAGAATAAATGGATGTGTAAAACAACAGTTTATGGACTGTTAGGATTTGGCCTTCATCCCTTCAATTGTTTACTGGAAAAACACGTTAAAATAAAGATAACAATCAGCTCTAACAAGTGTGAAGATAGATTTTATTTTAAAGCATAAAAGGTCTTTATTTACAACATGAGTCAGGATTCTGTTTCATAGTTTTGCTTTTTATAAAAGGTAAAACTGAATTATTAACAATGAGGTCATACTAAAATAAAAGATTGAGTAAAATTCCCAGAGACAAATATAGAGGTAAAACTTGGAAGTGAGACTCAAAGTGGGCGGCTATCAGTCAGAGAGTCGAGATTTGGATTTTCAGCTCAAAACCAGAGTCTGTGTTCATGAACCAGCCTCTGTATGCTGCATGTTGCTGAAATTACAGTAAATCTAAAACTCACCTGACTCTCAATGAGTTTGCTGTTTTGCTATTTAGGAAGGCTTGAAAATGTTCTGGCCTATATGAGGAAGTTTCTCCACAACACTGCTCTACCAAGAGTCTAAAATATCTTCAACTACAAACGATTCAAGAAGTAGTGTGTCTCGGCACCTCTTGGCAGTTTAGGGGCAGTGGTGGCGCAACGGTTAAGTCTCTGGACTACAGATTAGAAGGTCAGAGGTTCAAGCCCCGATGTGGCCACTGTTGGGCTCTTGAGCAAGGCCCTTAACCCTTCCTGCTCCAGGGGGCGCTGTACCGCAGCTGACCCGTCGCTCTCCCCCAATTGGGGAGAGATGCAAAAATCAGAATTTCCCCTCGTGGGATTAATAAGGGATAATAAAAAAAAAAACAGCCCCACATCTTAACAAGATCTGAACAGAGCAACAGCTGCAACGAAAACTGAGTTTATTTACACATGAAAGTTTCCTGATGATCTTCACTTTGGAGAAATGTCATCTGGATGAGCTGAGAGATTAAATAAAAAAATCCTCCTAGAGGAATCAGATATTTGACAGCAGCTGATAGAAAACCTGTTTTACTGACAAAGAGCTGCAGGACCTGATGAAGGCAGAACTAAAGTCTCAGTTCAGACCAGAAGAAGAACATGAACACAAGATCTTCATATCTGGAACAAAGCAGAGTTCTGGGAGTCTGATGGACTGATGAGACTAAAAAGCGGACCTCCATCTGCAGAGAGAAGAAGAAAGAACAGAGCAGATCAATGAGTTTGACTAGCAGCTCAACAGAACTTCAGTCATGTTCAGAGTAGCAGCTTCATGTTAACGTGTTGGAGTGAACACACTGAGCTCCAAGCTCACACACCTGAACACATTGTCAGCATCAGGTGTGTTTCACTGCAGTCCAAAGTGGAAACAAACTGCTGACAGTCATCAAGCTTCATTACTGCACAAACTCTTCACTAATGGGTTTACTGCTGCTCCATTTAAACTAACAGTCTGAGTGTCCATCAGCATCTCATCTGCTCCTGAGACATCAGCTGACAAACCAACATGGAGTACAACACATCTGGATGGAATCAGACACACAAGGACACAGATCTAGATGTGACTGCTGGACCTGACCAGATGACCAGAGCTGCTGCTCTTTAGGAACGCCTCCTGGTTCCTATATGTGATGATGCTGCCACAGCTGCCGCTGTGAAATAAGAGCCGCTGGTTTGCCACTGATCTCAGAGCTGTGACAAACATCATACTGATCAGCTGATCACTGTTGAAATGAGACAACAAACAGTGAGATCAGATCTGATGGACACTTTGATGAAGGAGGACCACTGTCTCTCCACATCTGGAAGGCTGTCAGCTGGAATCAGCTTCATTTCCTCAGCACATCAACACAACAACAGTCGGCTTCACATCCACTCAAACACACCATGACAACAAGCTTGTGGCTCCTCTGATTGGCTGACTGCTGTCTCTGTTTCTGTCTCTGTGTTTCTGTCTCCTTTCTGCTCTCACAGCTTCACTGAGAAGCTGCAGGTTTACAGGAGACACTGGATCTTTGCTTTGATACTGACTGTGTTTAGTAGAAAACTGCTGGAAGCAGAAGAGAC
Organism: Amphiprion clarkii; assembly: GCA_027123335.1. Lineage (NCBI taxonomy): Eukaryota > Metazoa > Chordata > Actinopteri > Pomacentridae > Amphiprion > Amphiprion clarkii. The sequence continues at coordinate 39,880 of CM049584.1, forward strand.
TGACTGGAACCTTCTACTGACCTCAGAGTCTGCAGCCTGCAGTCTGGACTCTCCACAAGATCAAGCAGCTGCTTCATATCTGAGTCCTGCAGGTAGTTTCCTGTCAGGTCCAGATGTTTCAGATGGGAGGGGTTGGACTTCAGAGCTGAGACCAGAGAATCACAGCTGATCTCTGACAAACAGCAGCGCCACAATCTGAATAAAGAATAAAAGATGAATGTTTAGAAGACAAGTTCCTGCTTGAAGTCATTCAGCGTTCCATCATGAGTTCAGAGCTGAAGAAGCTTCAGAATGTCCAAGTTTAGAAAATGGAAACTCCAAGCAGCTGAAGTCAACAGTATGCAGCTTCAAACAGTCCAACAGAAGCATTGAAGAAGAGCTCTCATTAATATTAATGACAACATGCTGCTGCTTCAATAAAGATGGAGTAACTTCAGCTCTGAAACTCTGCAGCTCCACCAGTGACTCCATCCACACAAACTCATGCTGAGCAGGAGAAACACTGACATTTATTTCACTCTCTGCTCAAAGTGGTTCCAGTTTGTCTACTGTAAGAACTTTGAGTTTTCTCTCACAGTAAACTGAATATTTGGGTTTTTGGACTGTTGTTGGAACAAAACCAGACATTTGAAGACATCCCCTTCAACTCTGACAAAGTGGGATCAACATTTTTCACAGATTTTTACATTCAATGAACTAAACCATTGAAATAACTGACAGCTTCATCAGTTATGAAAGACAACTTTTAGTTCAAGATACAAGAGTTTCTGTTACATGCTCATACAGTATGTGTAGTTAAATGTGAGGTGACCTCTTCTCAAGGCTGTGAAATATCAGGCATTATAAAAACGACAGATCTTTAAAAGAAAACTGTAGAAAATCAGAGACGGTCACAATGTCATAAATAATGATGTAGATCTTAAAGTGCATTGTATGTTGTGCAGGTGTGTCTGTGTGCATAGACCTACATGTTATTTACATATTTACATTAGTCCAGTGTGTTGTAGAACAGATGAGGTGCTATATCTTGGATTATTTAGATCGTGCTTTCAGGTTGAATTTAAGAAAAACAGGAGGTCAAATATGAGGTGAAGAAAACGTGTGTCTGAGTTTCACAGTGAATTATTTTCTGGAGGATTTTTCTTGTTGTACTGAGCTTTGAAATGTGCAGCTCAACATGTCTCTTCCACAGTCAAATGACTAAAGCAGAGAAGAAGAAAACAGATGTTCCCATGAAGATCCTCAGTGTGGATCAGTAGAACATCAGCCTGATGGCTGCAGTTTAGAGTCACCACAACTTTACATCACATTCGTCTCAGCACATAAAGAAAACATGATGTCTGACCTCAGAGTCTTCAGGATGCAATCTGGATTCTCCAGAAAACCACTCAGATGTTTCACTCCTGAATCCTGCAGGTTGTTCTGGCTCAGGTCCAGATGTTCCAGATGGGAGGGGTTGGACTTGAGAGCTGAGACCAGAAAATCACAGCTGATCTCTGACAAACAGCAGCGTTCCAACCTGAATAAAGAATAAAAGATGTAGATAAAATCGTCGATGATCCATCAGATGTGTTCAGATTCTAAATGTGCAGCTCAACATTACTTTGTCCTCATCAATGAGTTTTTCTCCAAAAGCAGCAGAGTGACTTTGTACTTCGGTTATTGTGGATCATCATCCAGATGTCAGCACAACATTCATCCACCTATTCATGACCACACATCAATAACATCTGCTGACCTCAGTCCACTCTCTCATTACAGGATCAACATCAAGCAGGACTGTGGATTCTGTTCTCCATCATTTCAGATATTTCCTGAAGATTTTCAGGAAATATCTGAAAATGTATGAACCAGAAACCAGAAATTGATTAGGAGATACTGAAAACAGTAAACTGACCTGAGAGTCTCCAGTTTACAGCTTGGACTCTGCAGTCCAGCAGAAAGATGTTTCACTCCTGAATCCTGCAGGATGTTAAAACTCAGGTCCAGATGTTCCAGATGGGAGGGGCTGGACTTCAAAGCTGAGGACACGACTTCACAGTGTCTCTCTGAGAGTCCACAGTTAGAAAGCCTGTCGTGACACATAGATGACAAAATACAGCATGTAAGAGGACATAGCAAACCAAAATGATATAAAAATGCTTCATTTGACAAGATGTACAGACAAGGTGATGGAAGGGAGCCCTGGCGGAATTAATGGGACTGCGAAGCAGAGGGGAAGCTCTAAAGGAAGGAACCAGTAAACTAATGAAAATCTATTCTCTGCAAAAACAACCTGTATGACCCAAATCAATCTGGTTATAAACAGGATCAATCCACCGAGACTGCACTCCTATCAGTAACAGAATCACTGTGTTTTGCTGGAACTGCTGGACATTCTTCAGCTCTGTTGCTGTTAGATCTGTCAGCTGACTTTAACACAGTTATCCACCAAATCCTTCTCTCCACACTCACTGAGCTTGGCATGTCAGGATCTGCCTTCCACTGGTTCATATCCTACCTCTCAGAAAGATAATTCAGAGTATCTTGGAGGGAAGAAGTGTCTGAACTGCACAGTCTATCCCCAGGGGGTCCTCAAGGGTCAGTGCATGGTCCTCCTCCTCTTCTCAATATACACAACCTCACTTGGTGCAATAATCTACTCCCATGGTTTCTCATTTCATTACTATGCTGACGATACCCAGCTCTTCCTGTCGTTCCCCCCAGATGACCACATGGTCTCTGCCTGGATCTCATCATGCCTAAGGGTTAGGTTAGGGTTGGGGTTATCTTGGCATGGATGAAAAAACACCATCTTGAACTCAACCTCTCCCAGACTGAGCTCCTTGTCATCCCAGCCAGTCCCTCGATACAAGAATCCAACATCCAGCTGGAGTCAACTCAAACCCACAAAGTCTGCCAGAAACTTGGGTGCCGTGATCGATTCAATTGAATTTTTATTTATATAGTGCCAATTAGGGCTGCCACAAACGACGAATCAGCGAATCGTCTGAGCACAATACGTCATCAAAAGCGGAAGTGAGCGCGCAATGCAACAGAAATCACCATCCGAGCGGCGCGCGGAACACGCACGGACATCCGCGCTGTATCGTGCATATATAGTATATGCACGTTACAGCGCGGATGTCCGCGCTGTAACATAAACGCAGATGTCCGCGCTGTATTGTGCATATATAATATATGCATATACTATATGATGTAAATATATAGATATGCATATACTATATATACACGATACAGCGCGGATGTCCGTGCGTGTTCCGCGCTCAGCTCGGACGGTGATTTCTGTTGCATTGCGGGCTCACTTCCGCTTTTGATGACGTATCGTGCTCAGACGATTCGTCGATTAGTCGTTTGTGGCAGCCCTAGTGCCAATTACAGTCAAATTGTCTCAAGACACTTTACAGAACCCATATGCCTGACCCCCAGAGCAAGTTGATCGATGACCAACTAACCTTCAAGGGTCATGTTGATTTGTCCTGTACAACATCAGGACGACCAGACTCTTCCTATCTGAACATGCAGCTCAACCCCTGATCCAGGGGTCCGTTTCACGAAGCAGGTTTAGTGAAAACTCTGAGTTTGTTAACCCTGAAATGAGGGAAACTCAGAGTTTTCGGTTTCACAAAGCGAGGTAACTTCAACTCTCGGTCAGTTACCGTAGTAACAGACTCTATGACTCTAACCTGGTCGGGACCAGGTTTTCCTCAGTAAACCTCGAGTTTCTCTCTGTCTCCGCCCTCTTTCAGTCACACAAGCCATTTCATTTCCTCATTCATTCAGTCAGCTGGCGAGTTTTGGCGAAGTCGAGTTCTGCCGTCTATAAATGTCATGTCCTTTTATGAACGATCCAGTAGATGAAGGAGCAGCATTACTGCGCAGAGAATTAAATATTCGTCGGGAGATTGTTTTCAGACCGCGCATAGATGTTTTGGCATTTCCGGACAGTTATCTTTGTGAACGGTACCGTTTCCCCTCGCAATCCATAACCTACATCCACAACCTAATCCGTCCTTACATTTGCAACTTTACCAACCGCAGTCATGCTCTAACGTCCCAGCAGATGTTGTGTGTTGCGCTGCGGTTCTTTGCAAATGGGAGTTTTTTATACAACGTCGGAGATGCAGAACACCTCAGTAAGGCCACTGTATGCAGGACGGTCAGAAAAGTGTGTCTGGCCCTGAAACGACTTTTACCATCTTTGTCGTTTTCCCTGGACATAAACCTGTCAGAGCCATCAAGGCTCTGTGTGTGTGTGTGTGTGTGTGTGTGTGTGTGTGTATATATGTATATGTATATATATATATATATATATATATATATATATATATATATGTATATATATATATATATATATATATATATATATACATATATATATATATATATATATATATATATATATATATATATATATATATATATATATATATATATATATATATATATATGGCTGAGTAGAAGTCTGTGTTAGTTTAAATAGGCTTAATTATTTAACAGAACATGATACGGATGCAGACATTTAGGGTATGTGTGGGATAAAACCACAGCACAGTCAAACAGCCACTTAATATTTAGGCTACTTTACAATGTAAAACATGATCAAAATGAGGTAGCTCCATGAGATTATGCCGACTTCTTACCTGTTTTAAAAATGGTTTTATATTTCTCTCTAATACCACCAACTCCTGTGTACCTCTGTAATGGAGGCCTCCCTTCATGCTTGGTCAAACCTCTGCAGATGATGCAGAACACAGCAGCATGTCTGTTTTTCAACCAACCAAATACGGCTCATGTCACTCTGCTGTTCAGATCGCTTCACTGGCTTCCAGTTGCTGCATAAAATCCAAAACTCTGACACTTGGATTCAAAACTAGAATGAAAACAGCTCCCTCATACATGAACTATCTTATCCAGGTCTACACTCCCTCCATCACTACGCTGGGCCAACAAAAGGTTCCTGATCCAACCTCCAGAACAGGGCCAGTCCATAGCTGAACTCTTCTCCTCTGTGGTTCCCCGGTGGTGGAACGTGTTACCAAACTCTGTTAGATCTGCAGAGTCTCTCTTAGTCTTTAAGAAAAGATTAAAAACCAGCTCTTCATTGAACACCACTTGACAGACTGCAAAAAATAAAAATCCTATTATGTCTACACTGCCTGTAGACACCACGGACCTATTATGACTCTTGAACTTGTTTTTTTGGCTCTTATCCAGGTTGTTTTCTCCTGACTAGATCCTTGCTGGTGTTTTTTCTGCTCTCAGATGTACGTTGCTTTGGATAAAAACATCTGCTAAATGAAATTGTTGAATTGTATTCAGAGAAACAAGAACCAATTGCAACCTTTACTGGTGCTACAAAGGATTAGCAAGGCCAAAACTTTGACAGAGTGAGCAGATTATACCATAACTATGGAAGCCTACAAGAACTAAACAATGCAAAGCCACATTTGTCGACAGAACAATACAGACTTAAGACTTGAGAAAAACCATGTACGCCATGCTACACTGGGACACAGCGTAAAGAAGTCAGGTCATCAGGGGATTTCTACACAGTTCAACAAATTGAAACATCTTCAGATTGTTTTCAAGAAATATCTGAAAATGTATTAACCAGAAATCAGGAAATGATTTGAAGATGGGGCTGTACAGTGGCGTAGTGGTTAGCGCTTTCGCCTTGCAGCGAGAAGATCCCTGGTTCACGTCCCAGCTCGGACCTGGGATCTTTCTGCATGGAGTTTGCATGTTCTCCCTGTGCATGCATGGGTTTTCTCCGGGTACTCCGGCTTCCTCCCACAGTCCAAAAACATGCTGAGGTTAATTGATTATTCTAAATTGCCCGTAGGTGTGAATGTGTGAGTGCTTGTGTGTCCCTATATGTGCCCCTGTGACGGACTGGCGACCTGTCTAGGGTGTCCCCTGCCTTCGCCCGAGTCAGCTGGGATAGGCTCCACCCCCCCGCGACCCTAGTGAGGATTAAGCGGTGTATAGATAATGGATGGATGGATGGATTTGAAGATGAAAACAGTGAGAGAACTGACCTGAGAGTCTCCAGTTTACAGCTTGGACTCTGCAGTTCAGCACAAAGAAGCTTAAGTACTGAATCTGGCAGGTTGAAGTTTCCACTCAGGTCCAGTTCTGTCAGATGGGAGGGGTTGGACTTCAGAGCTGAGGCCATGACTTCACAGAGATTCTCTGAGAGTTCACAGTTAGAAAGTCTGTTATGACAGATAGGTGACAAAATAAATCATTATGAAAGAGGACACTTTGTATTCCCTTCATGTATTTGATGTTAAAATAGTTTTGAAGACGTCCTGTTTGACATGTTCTTCATATCAGCTGATCTGTGTGTGGCGAGTGGAGGGGTCGGGGATAAACTAACATGCTACAATTACTGACTGTAGACTGGCCAGACAACACCACCCTGGGACTTTCACCCAGGGAATTATAACCACTACTAACGAGAAGGCAACTCAGGTTCGTTCCACTGATGAGGCAGGAGACATGATTCCAGTGCAGGCAAAAGGAATACAAATTTTATTTAGCACCAAAAATACTCAGTTTAAAACCAATTTAAAAAAAACCAAAAAAAACAACCATTCACACGAGATTGTTAAATGAAAGGTTTGGGGACTAATCAGAGCTGGGGGCTCTCTGGTGGAGGTTCGGGCCAACGGGCATCACAAGGGAGCCCAGGAGAAATCACCCCACTCACATGTGAACACACACACACACACACACACACACACACACACACACACACACACACACACACACACACACACACACACACACACACACACACACACACACACACACACACACACACACACACACACACACCTGAGTAAAGAAATAAAAAAAAAACAACCAGGGGATGAGCAGCACGCCACACAGGAAGGGGATCCCACCACCCGAAGACACCAGTCCCCACCACCGGAGGCCCACAGCTTCTGCAAACCACAAAGGGAAGGGGACAGTTATTAACAGGGCTCCATAAATCAGTTGACAAAATAACAATTACAAGCACTTAAGAAAACTACTTAACATAAAAAAAACAAGTTTATCAAAACTGAAACATTCAATTAAACTGATGGATAAACATTAACTTATACTTAAACAAAATCCACTGATAATACAAAACAACTAATCAAGTGCAGTCACGTGACACAAATCCTAAATTCAAAGAAAAATACCTAACAAACACAAATGGCCAGGTGACTGCAGTAAATACTCAAAAAAAACAAGGAGAAAAGAGAGAAAATTTAACCCTATTTTCACACATGCACTCTGGACGTTAAAAGAAGCAGCCTGTACAACGGTTGGTCAGCAGCCACAGAGACAAGCTGGAAGCAGCCCAACACCCACAGCACCAACACAAAAGCAGATAACAGACTGAAAGACGACAAAGCCGACTGGTGTCGTGCCAAAGTAGTTACCCCCGTCAGAAAGTGTATCCCCTGCCGCGGGAGCGCGCATGCATTCGGAAGGGTGGAGCTATAATTCTGTGTTTATATATCAGCGTAGTTTATGAATAAAACAAAATGTGGATTGTTGCGATCATGCTTTGACTGTCAAACATGTTTGGTAATTTAGCACATGACAGTTCAACCTAAATAAATGCTTTTGCTATACATCGCGTGTTGCCTAATTAATAATATTGATAGCGCTGCCTAATAATGTCTTTTCCTTCTCCTTTTTGTAATAAAGTGTAAGCGATCACCCTGCTGACTAAACGTAGGCTCAATACTCTTTGGGTGGGTACTAGATTCAAACGCGCTATAATTCACTCTTTAGATCAATCTGTCCAACTTCTGATACAGCAAAATCAACACCACTGTGAGCATTTTAACACACTGCATTTGCTGCAGCACTGCCAGCAATAGTTGTTGCTGTAACTCACTTTCCACAGGCTTAGCAACACCTGTGAATTAGGACTAATTTCATTAATCACAGCTAAAGTTATAGCGGGGTACACATTATTTCAGCCTCATTCACTGCGCCTGCCAGAAAATGTATCCCTCTGCTGTAATGAAAAGTTTCTCAGGTGCATACATGTGTAGTTCACGTGATTCCTTCAATCAAGTATGCAAATTACACAAGGTTAGCCTTCACCATTTTGGAGCAGGTCGAGGATCAGCATCATAGGCATCATCAACCTTGACTTTGACAAGTAAAAAAAGTTAGCAATGAATCCTACGGATTACAAAGACGTGCAATATAAAGTTAAAAAAGAGTATCCCCCAAACTTCACGAAGACGGAGAAATTATTACTTCGACGAAAGTCTTATCTGTATGAGATTGAAGGTAAGACCAATGACGTTATAACCATTTCGCTAATGTGACAGAATAAACATGTAACAAATAAAATGGTCTAAAATCATATCTGACGCAGTTTTAGTATGTCATGATTTATTGAGACGTGACTATGTCTCATAATATTTTACAAATAATATTTAAATCTAATGGTTTGTTTTGCAAGATAAAACCTATGTAATCTCCGCAGTAAGACTAACATTAAGGCGTTTTTCAAGCATTATCTGAAACCGTATCATGCATACCATCCAGTATGTATCATGCATTTAAGAGTATCAATTTCTGAAATACTGCTGCTTTTCCTCTCACTATTTAGGAGGGGAGCTTTATTATTGGCGACACAAGGGTACTGCAAAAGCCCTGAAAACCAAAGTGGTCTGTGGGGCTAATGAGGCCAATGAAATCTTTGTAGATTTTCATGCAAGTCCCACTGGGGCACACTGTGGCCAGACAAAAACAAGAGATGCCATCTCCAAAAGATTTTATTGGCCAGGGATGTCAGTGGATATCAGCAAGTGGATAAGTCAGCCCTAAATTGAAACCATAAGTAATTACTATGGAATAGGGTCATGGAAAAACAGTTTCTCCTAAATTCTTTTTTATTTTGCTCAAATTCCATGATAATAATAAAAAAAAATCATCATGGTATTAAGTGTACGTGTGCTTATTTAAAAAGCGCTACTCATGCATAATATGTCATCATAAGGTTTCCCAGTGTACAGTGTGCCAGGCAAGCAGTGACTCTATCAAACAGCCCACAGAATTCATTCCTATCAAGGTGAGTTCAGCCAAAGAAGGCAAAAATATTTTTAAATCCATAGAAACTATAGAAATATTTTTCTCAGTAGAAAAAAAGACAGAGTGCATTTTTTGTATCACAAGTAGTTAGTCCTCAATGTTATTCTATAGCAACATAAAAGCAGTATACATTATTGCAATTTGTTGAATAAAACTATAACTTGACATTCTCTTGCTACGAAAGGTTTACCAGCCATTTGAATTGGTGGGGATGGATCTAATAGGCAAACTGACTGAGACAAACAATGGACATCAATACATCTGTGTGATGATCGATTATTTCACAAAATGGCCACAGGCTTTCCCCCTGAAATCAAAGACAGCCAAGGAAGTGGCACAATGCATCACCAAGTTTGTCCATCAGTTTGAATCGCCCAAAAGAATTTTAACAGACCAGGGGAAAGAATTTGTCAATGCTGTAAGTATTTAAATCCTTGGCAGAATTTGTCTTTCTTAAATATTAGTCACCAATAATTTTAACTATTATTTTTTGATTCAGGTAACCCCTCATTTTGTTGCTGATTCATTTTTTGACAGGATGTTATTAATGTCATATCAAAAATGTCAACAAAAACTTATGCTTGTAGATCAACTCAAAAGTGTGTGAAATCCTTCACATCAAGAGAAGCCTCTGCTCTCCCTATCACCCTCAAACAAATGGGTTGGTAGAAAAAATGAATGGCACAATCCAGAGGTGAGTTCTTCGTTATAGTCATAAATTGATAACTCTAAATTTGCCTCTGTGCATTTTCTGTTGACAATAGCATGCTGTGTAACTTACACTCAAAGCTTTATGGCACATTGTGTTGTTCTCTTCTGATATGATCCTTGCTTGTGTTGTGTAAATTCCAGATCCATGTCACTTTGAGTGTCTGTTAAATTAAACTGTAACATTTTAAACTCTGTTACTTAAATTATGTTGTATACATGTTTTAGGGTGTGGCTTTCCAAGCCACATGGAGAAATATTATTACGAAGTCAAAGTCAGTTTCATGTTTTTGTTACGGTGATGAATATCAGTGCTTTAAAATCACCTATTTTCTCAGAGCCCTGAGCAAAGTGGTCGGTGAGCATCCAGATACATGGGATGATTATCTGGATGCAGTGATGTTTGGTCTGAGAACCAAGAAACAGATGACCACCAAGCACTCCCCATACTTCTTGATGTTTGGTAGAGAGGCTTGTTACCCTTCACAAGTCCCAGAACACTACACGGTTGGTTTATGGTTTATATATCTACCTATCTGTGTCTATGTCAGTCTAAGTACATAATCAATCTGTATTTGTCCATTTGTTAACCTGTCTTTCTCTCTCACACTCTGTACACACTGTCAGATCAGACTGATGTGAATGCATTATGGAACGTTGTCTTCCTATCAGCTTCCAAGATTTATATATCTAGATGACAACTGTCCAAGGATTATTATATTAATCTACAAACATTGCACATACAGAGGAAATTTAGTGGTGATCTGTGGTGGGCTATATAACCCTAAAAAGATTTTGATTCAAACATCAAACAATCTCTTGTTCTTCAAAGGTTGACAACTCTGTGGAGGACATAGTGGGACAGGAGGATTTGTCGCAGGACATTCAGCAGCAACAGGACCTCTTGGAGCTGGTCAGAGACAATCTCAACAAGGGACATGAAAAAACTAAGGGAAAAGCCAAGTCAAAAGCCAAACCATCAAACTTCAAAGTTGGGGACAGAGTTTGGAGACAGAATATCAGGAGCCAACAGAGAAAGGGAGGCAAATTGGAAAACAATTTTTTGGGCCCTTATACTATTGTGGCGATAAACGACAAAAGTGTAGATCTTCAAGATGACAAAGGGACAGTTTTCTGCAAAGTCAACATGGACCAACTAAAGTTGACCGTTGAGGACACAGCCAGAGTGCCACACCGGAGTGTGACAAAAAACCCGGCATCAGTGGTACAACAGGCATCATCATCTCCATTAAAACCAACAGCCCCAGCAACTACAGCCCCAGCAACTACAGCCCCAGCAGCTACAGCCCCAGCAGCTACAGCCCCAGCAGCTACAGCCCCGGCAACTACAGCCCCGGCAACTACAGCCCCAGCAACTACAGCCCCAGCAGCTACAGCCCCAGCAGCTACACCCCCAGCAACTACAGCCCCAGCAACTACAGCCCCAGCAGCTACACCCCCAGCAACTACAGCCCCAGCAACTACAGCCCCAGCAAATACAGCCCCAGCAGCTACACCCCCAGCAACTACAGCCCCAGCAGCTACAGCCCCGGCAACTACAGCCCCAGCAGCTACACCCACAGCAACTACAGCCCCAGCAAATACAGCCCCAGCAAATACAGCCCCAGCAAATACAGCCCCAGCAGCTACAGCCCCAGCAGCTACAGCCCCAGCAGCTACAGCCCCAGCAGCTACAGGCCCAGAAGCAGCCCCAGTAGCAGCAACAGCCCCAGCAGCTGTCCCAGCAACCATAGTCCACCCAAATTCCATACCACCATTACAGCCAGCAGCAGAAACATCAACATATACTCAAACTCTTGCAGAGAAATGTAAGATTTTCTGTGCGCATGTCCTCTCTCTGTCTCTGTTTCCTCCCTGTCGCTATGTCTTTCTTCATATCTTTGGGTGTGTGTGTGTGTGTGTGGGTAGGTAGCAAAGATAGCAAATATCTATCACTTGCTTCTTTCCCCTCATTTAATTTTCTTAATAATTTTCTTCTTTTTTTCTTATTTTGATAGATGTTAAGGACGCTTGGGCAGGAAAAGAAGTCCATGTCCTCCTCTCCAAAATAAGAGCATACAAATTATATTACTGGGACATTCACAGAGTTGGTCCCGACATGGAGTTGGAAAGCGAGGTACAATATTATTTAACTTTATTATTTGCTATATAGATAGGTTTTACAGCTTTACAAGTCAGCTTTAAAACAATGTATTTTTCTGGTAAAAAAAAAAAATACTATTTTATGTGGTTTAATTTTTCTTACAGGAAATCAATGCATATTTGGCAGTCATAGTGCGTGAACACAATCACCAGAATCCTGCAAAAGCAGCATTCATTGATTCATTTGCTATGACTGCAATGTGGCAAAAAGGACTCAAAGACTCAAGGTAAGCATTGGTATTATGAATGTTATGGATTTTCCCTAAGATTTCAATATATTTGAAATTTCAAAGCTAAATGGAAAGCTAATGCATTCAAGATTTCAAATACATCTATTGTAAATCTTTATTTCACATGTCAAGAGATACTGTGCTTGAAACTGTTTAGTTGTAGGAATCCACATTTCTAATTGATTTTTAATGTGCAATTCATATTTGTATCAAATTATTCCATTTTATTATTCCATTCAATTTTAGATTAAACCCCTGGAGTACGACATTATTCTTGGAATTGTAAATGAGCATCATCACTGGACACTTGTGGTAAAAAAAAAATTATAAATAAAACATAATATAAAAAGAGTAAACATACTAATGCAGTGCTTGGTAGAAAATAGAGTAGAAGAAATAATGTCTCAATTTTTTTTTCATGGGAAAAATATTTGTAGGTCATCTACCCACAAGAAAAAAAATCCTTGTACTTTGATTCGCTGGGGGAGTCGAAGGAAGCCATTAAAAAATGTTTGGACACAACAAGGTGAGGATACTTGTTTTAAAAGCGTGGTAATAGGCATGTCAACTATCGCTACAAATTGGCACACATTTATGTAATATCAATTTAGAAATTAATCTTTTATTTCTGTAGGGCTTTCATGCGAAAAAAAGGCTGCAACTTCTCAAGGTGGACATGCAGTACTGTATAACACACACAACAATCTGACAGTACATCATGTGGAGTCTTTGCACTGAAGGTATGTTTGCTTTGCAGAGCAATGTCATCATCTTCAAATTTCTGAATTGTAACACGACTGTCCTCCCCCCCCCAGACAAATAATATTACGCTTTTTTGAGATATCTAAAATTCAGAATTTATTAAGTTACAGCAGATTAATATCTCTATATGGTGACATATAAGCTCATAATTACTAAGAGGCTTAGCTTAAGGTTATGTTAAAATGTCTTTTTCAGTTTGCAGAACGTCTCTTGCAAAAGGAAGACACCAGTTTTCCTGCCACGAAAGAGGCCATAAACAGACATAGGCTGGAAATTGCTGTTACGCTTCTCCTGGAAAATGGTAGGAGATATTTTGGTATTTCATAGACTTGTCCATAAAAATCCTGTAAAAATGTTACAACTGTAACATAGTAAATACTCTCACATTACCTAAATATTAAGCAAATTTTGATGCATGACAATATCACACACTCTTATTTTTTCTGTCCTCTTTTTTTTCACAGATGACCTGACAGACAGATGCCACTTTTGTGGGGAACAGGAACGTGAGTCCGATGTGAACTGGGTAACTTGAGCAATTCAGTAACAGTCATCTCTAAATCTGAAATGGAATACTCTTTTGATAATGGGAATTGTCTTTAATGCTTATGTTAGATTCTTCTGTTCTACCTAGGACTATTGTTTTATTGCTGCTTTCGCTCCACTTGAAGTAATATTTGTTGAATTGATTGCAACAATAACACAACAATAACAATGTACAGCTTCTTGAAAGACATCTTTTTTAAAACCTGGATTCTATGTCTTTCAGATTCAGTATGATGTTTGTTTGCGGTGGTTCCACCAAATGTGTGTTCAAGGCCCACCAGCAGAAGAGGATTTTGTTTGTCTTGCTTGTTAAAGTCCTTAGCTGGATGAATAGTATCTAGAGTTGTAATTGTTAAATAGTTGGACCAGTATGTTAGTTGTGTTTGTTATTTTTGTTATTTATCTTCAACTGGATATGCTCTTTTCCTAAAAACAAATGGCGATTGTGTTATTTATATAAGTTATTGGTAAGTTGAGTACTTTTAAGAGACGTTTTAACTGTATAGTATTAAAGTGTATTTCCTTTTTTCTGCAAGATGCATCGTTTTTATGTAACAGTACTTTTAAAAATAGTTTTATAAATTGAGCATTTTGTAAAACAAATTTTGCAGTAAGAAAAAAGCAGGCTGAAATAATTTGTACCCTCCTATAACTTCAGCTGTGATTAATGAAATTAGTCCTAATTCACAAGTTTTGTTGTGCATGACCACAAATATCTGCAGAATAAACCACATGATGTTAGTACATCCCCTGAGGAATATGGGGGGGGGGGGGGGGGGGGGGGGGGGGGGGGGGGTACATTTTCTGGCAGGTCCAGTGAATGAGGCTGAAATAATTTGTACCCCCCTATAACTTCAGCTGTGATTAATGAAATTAGTCCTAATTCACAAGTTTTGTTGTGCATGACCACAAATATCTGCAGAATAAACCACATGATGTTAGTACATCCCCTGAGGAATATAGAGGGGGGGTACATTTTCTGGCAGGCGCAGTGAATGAGGCTGAAATAATGTGTACCCCGCTATAACTTCAGCTGTGATTAATGAAATTAGTCCTAATTCACAGGTGTTGCTAAGCCTGTGGAAAGTGAGTTACAGCAACAACTATTGCTGGCAGTGCTGCAGCAAATGCAGTGTGTTAAAATGCTCACAGTGGTGTTGATTTTACTGTATCAGAAGTTGGACAGATTGATCTAAAGAGTGAATTATAGCGCGTTTGAATCTAGTACCCACCCAAAGAGTATTGAGCCTACGTTTAGTCAGCAGGGTGATCGCTTACACTTTATTACAAAAAGGAGAAGGAAAAGACATTATTAGGCAGCGCTATCAATATTATTAATTAGGCAACACGCGATGTATAGCAAAAGCATTTATTTAGGTTGAACTGTCATGTGCTAAATTACCAAACATGTTTGACAGTCAAAGCATGATCGCAACAATCCACATTTTGTTTTATTCATAAACTACGCTGATATATAAACACAGAATTATAGCTCCACCCTTCCGAATGCATGCGCGCTCCCGCGGCAGGGGATACACTTTCTGACGGGGGTAACTACTTTGGCACGACACCCTGTGTAGCCAGCACAGCTCCAGACAAACGGCGGCCCGCCAATCAGTAAATTTTGTGCACCACGAGGAAACGGGGAGCAACCGGCAGCCACGGTAACAGCCTAAAATGACAAGCTGTTGCACACATGCAACATAAACACATTATGGGATCGCAAGCAAAGGAAACCTACCAGTAACGGCTCGCGAGCGGCTCACGGCTTGAACTGGACATACAGCAGCCAGCGAGCGGCTCAGCTCTCTGGCTATGGACGCCCAACAGTGACCCTATAAAAATAAACGGCCTCTATAACCACTACAAATGAACACAGCCTTAAAGAAAGGGCAAACAATGCAGCAACTGTTACCATACCTGTTAGCAACGGTAAACTGGAAGTGAGGCAAACGGGAAGCGGGGCGTGCCCCTGACGTCACAGCAAGAGAACGGTGACTAACTGCCCAGCTTTATAGTGTATCCTCCTGTCATGATTGGTCAAAGCAGGTCATTATGTCTCAGGAGCATAACACAGCCACCCCAAAGAGAGTGCAGCATTCATCCTGCTACAAGTGTTTAAAACTGAATTTGCATCAACCTCTTTCACCCCTGCACACTTTGAATCTTTGTTTGGTTTAATCTACAGATAAAGAAGATGGAGGCATTCAGACTGTCCACAGTCTGTCAGTGTGATCTGGTCTCTCATCTGACTTCACAAAGTTATCAGGAGAATATCTTAATTATAAAAACATTTGCTGTCCACTGTTTTACTGTGACTCAGGATATTGTAACTCAGTTGAGCTCAGTGAACATTACAGTTTGAAAGATGATGATGTCTCTGCTGTTGACATGCTGCTGTCAGCTTCACTTCCATCACTACAGAGGTCGAATGAAGAGAAGAGGTTTAGATATAATAGTCACGCTTCACTTCCATCCCTCAACATTTATGGTCTGCTGTCAAACGCTACACAAATGAAACTGATCATGGGACAGCACCAGACCTGATCATTAAATATGAACATCAGTAAATGTTCTGCATGGACAACTGCTTGAACTTTTGTCCTGGGATTGGCTGCAGCCCCCCCACAACCCTCTACAGCAGGCATGTCAAACTCAGTTTGGCTCTGGGGCTGGATCCAGACTTTCTGTTCTCAGGTGGGCCGGATCAGTAAAAGAATGTCAACTCCAAATATTTAGGCTTGTTTTTCAGTACTATGCTTTATCATTCAGCCTACATTTGTAGCCTACCCTACATATTATAATCATGGATGACAAGGGATCTTTTCTAAGCACAACACATTTATTCACAAACAATGGAAAAAAAAATGATTTTCATGTTTGGCGGTGAATGTGTTAACAACTGGTTTATTTTAACAGTTGAGTGAACGCAGTTTTACACCTGAACCAACTCACCACACTAAACAAACTCAAGTGGGAGCTATGAAAAAAATATTTTCGCCTTAATTGTCATACTGCTTTGAAATAAATAAAAAAAGAAATACAAAATAAAATAAATTAAATAAATAAATAAAATAAAAAGTTTTAGCAGTGCATGGGCAATAAGATTAGACTACATCAGATCAAACTACTAGGCTGGGCCTACTGAAGCTGAGAATATACTGCACGATATTAATTGTCTTTAATATGAAACCAGATTAATCTTATTTTTAATGATCTATATTCATGAGTGCAAACAAATTTCGTGTCATCACACTTTTTTTCTCTCTCACTGCACTCCTGCAGTCTACTTGCTGCTGCTGGCTCCTGAAACTTGGCATCTTTTTGCCTTCACAAGTGCATCGATATTAGGTGTGAAATCCTGAGTAGCAGCACATTTAACAATGTCATTCAAGTGTTTATTTGTTAACCTTGAGCGCTGCCTTGTTTTATTATTGTTCATTACGGAGAACACCTGTTCACAAAGATAAGTAGTCCCAAACATGGATAGAACCTTTGCAGCCATGGCTGTTAATTTGGGGTAACCTGGCACGAGATATTGATAAAACGTATCCAGTCCCACGGACCCAAATTTATCCTTCATAGCGGAATCGCACTGCAAGTCAATAAGCTCGAGTTGAATGTCAGCTGGCTTATCAGAAGGCTTCACTGTAAATGGCGAGCGAAAAAAGCCAAATTTGTTCTCAAGTTCACTGAATACCTGAAACCTCTGCTCAAACTCTCACAGCAAATCTGTTATGTTGTCTTTATATTTATCCAAATCATTATCGGGACGGTCCGGTGCCTTCAGACGCACAGCTGTGAGACAAGCGAAATGCGCGGTGTCACCGTTGGATAGCTGCGACTCCCACAGTGACCGTTTCATCTTGAACGCACTTATGCTGTCGTAATATTGAGTGACAACTCTGTTACGGCCCTGCAATGTAGTATTAAGTGTATTCAAGTGTTGTGTAATATCAACCATAAACGCAAGATCCTGCACCCAATCCTTGCATTTAAGTTCCTTTACTGGGCGTCCCTTCTTCTCCATGAACTGTCCAATTTCCCTTCGTAGCTCAAAGAAGCGCTTAAGTATTGCACCTCTGCTTAACCACCGCACGTCAGTGTGGTATGGAAGGCCAGCATGAATGTCATTATCACTGAGAAATGTGTCAAACTGACGGTGATTCAGACCGCGCGCTCTGATGAAACTGACAGTTTTCACAACCACACTCATAACATGGTCCATTTCCAGTGTTTTGCAACATAACGCCTCCTGGTGCAAAATACAGTGAAATGCCCAAAACTCTTGTCCTCCATTTGCGGTCTGTACTTTGTCATGGAATTTTGTGGCAACGCCTGTCTTTCTCCCGACCATTGATGGCGCACCGTCGGTAGCCAGGCTCACGGCACGGGACCAGTCCGCTCCCACCTTGTCCAGCTCTCCAACGAGAGCGCTGAAAATGTCATCTGCTGTTGTGGTGTCATTCATGGGCACCAATTCAAGCAGCTCCTCGGTGATGGTCAAAGTTTCATCAACACCTATAATGAATATGGCCAGTTGAGCAATATCTGTGACATTGGTGCTCTCATCTATTGCAACTGAAAATGCGATAAATGACTTGATTTTATCTTTCAATTGGCTGCTCAAGTCACTTGAGAGTTCTGTCACCCGATCTGCGACAGTGTTCCTCGTTAGACTAATATTGGCAAAGGCAGGTCGCTTTTCAGGGCACACGACTTCTGCAGCCTTCAGCATGCATGTTTTTACAAACTCCCCATCAGAAAATGGCTTGGATGCCTGCACCAGTTCGTTGGCAATAATGTAGCTAACTCTTACAGCCCCATCAGCAATATCGCGGCTGCACGTAAAAGTAGACTGCTGTTTCTTCAGACCAGCGACCAATTTGTTTGTCTCGTCTTTCCTTATTTGTCCTTTCAAGTGGTCATACTTGTCTTTATGATGAGTCTCATAGTGGCGCCGAATATTAAACTCTTTGAACACTGCAACTTGCTGATTACATACCAAGCACACTGGTTTTGCATTCACTTCTGTGAATAAATACTTCTCAGTCCATTATTCAGGGGTACTGGAGAGGAGGGTTCGCCGGATAATCGAACCTCGGATTCAGAAGGAGCAATGCGGTTTTCGTCCCGGCCGTGGAACTGTGGACCAGCTCTACACCCTCAGCAGGGTCCTTGAGGGTGCATGGGAGTTTGCCCAACCAGTCCACATGTGTTTTGTGGATCTGGAGAAGGCTTTCGACCGTGTCCCTCGGGGAATCCTCTGGGGAGTGCTCCGGGAGTACGGGGTAACGGACCACCTAATACAGGCTGTCCGTTCCCTGTATGACCGGTGCCAGAGCTTGGTCCGCATCTCCGGCAATAAGTTGAACTCGTTTCCAGTGAGAGTTGGACTCCGCCAGGGCTGCCCTTTGTCACCGATTCTGTTCATAATTTTTATGGACAGAATATCTAGGCGCAGCCAGGGTGTTGAGGGAGTCCGGTTTGGTGACCTCAGGATTCCGTCACTGCTTTTCGCGGATGATGTGGTCCTGTTGGCTTCATCATGCCAAGACCTCCGACTCTCACTGGATCGGTTCGCAGCCGAGTGTGAAGCGGTTGGGATGAGGATCAGCACCTCCAAATCCGAGTCCATGGTCCTCAGCCGGAAAAGGGTTTAGTGCACTCTCCGGGTCAGGGATGAGGTCCTGCCCCAAATGGAGGAGTTTAAGTACCTCGGGGTCTTGTTCACGAGTGAGGGAAGGATGGAGCGAGAGATCGACCGACGGATTGCTGCGGCGTCCGCAGTAATGCGGGCGCTGTACAGGTCCGTGGTGGTGAAGAGGGAGCTGAGCCGAAAGGCGAAGCTCTCAATTTACCGGTCGATCTACGGTCCTACCCTCACCTATGGTCACGAGCTTTGGGTAGTGACCGAAAGAACAAGATCGCGGGTACAAGCGGCTGAAATGAGTTTCCTCCGCAGGGTGGCTGGGCTCTCCCTTAGAGATAGGGTGAGAAGCTCGGCCATCCGGGAGGATCTTAGAGTAGAGCCGCTGCTCCTCCGCGTAGAGAGGAGCCAGATGAGGTGGCTCGGGCATCTAATTAGGATGCCCCCCGGATGCCTCCCCGGTGAGGTGTTTAGGGCACGTCCCACCGGGAGGAGACCCCGGGGAAGACCCAGGACACGCTGGAGAGACTATGTCTCTCAGCTGGCCTGGGAACGCCTTGGGGTCTGAGGAGCTAGATGATGTGGCCGGGGAGAGGGAGGTCTGGGCTTCCCTCCTAAAGCTGCTGCCCCCGCGACCCGACCCGGACCAGCGGTAGAAGATGGATGGATGGATGGAGTCCATTTTTCCTGGAAAACTCTGCACTCCGTGTCCACTTTTCTCTTTTTTGACAGTGCCATTTTGGGAAGGGTGTGTTGACCGATAACTTGTTTAGTAGTGGTGAATGGTGAAGCAAGATTGCCGGTTTATTTTTACTTGGACACATCACGTTGCAAATGTTTATTTCCTGTGACTAACTCGTGTCAGTGCCGCATGCTGGACGTGAGCGCTTTTACACATTTACTGCCCTTTAGCGGCCGGAGGGAGCATTTGGTTTGTATTTATTTTAAAAAATCACAACTTTTGATAGAAATGAGCTAGAGACTCGCTTCTTTTTTTTGACATACTCAGAAATTTATGCCGAGCCGGATTAAATCATCCAACGGGCCGGGTCCGGACAGCGGGCCATATGTTTGACATGCCTGCTCTACAGGATAAAGTCATGTCTAGATAATGCTTTGACGTCCTAGTTTTATACACTTTAAATACTGGTATAACCCTAAAACAGAGACTGAAGCCTTCTACTTTTTGACTTTAGAAGACATGCAGTAAGTCTACTTATCAGTGTGAATTCTGTTTTTATATTTATATTTGTTCTTCACTTGCTTCCAAAACCCTTGAACACCATCAAGTATCTGAAAGAATAAAACTGTTTTAAACACCATTAGACAATTAGACTGAATGTGAGATGACTGAGTTCATCCTCCACATCACCATTAAAATAGTTTTATTTGTATTAAACCAACCAGTTCTCCACTGAGAGCTGAACCTTTACTGTAAAACACTGAGTTCACTCATTCAGCCCAGTTTAAACATCAGTCAGAATACTTTAACCAGAAGAGACATCAATAAGCACAAACATAAAATCATAAATCAAAGTCCAATCTAACTGTCGGCTGTCATATCAGGACACTGTTTCATAATTCTATCAGTTTATTGTCACTCCATCCAAAGTTCAGGTATAACTTTGATGCCAAACAACTAACAGGTTCTGTGAGGTGCTGAGCGTGACATTTGCAGATTATTTCTGCTTCTGAATAAAAAGATTAAAAGACAAATGTCTGTTGAGATTCGACAGCAACCAACAGCAGCTTCTTTGTGACAAAAAACAAATCAAAGGTTCACTTACTGAACTTCTTCCAGTGAAAGTCGTTCAGAAACAGCTTTCTGCTGCTTTCATGAGCTGGATGATTGTCCTTCTTTAGCTCCGTGTCTTTCTGACACTGAAACACCTCAAACCATAAACCAGTTTGAACCTGCACAGGTCAAAGGTCAGCTTTTTATGGCTTTGATATCAAACACAGAAACAGCAGCTCTTTAAACACCAATTTGTTTCAGTGAGTATGAATAGTAACGTCATAGAATTCTACAGGTTATTTTTTCCAGTCAGAGCCTGTTAGTGGCAGTGTTAGGGTTAGTAGGATTAGGTTTGGGTTAGGGTTATGGTTCAGGGTTAAAGATTATTGTTTTGGTGCACAGGCCTGCTGATCCAGTCAAACAGAACTTTTAAAAGAAAACAGGTTAAAAAAGCTACTAGGGCTAATAAAGCTAATAAAACCACTAAAACCATTAAAAAAGATTACGAATTGAAGGTAAAATCAATTAAACCTTTGGGTTAGGTTAGTGGAACAGGGGCTGTTCTTGTTCCCTATCGTGTCCCTCTAAAAGGCCAAAACATAAAACGACATAAAAAACATGAGGATAAAAGTTAATTTCAGAAAAATCACCAGTGGGGCTTAAGGTCATAGGTCAGGGTCCATATTCGGCAGGAGATTGTCCAGGTAAGTAATTGTTACTGTTTCTCTTTTAGTTTTACAGATTCCAGGTCGTGCCGTTGAGGGAAAGCCGGACAACGCAGGAGTTACAACCCATCATGTCTACCCCTTTATTTCTATCCCTCTACCTCTATCCCTCTATCTCTACCTCTTCCCCTCTACCTCTATCCCTCTATCTCTACCTCTCTACCTCTATCCCTCGACCTCTATCCCTCTACCTCTTCCCCTCTATCTCTATCTCTATTCCTCTATCTCTACCTCTCTATCCCTCTATCTCTATCTCTCTACCTCTTCTGTCCCTCTCAACCCGCCCGGCCAGCAGCAGATGGGTTCCCCCACATTAGATCCGGGTTCTGCTCGAGGTTTTTTTCCCTGTTCAAAGGGTATTTTTCTTGCCACTGTCGCCTTTTGGCTTGCTCTGGGGGTTCAGGCATATGGGTTCTGTAAAGCGTCTCGAGACAATTTGACTGTAATTGGCACTATATAAATAAAATTGAATTGAATTGAACTGAATCATGTCAGGAGTCGGATTCTAAAGGTAAGTAACCTGTCCACCCTTTAGTCCTGATGTCATAGAAGGTCTATAAAGGAGGACTCACTTTTGGAGCACTATGGCCAGTTGGTGTTATTTTTAAAGCCAGAAGATGCCACTTGCCCAATACACACTATTATTTATCTGAATATTTACAATCAATGTGCTGGAGCCTCTATCTGACAATGTATACACTGTAGTCAGACATGGTGGTGTCTTTCTGAACTGTCAGCAATGTTGTGAGGGCCAGAGTTTGAGCTACTGCTTCAGTTCTCTTGTTGCTCAGAAATGATGGACAGCAGCTTATGATGGATTGACAGTCTGAATGCACAGAGAAGGACGTGTCTCATCCTTTTCAAGCTGCTGGAAAATAAAAATACTTAAAACTGCATCATCAGAGCTTTATGGTCAAACTGATAAAGATTTATACTGTTAAGGTTTGACCCAAAGGGTTCAAGGTTCTTTACTGTGCAAGTCAGAGCAGCTCTGTTATCACATTTCCTTCAAGGAACTTGTGACTGTGAACAGTTAAGACCATTTGCTTTGAGAACTTCCCACTGTGAGATGCATGTTTATCCTCTCTGATTAGTCTCATCAATAAATAATTTGTCTGTCATTCATTGGATTATAAGGTAACGTATCCAGCAGTTTTACATCTTTTCTGTTAAACTGGTCGTTACAGTTCAGTTAAAATGTGTTGTGTTTGGTGGAACGCTGAGCAGTCTTTATGTCAAAGGAAACAAGTTAGATCAGTGGTCACCAACCTTTTTGAATCTGAGAGCAACTTCAAGGGTACTGAGTAGTACGAAGGGCACCTTGTTTGATACAAACTTCCTCAATAGCAAACTTGCGCCATCATTTTTAAACAATAATAATAATAATAATAATAATAATAATAATAATAATAATAATAATGAAAATAATATGTAAAAAGACTGTCTGATCACATTTATGTTAATTATTCCTTACAATGATTATTAACGATTTCCACAACAATGACGGCAGGAAACACACACGCATATATGTATGGAAATCTGTTCCAATATTTAAAAGTCAGAGGTATTCCATCTCTGCAACTTTTGTAAATATCTTTCTTGGCAGTTTTGTATGAATCAGCATATTTGCAGCATTTTGTTCAAAATCACACCAGTTACATTTCTGTGCAAATTATCACTTCTAACATTTTTAGGAAATCATTAACTGTCATCAAATCATGCTTTATTTGTGCAAACCACTACCTTCGTAACATTTTTGAACAATTCATGAACTCTGTCCCATGTTTGTCCAACTTATCAGTTATGAAAGAAAAAAAATCAACTCTTTTACATTTTGAAATGAATCCTATCACATTAGTACTAATCACCAGCATTTTTCACCAGCATTGCAACATTTTTAACAGATCATAACAACAAATCATTACATGGTTTCAACAAATAATTTTTCACATTGTTGTGTAATGGCACGGTGTTTTGAATGACAACCTATATTACCTCTTTCTTTGTCTGTAAATGTGTGTTGGTGGGAAGCCTGGCATTGCAGAGCATATCTTACCTTTACCTTGCAGCTCACAGTTCAGATGGTTCAGTTTCCCAGTAATGTCTGGTAAAAATGCAAGGTCAAGAATCCACTCAGTGTCCTCAAGCAGCAAGGCGTCTTCAATTCAATTCAATTCAATTCAATTCAATTTTATTTATATAGCGCCAATTACAGTCAAATTGTCTCGAGACGCTTTACAGAACCCATATGCCTGACCCCCAGAGCAGCCAAAAGGAGACAGTGGCAGGAAAACACCCTTTTAACAGGGAAAAAAACCTCAAGCAGAACCCGGCTCTAATGTGGAGGGACCCATCTGCCTGCTGGCCGGGCGGGTTGAGAGGGACAGAAGAGGTAGAGATAGAGGGGTAGAGGTAGAGAGGTAGAGATAGAGGGTTAGAGGTAGAGGGATAGAGATAGAGAGGTGGGTGGGGGACACACAAGGACCATAAAACACACAGTTTAATACATGCATGATAAGACAGATGGTACATGCAATGTATAACTAACATGGAAACTAATTATAGTTTACTGCTATGGTGTATGGCTCTGGCATTAAATATACTACATATATAGCTGGTGGTAAATTCAAACATATGTAGAAGAGCAAATCAAGTATAGTAAGGGCAATGCAGAGTAGATTGGTGGAAATGGGCATCTGGAGGTGGGAGAACAACCACAGATCTGAAGCATCCAGCTCTGGGACCAGGGACACTCGGAGAAAGGACACAGGGAGAAACAGAGTTAGTGTAATGCAATAATGATATATATAGTAAATACGTAGGTAGTTAGAGAAGGGCTCAGTGCATCCAGAGAGGTCCCCCAGCAGCCTAGGCCTATAGCAGGAGAACTAGGGGCAGACTAAAGGGACGTCAAGAGGGGAGGTCAGTTGTGCAAATGAAAACACCAGCTCACCCCGTCAGGGTCCCCCAGTCAGCCCTAACTATAAGCTTTGTCAAAAAGGAAGGTTTTAAGCCTGGTCTTAAAAATAGAGAGGGTGTCCACCTCCCGAACCCAAACTGGGAGCTGGTTCCACAGGAGAGGCGCTGATAACTGAAGGCTCTGCCTCCCATTCTACTTTTACAGATTCTAGGAACATCAAGTAAGCCTGCAGTCTGAGAGCGAAGAGTTCTGCTAGGATAATATGGTACGATCAGGTCTTTGAGATATGATGGACATTGGTTGTTAAGAGCTTTATATGTCAGAAGGATTTTGAATTCTATTCTAGAATTAACAGGAAGCCAATGAAGAGAAATCATCCATCCATCCATCCATTATCTATACACCGCTTAATCCTCACTAGGGTCACGGGGGGGTGGAGCCTATCCCAGCTGACTCGGGCGAAGGCAGGGGACACCCTAGACAGGTCGCCAGTCTGACGCAGGGCTACATATATAGACAAACAATCACTCTCACATTCACACCTACGGGCAATTTAGAATAATCAATTAACCTCAGCATATTTTTGGACTGTGGGAGGAAGCCGGAGTACCCGGAGAAAACCCACGCATGCACAGGGAGAACATGCAAACTCCATGCAGAAAGATCCCGGGAAAGCTGGGACGCGAACCAGGGATCTTCTCGCTGCAAGGCGAAAGTGCTAACCACTACGCCACTGTGCAGCCCCTGAAGAGAAACCAGTATAGGAGAAATATGATCTCTCTTGCTAACTCCCGTCAGTACTGTGACTGCAGCATTTTGGATCAGCTGTAGATGTTTCAGAGAGCTTTTGGGACAACCTGATAATAAGGAATTACAGTAGTCAAGCCTGGAAGTAACAAATGCATGGACTAGTTTTTCTGTATCACTCTGAGACAGGATGTTCCTGATTTTCACAATATTTCTCAGGTGTAAAAAGGAAGTCCTACAGATTTGTTTTATGTGTGAGTTAAAGGACATGTCCTGGTCAAAGATAATGCCGAGGTTCCTCACAGTAGTACTGGAGGCCAATGTAATGCCATCCAGAGTAACTATATGCTTTGAAAGCAATTTTCAAATACAATGACTTCAGTCTTGTCTGAATTTAGTAGTAAGAAATTATAGGTCATCCAGGTCTTTATGTCCTTAAGACAATCTTGCAGTCTGGCTAGCTGATTAGTTTCATTTGGCTTCATAGATAAATACAATTGAGTGTCATCAGCGTAACAATGGAAATTAATACAGTGCTTCCGAAAAATATTGCCTAAGGGAAGCATGTATAATGTGAACAGTATTGGTCCTAAGACAGAACCCTGAGGAACTCCATGATTAACCCTAGTATGCTCAGAAGAGTCATTGTTGACATGCACAAACTGGAACCTGTCTGATAAGTAGGATTTAAACCAGTCCAGTGCTGTCCCTTTAATGCCAACACAATGTTCTAGTCGCTGTAATAAAAGTTTGTGGTCGATAGTATCGAATGCTGCACTAAGGTCCAACAAAATAAGTACAGAGACCAGTCCATTATCTGACGCTATGAGAAGGTCATTAGTAACTTTCACCAGAGCTGTTTCTGTGCTATGATGCACTCTGAAGCCTGACTGAAACTCTTCAAACAAGCTATTCCTTTGTAAATGTTCACATAATTGATTTGCAACTGTTGTTTCCAGAATTTTGGTGAGAAATGGGAGGTTGGAAATTGGTCTATAGTTGGCTAAAACATCTGGATCTAGAGCGGGCTTTTTAAGTAAAGGTTTGATTACAGCAACCTTAAAAGCCTGTGGTACATAGCCTGTTACTAGAGAGAGATTAATCCGATCTAACATTGAGGAATTAATTAAAGGTAAAGCCTCCTTGAACAGTCTAGTTGGGATAGGATCTAAAAGACATGTCGATGGTTTGGATGTAGAAACTATTGAAATTAGTTCAGAGATGTATGGCAGTGAAAAAAATCTAAATAACCATCTGGTCTTACAGCCAATTCTAAAGCATCTGTACTCGATGATACATCTGTGACATTTGTAGGATGGGCCAGGTTAATTTTTTCTCTAATTGTAATAATTTTATTTGTAAAGAAGCTCATGAAGTCGTTACTGCTCAAAGCTAAAGGAATACAAGGTTCAGCAGAGCTCTGACTCTTTGTCAGCCTGGCTACAGTGCTGAAGAGAAACCTGGGGTTGTTCGTTTCCCTCTATTAAAGATGAATAATATGTTGTCCTGGCATTACCAAGAGCTTTTTTTATAAATTACTAGACTATTTTTCCAAGCTACATGAACATCTTCTAAATTAGTGGAATACCGCTTCCTTTCCAGCTTTCGGGACGCCTGCTTTAAAGTCCGCAGCTGGGAATTATACCAAGGAGCAGGTCCTCTCTGAGATACAACTTTGTTTTTTACAGGTGCAACACTGTCAAGTGTTGTACGCAGTGAGGCTGCAGCATTATTAACAATATAATCCACTTCTGTGGGGGTAAAATTATAATATTTCCCTTCCATTATATCAGTAAGTGGTGCTGAACTAAATAGAGAGGGTATTATTTCCTTAAATTTAGTCACCGAATTGTCAGACAGACATCTACTGTAATGATATTTATTCTTAACTCCTATACAATCTATTGTTGTAAATTGAAATGTTATCATAAAATGGTCAGAAAGAAGAGGGTTCCGGGGAAATACTGTTAACTGTTTGATTTCTATGCCATAAGTCAGAACGAGGTCAAGGGTATGATTAAAACTATGAGTTGGTTTATTTACATGTTGAGAAAACCCATTGAGTCTAATATTGAATTAAAAGCAGTCGTAAGGCTGTCACTGTCCACGTCAACATGAATGTTAAAGTCACCCACAATAATGACTTTATCTGAGCTGAGCACTAAATCAGAAAAAAAGTCTGAGAATTGAGATAAAAACTCAGAGTAAGAAGCAGGAGGACGATATACAACAACAAATAAAACTGGTTTCTGAGCTTTTAAATCTGGATGAGAGAGACTGAGTGAGATTTTCAAATGAACTGTAACTAGGTTTAGGTCTCTGGTTCATTTTTAAGCTAGAGAGGTAAATTGCTGCTACTCCTCCTCGGCCTGTGATTGGAGAAACATGACAGTATGACTAGGAGGAGTTGATTCATTTAGACTAACATATTCTTCCTGCTGCAACCAGGTTTCAGTCAAACAGAACAAATCAATCTGGTGATCAGTTATCAAATCATTTACTAACAGAGATTTAGACGAGAGAGATCTAATATTTAACAGACCACATTTAATTGTCCTGTTTCTTTGCTCAGTTGAAATAGTGGTATTAATTTTTATTAGATTTTTGTGGTTACTATGTCTTTTGTTTATATTTGAATTGTTTATTGAATTTTGGTGGTCGGGGGACAGACACAGTCTCAATAAAGCTAACTGAATTCCTGGAGGGTGACAGCTGAGAGGAAACTGCAGAGAGGTGTGGAAGACTACAACTCTGCATCCTGGTCTGAACTCTGGGTTGTCATGCTTTAGGAGTTCTAATAAAATCAGCCATATTCCTAGAAATGAGAGCTGCACCAGCCAAAGTGGGATGGATGGATGCCGTCTCTCCTAATCAGACCAGGTTTTCCTCAGAAAGAGCTCCAATTGTCTATAAAGCCAACGTCATTTGCAGTACACCACGTAGACACCCAGCGGCGAAACAATGACATACGGCTAAACATATCATCTGTGGTCAGATCTGGCAGGGGTCCAGAGAAAACTACGGAGTCCGACATGGTTTTGGCAAAGTTACACACCGATGCCACACTAATTTTGGTGACCTCCGATTGGCGTAATCGGGTGTCATTACCGCCGACATGAATAACAGTCTTACTGTATTTACGATTATCTTTAGCCAGCAGTTTCAAATTTGCTTCTATGTCGCCCGCTCGGGCCCTTGGGAGGCATTTTACTATGGTCGCTGGTGTCGCTAGCTTCACGTTTCTGACTATGGAGCTGCCAATGATCAGAGTTGGTTTCTCAGCGGGTGTGTCGTTGAGTGGGGAAAAATGATTAGAAACGTGAAATGGTTTGTGGTGTGCCGGGACAGCGGGCTTGAGTTTAGGACTACGTTTCCTACGAACTGTCACCCAGCCACCCTGACTTCCCGGCTGCTCGGGAGCTGCTAGGGGATGGCTAGCAGAAGCTACACTAGCAGCAATGCTATTGCGGTCCGCACCGGCTAAGGGGGCTTGGCTAACAGCTAGCGGGGTGTTTTCCATGGTGCGGAGCCGCGCTTCCAATTCAGAGAGCCTCGCCTCCAAAGCTGCAAAGAGACTGCATTTATTACAGGTATCGTTATCACTAAAGGAGGCAGAGGAGTAACTAAACATGTGACACACTGAGCAGGAAAGAGAAGGAGAGGAAGAGGGAGAAGCCATGCTAACTGCTAAGTGCTAGGCTAGCGGACAGAGATAACAGATAAACTTAGAATTAAGTACTGAGAAGGTGCTTGAAGAAAACAAGTGTATGTTACGATTCAAATATTACCGCTACACGCAGATTTAATGAATATCAAATTAGATGGAGTGGATAAGCTACAACAGTCACAGAACACAACACAGCTTCCCCTTTGGATTGCATGAACTCTTTGATTTCAGCCAACAGTGACAAAAAACGCTGCAAAACTCGTCCCCTGCTGATCCATGGGTTTCTGTTTGTAGTAACAGGTCACCATGTTCAGGTGACAGCTCCTCCAGCAGCACCTTCAATGTCCTGGGTTGTTTGGCTTTGGAGCCATTTATGATTTTCACGACACAAGTCATCACATGATCAGATCCAGCCACTTTTGTACATACATATGTCCTGCTGGTGAACGCTGCAGTGGTAATGTAGGAATGTTGGGAAGTCTGGATCACCTCTGCATCGTACCATGAAGCCTGCATGCCGATCCGTCATGGAGGGAGCCCCGTCCATCGTCACTGAAATAAGCTTTTGTAATGGTACATTTTTCTCCACAAAGAAACTTTTTGCCGCGTAGTAGATGCCAAAGCTACCTTTGAGTCCCGGGTTTTTTCTGTCGCATACAGTGCGACTGTGTTGACATGTTAATTGGTCCTTTCTATTCGCTGTGCTCCACAAATTTGGCTTTGGAGAATCGTTTATCCAGTGGGTATCAGCTCTGTACAACTCACCCAAGGCTACAGTCACCACTAATAGATCACTTCACAAAACTTCAGTCTGCAAAGGGGAACAAGATAGGATGCCCACTCTCTCCCTTATTGTTTGCGATCTTTATCGAACCATTAGCAACAGCTGTACGTCAGAACACTGATATCAAAGGTATCTGCGCTCTGGAGTCTGAACATAAAATTAACCTATACGCAGATGACATTTTACTTTACCTACAAGAACCCCAAACTTCAGTAAAGGAAGTATTTAACCTCATCACAACCTTCTCGCGTCTTTCAGACTACTCCGTCAACTGGTCAAAATCAATTATATTACCTTTAACAGAAAACTCGTGGAATCCCACAGTCCAAAACTCGCATTATTCTTTTCCTACTGGCAACATCAGATATCTGGGCATAAATATTTCCTCCAAACTCTCAGAACTAGTTCACCTGAACTTCACTCCACTTTTGGACAAAGTCTGTGATGATTTGAGGCGTTGGAACAACCTCCCCATCTCCCTTTTGGGACGAATAGCTACAGTCAAAATGAAAATATTACCTAAAATCAACTATCTCTTCTCCATGATTCCATTTAAACCCCATCGTTAGACTCTGCTATTGGTAAATTCTACTCAAAGAATAAAAAGGCTAAAATCAGTTTGACTGCCCTACAGAAGAATAAATCCGAAGGGGGACTGGAGGCTCCCAACTTCATGTACACTGTAAACCCAAACGAGTTCACAGAACTCAAAAATTATTTTGTAACAGATTACACAAAAATATTTTAGTGATGTTTTTAAATGTTTTGAGTTAACATAAAATAAAAATTACATTTGGAGTTAACTTAAATTATCTCAATGTTATAAATATTAATATTCCTCAACTTATAATTAGTGAGTAATTCACTCAAAATGTCCAATATTTTTCAGCTCATATAATTTGGGAAATACACTCAAAATTTTCAGTATTCTGAACTCATAATCTGGGGGATGTGTACTCAAAATTAATTCTAAACTGAAATACTACTACACAATTATAATCAGCTAATGTTAGAAAACATGAAAGTGACACCACAGTGACAATTTAACAACTTTTTTATTCAACACAATGCACTTTTTAAAAGGCATGAATCAAAGGAGCTCAGTCAAAACAAAGTGCTTGTCACAAATTCAAACAAAATAAAAGGAAATGACTACAGTTTAAAAAAATAAAGATGTGTTTTAAAGTACAGTAAGTGTTAATAGTTCTATATTCTGATAGTGGCCATTGCTACAGAGGGTAGATTCAGTATTTTGGATCTCCATCTCACATTACAAGTAAAGATGATAAAAACTCATTAAGGATTCAGGATAAAATTCAATAAGATTATAAGTATAATCCATCCTCAACAGCAATGACAACTATTAGAATGTGGATAATTGTAACACTGTTAAAAACATTTTGGCACTTACTGTACCTTGAAGGCTGCATATCACCTTTTTAAAAATAAAACAAATCAAAAAAGTACTTGTTTCTACTGTGCCATACTTCAACTGGCAACATCAAGGTAGGCATTTGGCAACAGAACATTAAACATTTTAAGTACATGAATTTCACAGACTTTCCCCATAAATTATTCAGTGCATAAACTTGTGCCAAGCAATATATCAATGTTGTGATATTTATGTATTAGCAACCGATGTATTATATCTGAGGTAGAAGAGGTAAATGGTTAAATATGCAAAGAGTGGGGGGCCTTCCTTAATACTCAGTTTAACAAATAGTCCATTCCGAGTGATTCACTCAATGAAAAAAAACATTCGTCTTACTGTACCTTGAAGGCTGCAACTCACTTTTTTTTTTTTAAATAAAGCATTCAAATAAAGTGCAAATTTCTTCTGTGCCGTACTTCAACTGGCAGCATCATGCATCAAGGAGGCATTAGGCAACAGAACATACCACATGTATAGTGCATGAATTGAACAGTTGGCACATCTTAAATCTGAGATAGAAGAGGCAAATGATAGCATTTTGTAAAGAGGGGAAAAAACAAAAAACTTCCTCAATACTCAACTCAACAAATACTCCGTTCTGAGTGATTCACTCATTGAACAAATCATTCTTCAGCGTCAGTAGACACCCTTTCAGTGGTTTGTTGTCCTCAAGACACATCACAACTTTCTGGATAAATGTGAATGTAAGCTCAAGATTCTTTGGGTACTGTAAGTCTAGTGCATAGATGTACCCAAATAGCACGAGAAATGAGTCAGCCAGATTTGTGGGACCACTCACAAGTATTTCATCCTCCACGACAATAAAGATGCTCTCAGGACTGAAGAGGGCCGCATCAGCAGTGTCATCTGTGACGACTGTCAGGAGAGCCACCGGAGTCTCAGTGAGGTCTGGACCATCTGCTGACTACAAAACACAAATAATACAAGAATGAGTTCGGCCCCTCAATGATACAAATCATGCTAATAAAATAAAATAAAATAAAACATTGAACAACATTTAAGCACTTCCTTAAAGGCTACTGCAAAAGAAAATGATGTTAAATGAATAATGAAAAGACAACCGCATCTAAAACTCTGTCAGTGATTTTTATTACAGCCTCAGCCATGCAGGATTCCCACTCTTTCCCTGAAATTATTTTCCAGGACTTTTCAGTCGTTTCAGAGACAAGTTCCTACATTGTACGCTAATACATTCCCCAGTCCCCGTTATTCTTTAAAGATGTTGTTTTCTACAGTTATAACTTGCATTTACCCAGATCCTTTTCTCTGCTTTATCAGTTTCATTTTTTTTCTTTTTAATATATATTTTTTTATATTTTTGAATAATTTTGTTCCTTTTTTATTATTTATTCATACTTTATCAACTGTATCCATCTTTTATTCTTTTTCTATGTTTTAAATCTTTTTTCTCTATTCCTCTCTTATCACTTTTCTTATTTTATTCTCTGCATCCATCTGTTTCCAACTTTTTCATACATATTTTAAACATTCTACATATATTTTTAATCTTTATTAAAATCTTTTTATTAATTATCCTCTTTGAATATCTTTTAAAATATTTTTTATCCTCTCTACACTTTTTAAAAATCTTTTTATCGATTTTATCTTTTTTTTTATCCCATTTTCAATCTTTTTTTGTATCATTTTTTATCCCTTTATTATCCTCTGAATTTTTTTTTATCCTCTTTTAGAGCTGGGCAATATATCGATATAAAAAATACATTGATATATTTTGAAATGTGATATGGAATTAGACCATTTCATAAATATCAATATGAAAAAGATACTTTATTTCACAGGCAAGTTTTATTTAAGATCTCTTTTATTGAAATGTGCACTTTATGGAGTTTTGATTTCATGTCATATTTGGCTTTGACTTTGACTGAACGTTTGCTCTCATTTTGCAATAAAAATATCGGGATATATTGATATTCAGCCTAATTATATCGGGATATGACTTTTGGTCCCTATTGCCCTATTTCCTTTTTAAATCATTTTTATCCTTTTATTATCCTTTTTATCCTCTTTTATCATTTTGTATCCTTTGCAAACTTTTTAAATCATATTTTAAAATGATAAACAGATGGGAAAAAATTATGAAAGAATAACAATTTTCCAGGATAACTTGCCTTGACCTTTTTTCCTCATTTTCCATATGTTTCCCATGACTGGGAATTTGGGCAGTCATTTTCCAGGACTTACCTAGCTCAGATCAGCTGCTCTGGAACTGAAAACTAAGAGTTTCACTTCAAAGGGTAAGTCAACTCAGAGTTTAGGGTTAGGCTAAGAGTTTGTTGAAGCTCCTTTCTGGAATACTCCTCTGGAATTTATAACTTCCAGTTTCTCTCATCTCAGGGTTCACTCTGAGTTTTCACATAACCTGCTTTCTGGAATACCCCCCTGGTTCTCCTAGAGTTCTTTGAGTGATGTCACTTGTTTAAGCTGACTAAAAGGCTAGGCAAAGGGATTGATGGTGAGGCCAGTACACTTACATTACTGGTCCTGAAGAATTTGGAGGCATCTTCATGCAGGTACACAGGAAGTGCACGAAGGACGAGGGCCCATCTCATATTTACATCATGTTGTTCCTAGATAAACAAAAAATATCCATTGCAATAGTTATGACACAAATGCAGAGCAAACACTTTAAAACGATCAAAGTGTTAAATAGCTCCATATTCTGATGGTGGTCATTGCTATAGATGGTAGGTTCAGTATTTTGGGTCACCGTTCCCTCAGTAAAACATTGTTCAAATTAATAACTTTCTATTGTAAATACTTTAATAACTCACAAAGGAAAAACTTAACATTGTAACTTAAATTTTATGAGAATTTCAAATTAAAGCTAATAAAGTATCTTTTTAAGGTACCTCTTTCTGATAGAAAACATCTTGTCAAGATGTCTATCTCTACTGAGATGACAATGTTGTGTCTATGGCATAATCACTTAACCTCAGGGCACAGTCAAGGCAATTCACACTATGGCTTCTTACAGTTGTTTTCAAATAATCTGTTAATAATCTGTTTCTGAATCATGCCAAGTTAAAATTTCACCTGAAGGTCATAAATCCTCATGAGCTTGGTTAGCTGCTCTGCTATTTTGCCAGTCTTTGTGGCCTTGTCTCTGAACAAGGTGATGAGTTTAGGTGTGTGTCTGTCCAGCTCCTTGTAGAATTGATTGCGCAGGTTAACGTTGTTGATTCGGTGGAATTCTGCAAACACCTGTACATGAACAGAATTACACAGAAATGTACAAAGATGAATTAAGAAATTAGCTGTGAATGTATTTTAAGAAGTTTTCAGCTGGCAGGTAGCAATACCAAGGGCAATTCTTTTAGAGATGAGTCAGAACCAAGATCACAATAAAAAGGTAATTGTCATTCTTTAATTTAAAACAGGCTGTATGTTATCTAAAGGGAATTAAAATACTAAACCTCTGTATACTTTGTTTACTTTGAATGGCAAAAATATGTCACAGTGTGATGTGTTAACTTTTACATCAGCCATTTGCTTTCTGGTGAATTTTTTGAAAATTTTAAAACAGTCATTTAAATATTGGAAAAATCAATCTGGTCAGTGTGCATGCTAAAGAGTCATGTTGATTAATTGCTCTCAACAGGAGAGAGCAGTTAAATAATAAAAGCTTTTTGTTTTTTTTTTACCAGTGACTCCATAAGTAGGGCTGGCCATCTGTCCACAACGTCTTTCATCTGTGGAGCTACAAGAGCTCCAACGATTTCTTGGCGACGAAGGGCATAGGTTGTGTTCATGAGCTTGCCTATGACTAATTGGTTTTTCTCAGTCTTTTCGACTTCATGTATGATTTCTTGTCTCATTGTTTCTAGAGTGGCTGGGGTTTCCTCCTTCGGTAAGTTGATGATGTAGTTGACCTCAGCTTTTCGAGCTTTCTTTATGTTTTGATGGGGGTGATCATTGTCAGGGTTGTTTCGGCTCCGCCTCCCTGTGTTGATAGCTACTTCTGCAACCCCAGCTTTGACCAGATTGTTACGGTAAGACGCAACCTTGTACCCTATGTGACGCTTCCATCCCAAACCCCCGTCTTCACCAGCTGTCATTCTGAGACATGGATAAGGTGTTATCAAAGCTTGAGCAGCGATTGCCAGTTCCTTTTCATGTGGGTATGGTTTAAAACCATAGATAGTTTCTGCCATTTTTTTCAGGATTTCACCCTTTTGGGCTGAAAACTTTCCTGATTCTTCATAAACACGATTTCCTTCTTCTAGTATATGCTCCATTTCATAACCAAAACTAGGAACAACAAAGTGATCAGGCCAACTCCTCTGGCGCTGCATCACAGGTACACGTGGGAGTATGTCTGTGTCAGAAGATGCAGTAGATGAGGTGTCACCTTCAGGTCTGATGACTCTCAATGTGCCCTTCTCTGGTAACTCCTGGATGTCCACAAGAACACAAAGATCACCATCAAAGTCCGGATCCTCATAGTGCAGGCTAAAGTCCCCATCCAGTCTCGGCTTGAACTTCTCTTGCATTATTTCTTTCAGCTCTTCCACTGACTTTGGTCGCTCGAGTAGAGTAAGTTTCAGGGCGGTGTCTCATGCAACATACACACGCAGCAGATGCTTCTGTGCAGCAGCCATCTTTTGGTTCCTTAAAGACAAAAATATACTAATTTTAATGGAGAGTGAAGGTGACACACACAACGTATACATGCACAGCTCCAAGAGAATGTTGCAGTCAGCTGTTTACCTGCTTCAACAAATCTTCAGTGTAATAATATGAAATGTTTGGGTGTCAAGAGCAATCTTCCATCTATGTTGTAAGCGCAGAGAGGTGTTTTGTCATTTAGCTCTGATGGGGTGTGAACAGCCAGATTCTTTGGGAAAAGTTCGTAAGACCTCAGGTGTTCAATGTAGTGTGATGTGTGCTCTTGGCAAACAAAGACAACACTACTGTTAACCAGGAAAACCTGTTCAATTCTACAGTAATTAGGCAGTCCTCCCTCTTGTCCCACAGACAAAAACATTCCTACTTCAAAATCAGTTCCATCAATGCAGACCTTTGATGTGCTGTGAATAACATTGCTTGCTGTTATTTGTTCAATGTATGTCTTGACAACATTTGGAAGCATTGACACCAGGACAGAAGAGACATTTGATGTCTGCTGGTGAGGTTTGAAGAATCCTGAGGCACTGAGATGGTATGCTACCATGTATTGATGCCTGTCTGCAAGTGTTTTAACACATTTTTAAAGTTTTGTGTGTCGTGAACAACTCTTTTGAAAAAACGGTGTTTCCCCTCAAACCTCATTGTCCACAAGTGTACAAGGGGCCCAAAACGGCGTACAAGGTCAGGATAGTGTTCAATGTAGTGATGCTTAGGACGGAGTTTGAAATCTGGAAAGGTTTCTTTCAGCATCTCTCTATGATCCTGTACCTTGGACTGTAAATACTGGATGGACTCCTCTGTGAATTCTGAGCACAGTGATAACTCTACTATCTCTTCTAAGTCCATTAGCACAGTCCATGCTCCATCCTCTTCAGGAACTACATTCCCAATAATCAAAAGGAGCAGTCTAAGCAATGTGGCATTTTCATGGCCATTACCACCAATGCTTTTCTTTACGGCGAAGGTCTGTGTTATTTTATGAGGTTTGTCAAGCTTGTCTGTGTGCTGGTATGGAAATGATAGAATTCTCTCGTTCAAATATTCAAGAGTGAAGTATTTGCGATGGATCATCTCTCCAATACACAGGGCGAGCTCTACAGGGTACAATGCCCTCAAAAAGATCGTGGAGGGCATCAGGTGGAAAGCCAGGGACAGTATGAAAATGCTCTAGATGCTGGCTCAGGACACAATCTGCCTGAACACCATTCTTGTCAAAGAGGAGCGCTATTAAGCGGCTCACTCTCCAACCAGGAACCGCTCGCTGTGAAAAACAACACGGAGGCTTCTCTGTACTTACAGCAAGGGTAACCCACTCAGTGCAACAAGACACTTCTTGTGTAAGTTACAAAGAGGTGGTCCCTGTCATCCTTTACTTATACAGGTGGGGTTACAGGATAATGATATGCAAGTAAATGGGAGTGAATAAAGTTGAATGTGGGTGTGAGTGAAGAGAGGTGGTTCATGAGAGAAGCAGAAATAAGAAAAGGTATAATGAGGGTGATAAATGCATAGCTTATATATGAAAACATCGTATGTTACAATCAGGGTTAACACAACAACTATTAATGATAATATAAAAACCCTTCTAACATTCCCTCCTGTTTATCATTAATACATTCCTTTAGGAATTATCAAATAATAACATCTTGACAACATTTGTTATTTCAATCCTTTTCATCCTCCTCCGAATCTTCCTCAAATTGTGCTAACATTTTCGTCATCATGGTTCTTACGCATGGAATAATGCAAGATGTAATAACAAAGAATAACACAAGAATAAACAGGATAATCATACAAATACGAATGAGAATACTTCTCCAGGATCCTGGAAAAAACAGTAGGACATGTCGAAATCTGACCATGTACCTTGATGGGACATGATGTTTTGTTTTATTGCATTTAGTGTGTCCCGTATGAGAGTGTAGTTACCCTTGTGGTCTGGAATGTATGTACAACAGTGATTACCTACCATTTCACAAACACCTCCTTGTGCTGCAAGGAGGAGATCTAAGGCCATCCTGTTCTGTGAGGTCATTTGTTTCACACCATCTGTTAAATTCTCCAATGAGAACCAGAGTTGATTTACTTGTGTAGCAAGGTTTGCAGTTCCGTATGAAGGTATCAGTGTCATAATGAACCTTCTAGTTTCAGAGATGGTTGGGTTCTGTTCTTCTGTATCTCGTCGTTTAATTCTATGTGCATGCGAGGTACACTTAGCGAGTTGTGTGTCTGTAACAGTTATAACTGCAGGCTGTAAATAAACTAAGGTACATGTGCCACACCAGTTCCAGGGGAGATACCAATATAATGTTCCTCCACACTGCGGTTTCATTGGACTCTAAACCTCTTAATATAAATTCACCAATAAACACATCATTTCACTTTTATTTACCCCCCAAGGCGTGGAAATCGGTTGGTGTCCTGTATGGTGGGGTATCTGTGAACAGATATAACAGTTAGATTTATTTTTACCCCTTGCAGTCTAATTCATAGCTCGATACCAGGTGTTCTCCTCCCATGTTGACTTCCCAGAATGTTGGTGACTCCTCCGTTTCCTGTTGGGTGTGTCTCCAGGATCTGTAAATAGCATAACAGTCACTGATAACAGCACTACTGTCACTAGCCCAAGCAGCACTAGCAACCGAGCCACTACTAAATTGAGCGCGGGTCAGCTGTTTTCTTCACCGGGTTGAGATGATAGAACCCTATTGGTTTCTATCCCCTTTGTATCGGACTTCCCCCGCTACTCCGTCGAATTAGGCTCGTGTAGTGTTACCAGTTTGCAGTGAGTCAGGTGGATCCAGGAGGGCCTCTCAGCAATCTTTACTGCCGTTGGTGTCGTCAGCAGCACCTGATATGGTCCCTCCCACCGGGGATCCTTCCACGTTCGCCTCTGGAGAACCTTTATCAGCACCCAATCGCCTGGTTTCACCTTCTGGGTCTGTGGAGAATGAAGAACATCGTCTGGCAGCTCATGTGCTTGTTGCAACTCTTTTTGTCTAAACATTTTGCTCATCCAATCTACGAGAGTCCACTCTTGT
This sequence comes from Amphiprion clarkii, assembly GCA_027123335.1. Classification (NCBI taxonomy): domain Eukaryota; kingdom Metazoa; phylum Chordata; class Actinopteri; family Pomacentridae; genus Amphiprion; species Amphiprion clarkii. The sequence continues at coordinate 78,772 of CM049584.1, forward strand.
TCACTTTTATCTATTGGTCCGTTATATATGGGAAATGGGAACCTACGCCCATGCACTATTTCAAAAGGCGTTAAACCTTCCTTTGTTGCTGTGATCCTCGTGTAATTTTACTAGAGATAAACAATCTGGCCATGGCCTTTTTGTTTCCTCTATCGTTTTCCTCAGTCTATTTTTAATGGTGCCATTTGTTCTTCCTACTAAGCCTGCACTCTGTGGGTGATATGCGCAATGGTGTTTTAGGTTAAATCCTAAAAATTCTGAACAATGTGTCATTATTTGGTTCACAAAGTGTGGCCCATTATCACTACGGATAATGGCTGGTATCCCATATGTTGGGAAATAATGGTTGCATAAGCATTTTGCTGTTGTGACTGCTGTATTATCTTCAGTAGGGTAAATTTCTACCCACGTCGACAGTGTCTATGACCACTAAACAATATTTTAGTTCTCTTTCATATGTTAGTTCTATATAATCCATGTGCACGGTGTGGAACGGGTGTGGTGCTATGGGGAATTTTCCTCTTCTAGGCCTGGCATTTCCTTGTGAATTGTATTTGCATTTGCATATCAGACATTTTCTACAATATTCCTTAGCAAAATCAGAAAAATTTAATGTAACCATCCCTCCTGTTGAGACATGGGTCTTCCCATGACTCACTAAAGCTGATGTGGCATAAAGAGACTTAGGAAGGACTGGTTTATTACTGCAATAGTAGAGTTCTACTACATTCTGTAAGGTTGTTGTTTTCTGGGCATCTGTGAGAACATCATCAGAAAAAGGTTCAAGTGTAGCTGTAGTTAGCACGTCTGTTCTCTATTTCTTGTCGTGCTGCAGCTGTAGCTGCTTTATCAGCAAAGTTATTTCCCATTGTGATGTGTGTGTCATTTGTCTGGTGTGCAGCACATTGACAGATATTCACTCGATTGGGCAACTGTACTGCTGTAAGGAGAAGTTTCAAATGTTTTGCATGCATTACAGGTTTTCCTGTTGTTGTAACCATACCTCACCTATCCCATATTTTGGCAAAATGGTGTACGGATGCAAATGCGAACTGGCTATCCGTAAATATATTAATTTCTTGTCCCTCACGCAGCTGTAGAGCTCTGATCATGGGATGTAATTCGGCTGTTTGTGCAGAATATGTGTGTGGGAGCGTTCCTGCTTCTAGCACGTTATCAATTGTTGTTACAGCGTATCCCACCGTGTTCTGTCCTTGAGCATTCTTTGAGGCTGACCCGTCTACGAAAATGTTGATAAAATCTGGGTTTGCTATGTCTGAAATATCAGCTCTTGGCCTTGTTCTACAGATGATGTTATGCAGCAGTGTAGTGTTCCGTCTTCTTCTGTGGGAACTAATGTGCTGGGATTTAACGTACATTTTTTCAATGTGATATGTGGTTCTTTTAATAGTGTTCGCACATAGTTCATGTGTCCTCTATCCCTCTACCTCCACCTCAAGCCCTCTATCTGTAACCCTCTACCTCTGTCCCTCTACCTCTCTACCTCTTCTGTCCCTCTCAACTCGCCCGTCCAGCAGGCAGCAGTTCTGCTTGAGGTTTTTTTCCCTGTTAAAAGGCTGTTTTCCTGCTACTGTCTCCTTTTGGCTGCTCTGGGGTTCAGGCATATGGGTTCTGGAAAGCGTCTCGAGACAATTTGACTGTAATTGGCGCTATATAAATAAAATTGAATTGAATTGAAGTGAAATTTAAAATATTAAACAAACTGGATATATCAACTACTTCTCTCGACATTTTCTATACAAACTTTTCTGGTTGGCAAAACATATGATGGCTCAAGGACCTGAAGCAGTTCCCTGAATCCCTCTCTCTCAACAATGCTGAGGGATGGCAGTCCTTGAGAATGAAATTCAGATCTGGCCCAACGCATGCTTCCTGGAAGCTTGATAGTCAAAAATGAACTGAAATAATAAAAATTATAAAAATTAAAAATCATATGAATTAATTATCAATAAAGCGACCACGAGGGCGTTTTTAAATTGTCTGTATTCCTGTGTTTATTCTTGCTGTTTTTGTTACCTCATTTTAATGCCTCACTCTGTAATGCTTCAGCATTGTCGAGGTGCTTTTATTGATATAGGACGGTTCTGTCGAACAAATGTGACATTTAACCTGGAGAAAATAAAATGAATAATTTAAAGTAAGAGTCACTCTGAAATTAATTTGAGTTCTGATAGATCAAGTGGAAACTGAGAGGAACAGGATGAAACAACAAGGGAATAAAAACAAATACCTTATTTGCCAGAATAAGATCAAAATGGACCCACACGGCGGAAACTTTTTTTTTCAGACTCCATAATGGCTTGAGGCGAAGAATGGTGCTTCAAAAGATCTATGATTCTTTTGGCAGAGATGTATCCCATAACAGACATGCTTCCTTATAAACAGTTTGGTGCCTCAGTGACAGGCGAAACAGCAGCTGTATCGGTCATGTGATTTTCTTAAAGCAATATGCACACCGACACGGGGTTTCGCTCTATGACAGGGATTAAAGCAAAAAAATTTCATTTGACTGAAATTTTTTTTTCATGTCAAAATCACTGGCCACTTATAAAAATGTGGCAATACAATACTACTATAGCGTATAAAAGTTTGTATAGTGAAATTTGGCTGTAAAACACACTGAATGGAAGAATGAACAGGAGTAGAATATTAATAACATGAATATAAAAAGTGTAATGAGTGGTATTGGTTGGGAGTCCTCCCCCAGAATTTTTTTTAAAGCTAACAAGCCAATTTTGGTGCTCTCAAGTTAATTTTAAAGAGTTTGAAAATCTTTGAAACAAGTGAACATTAAATAGGGAAAAAAAACTTACTGCTTAGGAAAAACTTTTATTTAGCAATTTACAAACTCTTAAAAATAAAAAACAAATAAACAAATGTAACCTGAACTAACTAATATTTTACTAATATTTTACTTTCTATGCTTTTTGGCACTGAAACCAAAAGTTTCAAGTTTGGCCATTCCAGAGGTACGCTTCTGTGTTTTTCCAGAGACACATGGCACATTAGTAGAATTTTTCACTTCAGCAGTGGAAGTGGACGCTGTTGCAGGGACAGTGGAGCTTGTGGTGGAGGCTCTGGCTGGAACAGAGGAGGTGGAGGCTCTGGCTGGAACAGTGACTGGAGAGGAGTTGGAAGCTTTGTTTACCTTTTTTAATCTAATAGCTTGCAGTACCTTCACAGCTTGTTTTAGTCTCAGCTCCTTTTGTTTAATCACTTTCTCCCTTCTTTGCTTTAGATGCTCTTTATATCTTGTGTATGAAGAGAGACACATTCTCCTCATGGCAGCACTGATGTCAATACTGGGAGATTTTTTCCTAGAGGCCTTAATATGGGACTTAATAATGGTTAAAGCCCCATATGTCTCAATATGTAGCCTAGCCCTGTCTGTTTCCACAATGTCATCCATTAAGTTGAAAGAGCCCTCCACAAGAGGGCCTGAAAACACAGACAAAAGAGCCTTTACTAATTTCCCCATGGTGGGAAATTTCACTTCCCCATTTGGCATCTTCTTGGACAGAATGGGACTCCACCAGTCAACATCAATCCGAGCATTTTCCTCCTCAATATGATGGGCTTTCTCAATAAGATCGAGATCAATCTGGTACGTCTGAACCTCTTCCAAAAGCTGACCAAGTTTTTCTGGCTCCACCACATTGGGCAAGGCTTGACCTAAGGTCTTGAACACATCCAGGGTGTTATCTTGAGAAATGAATGATGGCGCTAAAGCAGACATCGAAAGAATCACTTTGTTGTTTAGAGGCAGGTTTTTGAAAAGAAACGTTGCTGCCTTCACATATCCTGCTCTGAGACATTTGTAAACATCTGAAACCCAAGGTTTTCAATCAATCCTTGCCTTGTTCAACGCATTAAGACAGAAACGTCCCACACACATCTTTTTATCAGGGTAGTGCAGAGCTCCATTTCCAACATCTAATTTCAGTAAGTCCTTGACAGTGACAGGGATGGAAGACGGCCTCATGAACTTTGACAGCAGCTCCCTGATAAGGTTCACCATCTCCGCGTGCAAGACATGCACAAGTGGCTTCTCACTCTGCAGCCTTTTGATGAAGCCTTGGAATGTGGGAAGTAGTCCTAAAGAACACACAAGAAGAAACCAAAAGTAATATTTAATACTGTGGCCTTCTCAATATTAGTTTTAGGTATTTTGACTCAAGCTTTATATAAATAAGCACAGTTATATTTATGCATTAATAAATAAAAGCAAAAATGGTATACTCTAGCCAGTTAACATTGAAGGTTTTATCTCTTCATACAGTCTGAAATGGGGAAGTAATCTTGCATTGGTAACTTTTATATTTGTAACTTTTTTCAACGTATGTTAATCTAAGACTATGTAACTGGAAAATGTATCACAAAAAATTGCCTTTTTTTCCATAAAAGTGAAGCCTTAATCTGAAAAAGTTATAAAGCTTCATAATATATATTTCATGAGTGTATATTATATTTGCACTCACACCGTACCTCTGTACAAGTCGATCAACGTAGTGAGCTTCTCATATTCCCAAAAGAGAACACATATGCTTTCTTTTCGCCTCTTGTTCTCATTGGCTCCCACTCTGGCAGATTTCTGGATGCTTTGTTGAAGGATCCTGATTCTGGCCCTCTCATCCGCTGTAACTTCATGCTTCTATGGTCTAAGTTATAATAAGAATATTACTCGTTGAATATTAAAGTTGTATTTCAGTGGACTTTAAAAAATGAAAGTAAGAATATTGTTTAACAGTAATCTAATAAAATACAGCTATTATTAGATAGAAATATTACCTGTATTTGTGCTTTTCCGCTGGTGCCAAGATGCTGTGATAGTGAACTATCAGTGGATCCAGAAGCTCATGGACTCTATTGCAGACATCAAGCATCTGCAGAAACCTGGTGTGGATTGGACGTATAAGAGACTTGGGCTCCAAATGCAGCAGAGACTGAAGTTCAGAAAAATGTTCTTTTTGTTTTGGGAATTTTTCAATGTCACAATAGACATGTCTGCAGAAGTCCTCCACAAATCCAGCAAATGGAGCAAATAGGGCCTTGGCACCATTTGAAACCATATGAACTGTATCTCCACTGATGTCAAGAAGGGCAGGATTTTCTTTTCTTATGAGAGTTTCCAACCCAGAATTTTCCCTCGCATCACATTGCAGTTGTCCAGCAGAACTGAAATTGCCTGATCCCATTTGACAAAGTAAGTAGCAAGAATATCTGACACTATATTAGTGATGGGGGCTGCACAGTGGCGTAGTGGTTAGCACTTTCGCCTTCCAGCGAGAAGGTCCCTGGTTCGCGTCCCGGTTTTCCCGGGATCTTTCTGCATGAGTGCTTGTGTGTCCTTGTATGTAGCCCTGCGACAGACTGGCGACCTGTCTAGGGTGTCCCCTGCCTTCGACCGAGTCAGCTGGGATAGGCTCCACCCCCCCCGCGACCCTAGTGAGGATTAAGTGGTGTATAGATAATGGATATATTAGTGATTGTTGCAGAATCTGCCACATTGGCCTTTCTTTCTTTTATCTTTGTGCTTGAACACCTCAGAAATGCCGTTAAACCACCATCTCTAAAAGGGATGGAAGGCATTGCTTTCGCCTGCTATGCCAAAATTCTTGGACAGCATTCTTTTACCAGCTCAGAATTGTTGAAATTTGGAATATCCTGTCCCTGAGTGATGCCGAAAAAATGATCAATGCATTTATTCCTCTCAGGACGTCCAAATAACTCTTTCAATAACTCTAGCTGATCCAAAATGCTGCAGTCAGAGCTCTGACAAGAGCTAGTGAGACAGATCAGATTTCTCCCACATTAGCTTCTCTTTATTGACACACTGTAAAAACTACAATAAAATTTAAAATCCTTCTCCTTGCATACAAAGCCAGTAATGAACGAACCCCATTTTGTCTGAAAGAAGACATAATACCATGTGACACCAATAAACTTACATTTGGTTTCTAGGGCTTCCAGAAGTAGAATGGGAGGCGGCACGTTCATATATCAGACTCCATTAAGTGCAATTTGGGCATGTGGAGTCTGGGTTTGTTGGGGCTGTAAATCTTCCTAATCAATTTTGTCATCTCTTCATGTACTTCTCCAATCCCAGGTGTTCTACACATGTCTGATAAAGCTGCTGCCAAGTGGATTGATCACCCATGGCTTCTTCCAGTTGTGGGAGGTCAGTTCAGTCTGACATTTCCTCATTGATGTTTTTATCTGATCTTTTTACTCTTTTGTTTGAAAACCCTATGTATCAGTGGCACAGATTAAGTTGCTCAAACAGGACATACTGTGACAAGTGCTCTTGAGGAATTCTAATAAAATGGCCTGGCCAGTGCAGCTGTATTCAGTGACCATGCCTTCCACCCTCTTACAGGTTGTCCTGCTAAGCACTTTGGCATGTGTTTCCCCACATGATCCCTGGGATTTACTGTCGGCTTTTAATACATATTAGACGGCGGCCCGGGGCACGAGGACCCACCCGCCACCCAAACCCCAACCCCGCCCACCCCAGCCCCCACCAAACCCCCCACCCCATGCAGCCTTCCATACTGAGGACCTCTGACCTAAAGTAAAAATTGGATTAACTGTTTAAAACCATTGTATTACATATCTCTGAATTTGTGCCTCACATGAAACCTATGAAAACATTTATAGTTAGTCCAAATAACTTTTTTGGTAAAGTTGGAATCTGTTAACAATAGCTATCTAGTTTGAAGGTTAAAAAACAAAAAAAACCATTACTATATCAGGAGATGATTAGGAGAAGTTGCTGCTGTGTTTCCTGGCACAGCATCTCGCTCATGTCTGATACTGTAGAAACACATGTGATGACTACAGTTGTTTGATGAACTAAATGAAAACTATATGACTATCAACACATTATTGGGGGGCTGCTCAATCATCAAACATAAGTCATCATTATGGAAGGGTTAATATGTCGGGTCATTGCTTAAACTTAGACTACCAATCAAAACTTTGGACACACCGTCTGTCAGTGTTTTTTTCTTTATTTTCACTGCTTTCTACATTGTAGATTCTCACCGAAGACATCAAAATTATGAAGCAAGATAGATGGAATTATGTAGCAAACAAACAATTGTGAAATAACTCTTAATATGTTTTATATTTCAGATTCCTCAAAATAGCCACCCTTTGCTTTGATTACTGCTTTGCACCCTTTGCCTTCTCACCATGAGCTTGATGCGGTAGTCACCTGAAATGGCTTTCATTTCACAGGTGTGCCTTGTCAAAGTTAATTTGTGGAATTCCTCGCCTTCTTAATGGGATTGAAACCATCAGTTGTGTTGTGCAGAAGTCAGGTTGGTACACAGTTGACAGCCCTATTTGACAACTGTTAGAATCCATATTTTCTCAAGAACCAAACAGCTAAATAAAGAGAAATGAAAGTCTATCATTACTTTAGAATAGAATACAATAGAATATTCTTTATTGTCATGATACAATGTATAACGAGATTGCAGAGCTTCTCCTTTGCAGTGCAAGGAAATCTTAAGGTAGTGCAAAAACAGTCTATTTACATATATACAGTATAAATAACGGAGATAATAACGGAGTGAATATAAATAGCAGTGAATGAGACAGTGGTGTATATTGCACAGATGCACTATGTTGTTGGCTGTGTGTGAGACCTGTGAGAGTTCAGGGTGGTGATGGCTCTCGGAAAGAAGCTGTTTTTAAGTCTGTTTGTCCTCACTTTAATGCATCTGTAGCACCTTCCAGAGGGCAACACATCAAAAACCTGAGAACTGGGATGTGAATTGTCCTTGATGATGTTCTGAGCTCTGCTGAGGCACCGGGTGGAATAGATGTCCATGAGGGAGGGGAGAGGACAGTCAACAATCCTCTGAAGCCTCGCTCTGTCTGCCTCAGTGCTGCTCCTGTACCAGGTGGAAACACAGAACGTCAGCAGGTTCTCTATGGATGAGCTGTAGAAGGCCAGCAGCAGCTTCCTGTCCAGGTTGTTTTTCTGAGGACTCTCAGGAAGTGTAGCCGCTGCTGAGCCTTCTTTATGACAGCCGTGATGTTGTCTGTCCAGGAGAGGCCATCGGAGATCTGGACTCCCAGGAACCTGAATGTGTGGACTCTCTCCACACACTCGTCATTGATTTACAGGGGGGGCGGGTCAGTTCTATTCCTCCTGAAGTCCATGATGATCTCCTTTGACTTTGAGGTGTTTAGTGTCAAGTTGTTTACTGAACACCAGGTTGTGAGTTTCTGGACCTCCTCTCTGTAGACTGTCTCTTCACCTTTTGAGATCAGACCGGCCACTGTGGTGTCGTCAGCAAATTTGACGATGATGTTGTTTCTGTGGACCGGTCTGCAGTCATAGGTGTAGAGACAATACAGGAGGAGGCTCAGCACGCAGCCCTGTGGTGTACCGGTGGAGGAAAGGTGGGGACCAAGTCTCACAGACTGGGGTCTGTTGGTTAAGAAGTCCTTAATCCAGCTGCATGTGAGAGAGGGGAGGCCCAGGGTGTCCAGTTTGTTTATCAGGATGTCTGGTATGATTGTGTTGAAAGCCGAGCTGTAATCCACAAAGAGCATCCTGGCATAGCTCTGCGGTTGTTCCAGGTGGGTCAGCACAGTGTGCAGAGCAATGGCGATGGCGTCCTCTGTGGATCTGTTCGCTCGGAATGCAAACTGGTGGGAGTTGAGTGTGGGGGGGAGACAGTCTTTGATGTGCCGGAGAACCAGTCTCTCAAAGCACTTCATTATAACCGGTGTGAGGGCAACAGGGCGGTAGTCACTGAGGCTGGTTGTGGGTGACTTTTTTGGTACAGGGATGATTGTGGCAGATTTCAGGCAGGTGGGGATGACTGCTTGGGCCAGGGAGAGGTTGAAAATCCTGCAGAAGATGCGAGCCAGCTGGTGAGCACATGCTCTGAGCACCTTTCCAGGGACTCCGTCTGGACCAGCAGCCTTCCTTGGGTTCACTGCCATGAGCACATGCCTCACATCATGCTCCTCCACAGTGAGTGGGGGGGGGTGCTGGAGTCTGGTGGGGGTAGGGCTGGGGCAGAGGAGTGTCGCTGCGATGATTCAAACCGAGCAAAGAAGCAGTTGAGCTCCTCTGACAGCGACTCGCTCAGGTCTCCTGGTGTTGTATCACAGCCTCTGAAGTTTGTGATGCTCTGCAGACCCTGCCACACCTCCCGTGGTCTGTTGCTGGTGAAGTGGGACTCTATCCTCCTCTTATAGTCCGCTTTGGCTTCTTTGATTCCTTTTTTCAGGTCAGCTCGAGTTGCAATGTAGAGAGCTCTGTCACCTGACCTGAAAGCAGCATCGTGGACCTTGAGGAGTGAGCGGACCTGGCTGGTCATCCAGGGTTTCTGGTTTGGAAAAACACGGATGACTTTGTCCACAGACACAGTTCCCATACAGAACCTAATGTAGTCCAGTACTGTCCCTGTGAATGTGTCCTGGTGTTCAAAAAGGTCCCAGTCTGTATGTTGGAGGCAGTCCTGTAGATTAAGGAGTGCATTCTCAGGCCAAGTTGTTACAGTCTTTATGGTGGGCCTGGATCTCAGTGGGGTGTATGCAGGGATGAGCAGCAGGGAGAGATGGTCTGACTGGCCGAGGTGGGGGAGGGGTGTCGTTCTGTAGCCGTGCTTGATGTTAGAATAAACATGATCTAGAGTGTTTTCCCCTCTGGTTGGACATTTGACATACTGATGGAACTTTGGGAGTACAGTCTTTAGATTGGCCTTATTAAAGTCTCCAGCTATAATGTGAACGCCATCGGGGTGGGCCTGCTGTTGTTCATTTATGGTGTTCAGCAGAAGAGAGAGCACCGTGCTAGCATTAGCATCCGGTGGAATGTAAACAGCAGTGACTATCACTACTGTTAGCTCTCTCGGGAGAAAATAAGGCCGGCATCTAACAGACATGTATTCAATGTCAGGGGAGCAGTGTCTCTATAATCACGCTGTTGTTACACCAATCATCATGCACGTAGATACAGAGTCCCCCACCTCTGGTTTTGCCGGAGTCCTCGGTCTGATCCCAGCGGTGCAGAGCGCGGCCAGCTAGCTGCACGCTAGCATCGGGGACCTTCGGGTGAAGCCAGGTCTCCCTAACAATGAGAATGCAGCAGTCTCGAACATAGCGATTACCCGCAAGTTGTAATTCCAGGTCGTCCGTTTTGTGTGTGATGGATCTGGCATTGGTGAGGTACAGGCTCGGTAGAGGTGGCCTGTGTGGATTGGTCTTTAGCTTCAGCAGAAGGCCAGACCTGCGACCCCGCTTCTGCTTGCTCTCACTCCTCCGCCTGCGCTGATTCGTCTTCCCAAGCCCGACAACAATCCACGGAGAGCCCAGCGGTCTCGCTATCTCGTCTGGGATCTTGTGGTTATGATGAAGGTCTCTGGAAACAGCTATCTTGTGTCGATAGCCGATGTGCACAAGGTCTTGGCGGGTGTATTGGTTGTACGCCGAAGTGAACGTACATAGAGTGGACAAACAAACAAGAATAAAAAAGGAGCACTGAAAGGGGGAGCCGTGAGCCACTGTGTCCGAATGCGCCGCCATCTTGGTCCATTTTAGAACTGAATGTCAGTCAGTCCAGAAAATCCCTAAGTGCAGTCATAAAAACCATCAAGTGCTATGACGAAATTGGTTCCCACGAGGACCGATCCAGGAAAGAAGACCAAGAGTCTCCTCTGATGCTGAGGAGAAGTTAATCCGAGTCTCCAGCCTCAGAAATCACAAGCTAACAGCACCTCAGATTAGAGCCTAGATAAATGCCACACAGAGTTCTAGTAGTAGACACATCTCTACATCAACTGTTCAGAGGACTGAGACTGACCAATCAGGCCTTTATGGTCAAATAGCTGCTAAGAAGCCATTACCAAGGAAAAGCAACAAGCAAAAGAGAGTTGTTTGGGTCAAGAAACACAAGGAATGGATATTAGACCAGTGGAAATCTGTGCTTTGGTCTGATCTTTGGTTCCACCCGCCGTGTCTTTGTTCAACACAGAAAAGGTGATGGATGTTCTCGACATGCATGGTTCCCACCGTGAAGCATGGAGGAGGAGGTGTGATGGTGTGGGGGTGCTTTGCTGGTGACACTGTTAGGGATTTATTCCAAATTGAAGGAACACTGAACCAGCATGGTTACCACAGCATCCTGCAGCAACATGCCATCTCATCCGGGTTGCTTTTAGTTGGATCATCATTTATTTTTGGGGCTGTGTAAGAGCTATTTGACCAAGAAAGAAAGTGATGGAGTGCTGCGTCAGATGACCTGGCCTCAACAGTCACCTGACCTATACCCAGTCCAGATGGTTTGGGATGAGATGGACAACAGAGTGAAGGCAAAAGGGTTAACAAGTCAGCATCTCATAGCATAAATTATGTTCTTAATTTTTGTAAGCTCTGTATATTTATCCCTCTGCCAACTAAATTTGAAAAAAAATGCCTGGTCTCTGTGATAAGCAATGTGCAAACTACATCATGTTTTTGGGGAAGCTCATATTTGTATCTGTTAGAAATAACAGATACATTTATAAAGCACCTAATTCAATCTTTATCATCATTCAATTTAATAAGAATATGAAAAATAAAAATACCAAAGCAAATTAAGAGTACTGTCAGATTTAAGCACTCAAGAGGCTTTGGTTTGTTCTCTTATTTTATGTTATGATAGTTGATATCAGGAAAATCCTTTTGAAGTAAAACGAGTGAAGTCTGTAATATTGCATCATCATGCTTTGAAATGTTTTTTAAATGCATAGTCCATGACTCTGATGATGGAAAACAGACAAATACAGAAGCAGGGGAAAACAACATGCTGCCATAGACTCACAAAAATATTACATATTATGTTTTCCGGAGAACTCATGTCTTAATAAGGGAGGCAAAGCTCCTCCCTGTTGTTTACACACTGGCAAAAATAAATGGTAAGAGTAGATTTCAATAAAAATGCAGTTTATTGTGAAACACACAGTTATGACATTGGTACTGATCTTACTCTAATAACAGAAATAAATAAAATGTGTGTTTCCCAAAATATTCCACTATTTCTTTATGCATTGCTTTGGTAGTGGGTTAACAGACTGGACATTTTTACCCACACAGGACTTTAATATCTCAACAAACACAGGACAAAATGCAATAAATGTGATGCTCATGCAGCTGTGGTAGGGCATTATATGCTGTGGCTGGTTTTCATGTCTGCTATTTACATGCTTTTTTGATGTGATGTTCCAAACCAATTCCCCACAGATAATGATTTGTTTTATTCAGTTGTAGCCCATCAACTGTAACAACCAGGCCCAAAATCTTTCAATTTCTTTCATGATTATTAATACAAATTGCTGGATTTACGTTAAATTTGTTTAAGATATTCAAAATACAACAGATGTTCACAGTAACACAGAGGAGTATATTTCAGTATGTGTATGTGAGCCAGGCAAATACCGAGATTCCCTGGCTATGTCATACATCACCCATGAGGCAGATCAATTTAAAGGCTTCCCTGATTAAGCTCGTGGATGCAGTTTGCCTTCTCAGAAATACATATTCTTCTTGAGATTCTTGTCTCACTGTGGGCTTATGTTGCACATCTTCATGTGTTACTGAGCAGATAATCTTCTAAAACAGGTGGAATAACTACAGAAATGGTAGTGCACTATTGTGGCCTTTTTTTTTTGGATAAAAATAAAACCTTGACAGTTTCAGAGAAACGTGAGCATGCATGCATGCTGTCTGTATCTATATTTGCATTGGGATTGGGTGGAGACTTGTTCATGGTCTACTTGGTGGTCATGGTCTACCTGTCAGCTGGGATTGGCTTCAGCCACCCACAGCCCTCTACAAGATAAGGCAAGTAAAGGTGGTGGATAGATAGATGAATGGTTGTAGGCACTTGTGTATATAACATTAAAGTTATTAGCAATAAAAATGCACATACATTTACAACTACTTATTTAGATCCATGTAAATGTACCCACAACAAAGAAGAGAGCAAGTACCTCTATTTATAAAGCACCTTGTCATACAGAGATGTCATCTAAAGTGCTTTACAGGCAAATTCTGGATAGTGACTGAACTCTGAGCACCACTAACTGACCAGTCCCTGCATTCCTTAGAGATCTTCTTGGGCAAGCACAATTCTTATATACTTTAGCCCCAGACCATTTACAGACTTAAATCAAGACCAGTGAAAATATTTAAGAATCTGACTAATGTGTTCTCTTGTCATGGTGTCTGTCAGTATTCTAAAGGCAGCATTTTGAATGAGTTGCAAAGTTCTAACTTTCTCTTAGGGAGGCCAGTAAGGTGTGCATTATGCTCTTCAGACCCTGCATACTCATATGAGGACATTACATTTTTGCTGTTCTACACCATGATACTTCATTTGTAAGAATGTTGACCCATTATCCTCATCCAGGGGCCCTGCCTGCCTGCACCATCTAGTGGTCTCATAATGAAATTACACTCATTTGGGAAAAGACAAGATGGCCGGAGTCCCAGCAAAAGTTTTCTACAGCAGCTTCCGACAGAAATATGGACAACATAAAAATCCTACTTGAATTTTATGATTGAAAGTAGTATATTTATGCACAGTAACGTCTGTAGCTTCACTTGGCATGCTTATTTGATAAATTTGAGTAATATTAGCAAGCTACAACGTCTGTAAATGTGACCGGTTTGGTTTTCCTTCTCTGCGTTGTGTCACAGAAAATTAACTTCAGGGCCGGGTCTGAGTCTGGATCACTTTTAATATCTGTTTCAATGAAATTAATCAGACATGAGCTGGTGTGTTTTCAGCGGTAATTCTCCTCTGTCTCTCTCTGACGAAAAAACATACGCACACATTCAGACTGGCAAGGGAGGCTAACTGCTAGCGCTAGCTTAGCAGTTAGCTTTACACCCACCCTTGCAATAAAAACACATATTTCAGAAACAGAACTTCACGAAAATGACTTAAAATTAACTTCACACTAGACAAAATCACCTACAACGCTTAACACTACACTTAAGACACAAATAATAACTTATAAAAACTTCCGTCAGAGGAGCGCGCTCAGACTGTGACTCACCTCTGGCCATGCAGATTACAGCTCTGGCCAGAGTACGCATGCTCAGTGTACATTGCCGCAGGGACACGCACGCAGGCTCTTAAAGAGACAGGCACGAGAATACATAAACATTAACCACAACTAATGGAGGATTTTAGTGAAATACAATGTCATGCGTAACAATCTGTTACATAAACATGACGTACTTCTTTGAGGACATCAGGTCTAGCTTCACTGCAAAAACGTAAAATCTTGCCAAGAACATTTATTTTATTTTCTTTATTTTCAGTCAAAGTTTTTTGTCAAAATGTCTAATTTCGAGTCAAAATAAGTCATATTACACTTAAAATAAGACTCATCCTCCAAAAAGTAACTTGTTTTTAGACAGTTACCACTTGTTTCAAGCTAATTTTCACTAGAAAGAAGTAGAATAATCTGCCAGTGGAGCAAGATTTTACTTCCTATTACAAGGAAATAGATGCATTTTTATGCATTTTTTGTGCATTTTTATCATTACAGGGAGAGTGTCCCTTTCGAGAGCTGAACGATTGCTGAATGCAATCGCAGAAGACTCTGAGACTGAAGATTTGTCAGACGGTGAAGAGAATGATCCTGCTGTGGGTGACAATTGTTCCATGTGAAGCAACTGTGGAGCAACCTGATGATTCAGATTTAGATTATTACCCTGATGCTGCTCACATAAGTGAAGATACTGACAGCGATACGAGTGAGCCACAACATAAACGACAGCATCTTGAGAATGATGGTGAGACATGACCGAGTTTCCATGTTTTTACTCTGTAGCACTTTATTTCGTTCAAAATGTTGAGTATATTGCAAATAAAATGTATTATATTTGTATTATTAGAACCTGACCAGGATGTGCAAGGACGCAGGGCAGGACCAAGAAATGGAATTAGAGAGTACTGGAAGTCTGCTCCATTCAACCCCATCTTAGCCCCATTTCAGGGACTGATGAACACTATGAGAGAGCAGATTTGTCGCCGGTGCAGTACATGGAGCAGTACATTGACTTTGCACTTTTCCATGCAAAGCCTTTCACAGAGGTCAGTAGGAGTACTTGAATCAATGACTGAGTTCTCTATGACATGTTCATTACGACATTCAAAAACTGCACTTTTTCATGCAAAAGCTGCACTTTTATCTGCACTTTTGTGTTTGTTGACAGTTTAAAATAAACTTTTGTACTTTGTTAACGAATGGTGTCTTCATTGTGTCATACAGAAAGTCTGGACAGAAAGCAGTGTAAATGTACATACTGCAAAACACAGGTGTAAATAATAGCATTGATTGAATGGTCGTATTTGTCATACAATAAGATAGACCCAGTGCCCTCATATGACTAGTACTGTATTGCCCCCACAGAGCACTAAGCTCAATTCCATGGATTCAAAACTTTTGTGCATTAAGTGCAAAAAATGACACATAAAAAAGGCAGTAAAAGTAAAGCACGGATGCATTCAACAGTACTTCAGTTCATTTATATATAGTACAACATCATAAGTCATTTCAGGGCACTTCACATACAGTAGTAAGGCCAAGTTATTTTACAATATTAGAAAAAAGAAAACCAACAATTCCCCCTAGAGCCGCACTTTGTAACAGTGGGGAGGAAACTGCTTTTTAATTTGTTGGGTAGTTGGGGTGAGAGGACAGACAAAGACGATTACTGAGGACAGAAGAAGCAAAACAACACTGAGCAGGTTGGTGGGGTACTGCAGATCAGAAATGACATGCAACGATGGAGATGGAGCTATCTGCAGAAAGGAACAAGGAAAAAGAGGACAGAGAGGACAGAGCTTATAATGTCATGAAAGTTTTGTCAGTATTTTTTGCCCTTTCACCCTTTGACTTTAATGGCAACAATTCTATGTACACTTACACACATAGATGCACTTGGGCCCAATTTTTTAAAGACATATAGTGGCATGGTTTGAGGTTTCCTGTCCTTTTGTCTGCCCATGGGACTGCTCTGCCTTGCTCTTCACCTGTAGCCAGTTAACCTTCTTTTGTATCTCACATAAGGGGCTCCCTTTTCTTGTGGGTAGATCACCATGGTAACTGATGTGGTTATATCTCTTTAAATGTACATTGCTAATACCACTGAATGAATATGTGACACTGCTGTTTCAGTGTCACAAATTGTATGCGCTGCATTGCCACGGAACCTACATGTCTTACAAATCTTCAGTTAGTGATGCAGTAACACATGAATGTTTTTTTTTTCTTTTTTATGCATTGTGTGGATTTGCAGATTTGATGTCTATTTTACACAGCTGGAAAAGTAGCTAATAGAACAAAAATATCAAATGAATTAGTCTATTGGTTTAAATGACAGATAATATTGAATCAACCACAATAATTTCACTGTGATTAGGCCAAAGACTAAAGTGATTTCTATATGTTCTTCATTATGGGACGGTGTCTGAACAAAGCTGTAATGTGCAGCTGTCACATTAAAAATAAGTGGCTGCATCTATTTATTGTGTGGTAAAATAAATAGATTAACTTACATGATTAACAGTTTTCTCAAATAAATGATTTTCTTCTTCCTCCAATTTCACAAAAGCACCAAGTTTGCTACTGTGTTCTCTCTCTGCATGGATATATCCCCGCATCTGGTTAGCTCTGTGTATTAATCTTCAATAGCAAAAACTTGATATATTTTTTGAAAGCTTATCTCACATTTCATTGGATATTGCAGACTTATGTAGATGTGTACAGCTGATCATTAGAAATGTATTTCACTGATCAGCACTGTATGGATTTGCAGATTAGTAGTTGCAGCAGTACTAACCTTCCCAAACAATTAATGCCAAAAATGTTAGATTAGATTCTTGTCACACAATTTTGCAAAAACAGCTCAAAAATTGTAAAGTAAGAGGAAACTGTATTGAACTAGAAGATATGATTACAGTTGCAGGCATCAGCAAGCACAAACTGGAGCAGCGCTCAACCAGAATATGTAAAAGATAGATAGAAAACTGTTGAATACAAATAAAAAAAGAATAACACATCAGAAAATTATATTTATATAATTAAATTATGTAAGTAATTTCATCCGAAAACATCTCCATGAAGATGCTGGAAGATGTCCAGACAAGTCACAATGCAGCAAAAAAAATAAAAAATTCTATAAAGCATTAAGCAGGCACCACTCAGGCCTCTTAACATTAGTCTTCCTCTGACTATTGCTGGGGCCATATGAGTATCAGGGGACATGATGTTCAGATTAAATAAACAAAAGAAAAACACAGACAGACCTCACACATAAATTTTGAGTTTATTAAAATATGTAACATTTGTAAACATGTGGTGAGAATATGTTTACTTCACACATCCTTAAGACTAACCTATTTTTGTAGGGCATTCTGAAGGTGGGCTGCACAGTTGCTCAGGTTAATTGGTGACTCTAAATTGTCCATAGGTGTGAATGTCAGTGTGATTGTGTCTCGATATGTAGCCCTGTGATAGACTGGTGACCTGTCCAGGTGTCCCCTGCCTTCAACCTGAGTCAGCTGGATAGACTCCAGCACCCTCGTGACCATAATGAGGATTAAGTGGTATAGATAATGGATGGATGGATAGATTCTGAGGGTGCTATGAGGTTAAACTGAAAAACAATATATATATATATATTAGCAAATCTAGTAATATGAAACTGATCATTTAGTTGACAGTAATTTAAATAAGTCACTAATTTTGTGATTTTTTTTTATAGTCTACACTGTTTGTGAACATCATTAAAGATACATTCAAAACATGGACCACTGATTAATTCTGCTTGTTTGAGTAGTTGTAAGATTTGCTTGATTTGCATTGGACAGGTCTGCATATTTCTCTGCATTACTGATCATTTGATTTGATATTAGTTGTGAATCACTTGATATTGGCTTTGATACAAATGCAGTAAAAACAACAAAAACATTGATGATGATTGAGATATCATGTCAATGGTTTCCAGGTGAAATAACAATAACTTGGGCTGTGCTATAAATGACCCGAGCCATGATCATAGATAACAATGGCAGCCATTTTACACATCAGTTTTGGCAAAATCATTCTTGTCATTCTTTTCACTGATAGATGCACATGTTGTGGAGCAGGCAGAAATATTACACAGTGTGGAGGTAATTAAGGATGTGTCTGTGTTACATTTTCTCTTGAGGCTCAGGCGCAGGAACAGAGATTGAGACAGAGCTGAAGCCAACAATAATACTTTTATTGACAAGCGGGGAACCAAAACTACAACTCCCAATCGCTGGTCCCTGGAAACAGGAACTTGACAAACCACACTCAAAACCAGGGCGAGGGTGTCCCTAGTGGCGGGCGGACTTAGACGAATGTTTCGAAAATACAAAACTTAAAGCGAAAGAGCTACTCAGCTCTCTAGAAAACACTATGCAGACTGAAAAGCGAAAAGAGCAACTCAGCTCACTAGAAAACACTATGCAAACTTAAGGCGAAAGAGCAACTCAGCTCACTAGAAAACACTATATAGACTTAAGCGAAAGAGCAACTAAGCTCACTAGAAAACACTATGCAGACTGAAAAGCAAAAGAGCAACTAAGCTCACTAGAAAACACTATGCAAACTTAAGGCGAAAGAGCAACTAAGCTCACTAGAAAACACTATATAGACTTAAGCGAAAGAGCAACTCAGCTCACTAGAAAACACTATAAAGACTTAAGCGAAAGAGCAACTAAGCTCACTAGAAAACACTATGCAAACTCAAGGCGAAAGAGCAACTCAGCTCGCTAAATACCTCCACCTGGCTCGTGCTGGGGACGGACTGCTGACTAGGGGAAAGGGTAAGGCGGGGGAGGCTGAACGGAAGGTAGAGGCAGCGACGGCAGAGTGGGGGCCAGCCTGAAGATGGCGAGTGGGTGGCGAGGTCTCCAGTGTCTGCCTGGAACTGTAGACGTGGGGAAGTCCAAAGAGACGGCTCAGTCGCAGGAGCAGGTGAGGTTCCCACTGAAAGGGAGAAAACTCAAATTACAAAGATATCCAACTCTCAGGTTTGGCTAGAGTGAAACAAGCAGCAGAACTGACAAGGTGTATTCACAATCCGGCGTCCAAGTGGTGACTGGCGTCTGAATATATAGAGGGGAGGAGGAAGGCTGACTGGCTCCGCCACACCTGTTCCTACTTCCGCTGATACCCCTGATTGTTCACCTGCCGTCGCTGCCACAACACTCTGGATACCTAAAAGGGAAAAAAAAAACACAAAAGGAGGGAGGAGCCCTAGCCAGAGCCTGCTGGAGCAGCCCTGACAGTCTGCATCCATTCATTAACAACTGGGAGTGCAAATTAAGGTCATGGATCCAGTTTCAGATGACTCAGCTGCAATCGTCTGTCCACATGAGTGTGTCTGCATATGTTGGTCTGTATGTAGATTCACAACTAAAACATTGTATTGGGTTTTATGCATCAAACTCAGGCATCTAAAACATTAACAATGCATTTTAAGTGTTGAGCTTCAGTTGTACAGAATCAAAGTGGCAGTATGTCTATAAAATTATGTAAAGTTGAGAGCTTAAGACCTACTCTGCTCTGCTGCATTACCTGCTACTGGCACAATACACATGCATCTCTAATTTTAAACTTCTTTTGAGTAAAATATAAAGGAACAGCTGTTTTTAAAGGGGTAACTGTTGCAAAGGTATATGCCATAACAAAGTTGTTGCTGAGAAGATGTATGAACTGGCAATGACAGTGAATTGGGAGGTGGATTAGTCCTTTATTTGCCACAGTGTTGTGCAGTTTCCAACAGTGTTTCAATCACTGCTTTCCAATGCATTCTCCAGATTTGCCCATAAATGACAATAATATCCCCTCCATCACCACCCACCCCAACAGTCAGTGCCAGCTGAATGATCTAACAAGACAGTTAGAAAGAATGCAGTCCTATGTCATTGTACAGGATGAGTAATGAAGAACATGGAAAGACAGTAATTTGATAGTGGATAAGTTTTGAGCCACTCAGCTCCTCTCCTTAGGTTGCTTTGACAGTTTTGTCAAGTTACTGTAATCCATTTGTCTTTATTTATGGAACTGAAGGGCTAATCCAATGGAGTCATTCTCACTGTCCATGCACGAGTGCATGGAATTTATTAGAAACATCTTCATTTATTTCGGCTGGTTGAAGGCTGAGTTGAAACTTTAGATCTTTAAAAGTCTCTATAAGGGCTGGAGATGCAGATGAAGGATTTCAACAACTTAACAGACAGAATGTTAAACATACAGACAAGCCTGAAATTATCCATACCCCAAGCAAATTTTGACTTAAAATTACTTTTATTCAATCAGCAAGTTTTTTTTCTTGATTGGAAATGACACAGTTGTCTCCCAAAAGATAATAAAGCAATGTACAAGAGACATCATTATGGAAAAAATAATTTCTTAGCTTTTATTTACATTTAAACAAAAAGTGACATGTCCAAAATTATTCATACCCTTCTCAATAATCAGCAGAAAAGCCTTTATTGGCTATTACACTAATCAAACACTTCCTATAATTGCTGGCCAGCTTTGTGCATGACTCCACTGGTATTTTTGCCCATTCATCTTTTGTGATGAACTCCAACTCTTTCAGGTTGGACGGTCTCCTTGCTATCACCCTGATCTTCAGCTCCCTCCACAGGTTCTCAGCTGGATTCAAGTCAGGACTCTGGCTGGGCCCTCTAAAACCTTTATGTTTTTGACCGCTAACTATTTCTTCACTACTTTTGCTGTGTGTTTTGGGTCAGTGCCATGCTGAAATGTCCAGTGGTGCCCAAAGCCAAGATTCTGAGCAGACTGCCTGATGATGTTGTTGAGAATCTTGATGGATTCTTCTTTTTTCATGGTGTTGTTTACTGTGATTAGGTTCCCTGGTCCATTGGCTGAAAAACATCTCCAAAACATTAGGTTCCCACCACCATGTTGGACAGTAGGGATGGTGTTCTTTGAGTTGAAGGCTTCTCCTTTTTTATGCCAGATGAAATCTACATCATTGTGGCCAAACAATTACATTTTTGTTCCGTCTGACCATAAAACAGAAGACCAGAAGTCTTCTTCTTTGTTCAGATGAGCATTTGAAAAAGCCAAGTGGGGTTTTGTGTGCCTTATCTGGAGAAGTGGTGTCCTCCTTGGTCTGCTTCCATAGAATCCAGCAGTGTGCAGTGCCCGTTGGACTGTCTGCCTTGAGATGTTGCCAGCAGGGCCCAGATTCTCCAGGGTGGCCTTAGTGGGGAGCAATAGATTCTTTTTCCCTTCTCTCATTATCCTTCTGGCCAGCACAGGTGTCACTTTTGGCTTCTGACCACGTCCTCTGAGATTTCCCACTGTGTGGAACGTATTTTTTTACTAATACTTTGTATTGTAGCCACTGGAACTTGAAAATATTTAGGTACGGCCTCATAGCTCTTTCCTGACTTGTGAACAGTCAGAATGCTCCACCACAGGTCCTCACTGAGCTCCTTTGTCTTAGCCATGACTGTCCACAAACCAGCTGCAGAGAACTGCTGTTTTTCACCTGTTGAGTTCGTTTAAACAATTGTTACCAATGAATCAGGGTGATTAGGATGCTTCAGAACAGCTTGGAGTATTTGGAATGGGATAGAACCTTGGATTTTCACATCAACTGTGACAGATTGCAATGGGTATGAATAATTTTGGACATTACACTTTTTGTTTAAATGCAAGCAAAAGCTGTGAAATTAATTTTTCCACAATGATAGCTCTAGTACATTGGGAGACAACTGTGTCATTTACGATCCAAAAAAACCCCAACTTGCTGGTTGAATAAAAGTAACTTTAAGTCAAAATTTGCTAGGGGTATGAATAATTTCGGGCTTGACCGTACATTTTATGTATGTTTTACTGTACAAAACCCTGGACATTTGATGGATCTCTTTTGCATTTTAGAAGCTAGTTTAAAGAAAAGGTGCTGTTTACAGTACTCATGCAACTATTCATTATGTTCCAGTTAAGGTAGGATGAGGACAGCACAGATCAATACAGTCATGCAAAGCCAGCATTCTTTTTTTGATGTGGGATAGACTTCTCATCTCACACTGTCATCACATCAAAAGCCATTATTTACCACCCTGCCATTAAGCTTTTGCAAGGTCTGTTTTCTGAGATAGACATTCATGGTGTGAATCCAACACCAGACGAGGCTAGACATTCACAGCAGATCAAGCATACTATTATCACTTTGATGAAATTCACTGTTGGGGCCAGTAGCATACAACATTTTCTTTTTCACTTCATTACTGCATCAATTTTAAATTTGCATAATGTTTTAAATTTTAAAGAGCAATCAATTTAAAAATGCAAGTAAATAGTCTGTTTCTTGTTAATAACACTAAAAGATATAATAATAATAATAATAATAATAATAATAATAATAATAATAATAATAATAATAATAATAATAATAATAATAATAACAGCTACAAAAGCACTCAGAGAGCGCAGTACTCTGCCAAGGCTGCTCAGTCATTGTATCATTTCAGACAGATGAAACCTTTAAAAAAATCCGTGGTCCACAGCGATCAATTTGTAGTAGGATCGAAATCATGTGATCGTCAGCAGGCAGCTGACATAGTGTTCACTTGTAGTCATAGTTACAGTGACGCCATGCAGCTAATCTCACAATGATACAGAAATCTTTAACAAATCCGTGGATGCAGACTATAAGCTGCATCACTGCCAAAATCTAATCAGTTGGTAATTGTATCATTTCTAACCTTCCCTGAAAATTTTATCTATATTCATTAGTCCTTTTTTGAATAATGTTAACAGACAGACAAACACACGGACAAACCAACTCTGATTGTCACATAACTCCGCCATGTTCTTTGGTGGAGTTATGATGCTCAGCATGCTCTCTCTCACTATGATCTGGAGGCCTATGGCTGGGCCTCATCCTAAATGCTGATGTACTAATCATGTCTTCAAAATGCAGCTTCAGACTTAGTGTTTCATATTAAACCAGTCGAAGGAACCAATCCTGCCAAATGCAAAGTGGTACTTTATGTCTTCTTATTCAACATTGGTTCTTGCTGAATTAGTCCAATATTCCAACTTGTCATTGTGTAGCATACAGTGGTTGTGCAGTGTCTGAGCAGTTGTAGGTGAGATGGTGTGCTTGAGCTGTAGCAAGTGGGATGGGGAGGTAGAGACAGAGGTGAGAGCTTCATAGATCTGCACACTCTTGAGGAGGCAATGGTTTAGAATTACATCTAGGGCATTATATGTCACGCCGTCCACTGCAGCTGCCAGGTCGTGGCACATTCTCCTCCCTCCCCCCTTCCTTCTCTCTCTCTTCCCGGGTGGGCGTGAGCATGGAGTGTGGCTGCTGACAAGTGCTGCCAATGACAATCAGCAGAAGAAGTGCACGAGCAGGTGGGAGTGATCTCCACTTCACCATCCTCTCCCATAAAAGCTAGATGCTGAATCTACTTGACCCTGGACCGTAGAACTAGCTTATTTAGTACTGATTGCTGTCTAACTCACCTTGGTTAACCCTTGTACTGATCAGGTGTTCTTGCTTTATAGTTCTGGACTCCCTGCCTGCTTGTCTTCTCCCACCTGGATTCTGTAGCATTCATCCACTACCACCTGTACATATCCAGACACCTCCATCCACATTTCTCTGCAGCACCTGTCAGACGTCTGCACAACACACCACCTTGGTCTGCCTCAGTCTCCTTTGCCTCTCTCCCTTCTTGCCTGTCATCAGATAAGTTCCCTGCCCACTTTCTGAGTCTAGATCAGTTATAATTCTTGCATAGTGTTTAGTATTTTGCTGAGTGTAATTCTAGTTCTCGTAGTCGCCAATTTGTTAGAATTTGTGTATTTCTGTATAGAGTCTTTGTATTGAGCTGAGTGTAATTCAAGCTCTCGTAGTCGCCCAATTGTCGCCATTTGTGTAATTTAGTAATAATGTTTTTATTAAACTCCCCTGGCTTGATAGTACCCAGTTCGGGTTAGTTTCTGTCCGTTTATAGCTTGTTCAACTTGACCCTGGTTGTTGTTATTCATCTGAACCCATAGGGGTCTCCAGTTTAGTTTTGAGCAATGCTTTCACTCCGTCCTGTTTCGAGTTTATTTCTTTTATACTTCCCTTTGTAATTTTTTTTTGAGTGTGGTAATAATATTGTGTTATACTCCAAGCCAGTCTGTCATGTCTCCATTGCCCTCCCCCTGAGTCTCTGATTTGACACTGTAACATTTTAAGGGTTAGGAATATTGTAAAATTACATTTCTGAATGTGTAA
The DNA here is from genome assembly GCA_027123335.1 of Amphiprion clarkii. Classification (NCBI taxonomy): domain Eukaryota; kingdom Metazoa; phylum Chordata; class Actinopteri; family Pomacentridae; genus Amphiprion; species Amphiprion clarkii. The sequence goes on from CM049584.1 coordinate 103,126, forward strand.
TTTTGCCTCAGAGAAGGACTTTCAGGGTTATAATCAGAAACAGAGTTTAAATTTACACATTTCCATTTGTCCACATCCTTACTGAACACACATTCATACTGCCGCCTTTCATAGTTTCGGTCTCGGTACTCAAAGTCACCACTAAATACACAGAGCAATAAGACATAGCTCCCCTTACAAACCCACACAAATACACATTTAAGGTTGGATCTTTGATTACACTTGATGACAATAATTACACCAATCGGAGAATGTAATCAAGCAAGCTAGGAGCTATCAGCCAGAATCAAATGAGGCAGAATATATTATCAGTACATCAACAATGCCGAAAGCAAAAGACAGTGTCAATGAATGTGTTAACTAATCAGTCTACATTCTATCCTCAAAGCTTGCTTATCAAAAGAAAAACAGAAACTAATGTCCAGCATCCTAATGTTAAACATTGTGAATCGCAAATAAAGCTTGAATAGCTTGCAGACAGTCGATCCAGTAAAGAAAATGCCTCAGGTCTGAAATCTGTCTGCATGGTGGGGAAACAAAGACCATCTGCATGTTAAAAGTTCACACCTCTTTAGATGCTTTTAAAATGAATGTTAATTAAACTAATATTCTGTGCACTCTTGGAGTCAGTGTTCATTTTCATTCCCGATGTATGAGAAGAAGAGCTCTAGGAGATAATTATTTCCTACATGCAAAGTTTTACTGAGCAGATATGAGCCTCGGTCCACTAATACTGCTTGAAACCCAACCAGAGTGCTGATTCACTGTCTGCAGTGGGACTATTAGGGTTAATACATTCCTCTGCTGAGATAGTGGCTCAATCCTGGTACCATTCTGATGTCACACTGATCTTGTGCAACTCTGAAAGCAGTTAAATGAATGTTCTAGATCTCCTTGTAATGTTGAAAATTTAGAAAATGATTACAGAGTTTCCCATTTTACAAAATCAAAGTAGGTGGTACCATAAAGAAATATCTTTTGGCCCCTTTCATTGCACAGTATTTATGCAGTGTCGTATCAGTAAGAGTACAGTTTGTAAAAAAATGTACTTGCATAGTATTTCTGTAGTATTTTACATATATATTCAAGTGTCAAGAGGCAGCATGCAAATTTCCAAGTCTTTAAGAATAAATTTGGAAATATTGTTTTGTTACTATGTGGACACATTGCTCTGATAACAAATCTTACATTTTTACATTTGTCAGACTGTTTTTTTGTGTGTGGTCTGGTCTCAGCTTAAAGTCATGTGAAGTTTCCTGGCCCGGCTGGAATGAAACACTAATCAGCATACATCAGCCCAAAACAAACCTGGAAGTTCCCAAACATTTTAACTTGCAAATCAATGGGTGCTGTGTCTAGTTCTTATAATGTATGAGAGCCAATGACATTCCTCTGCTTTTGCCTCTTTTTGTTTCATGACAGTTTTACTGATAACAGGTTTAATTTTTATATATATTTTTAAAAATTGTTGCTGCTATTGTCATTTATCAACTGCCATTCTAAATATATCAACACACTTACCTGGTGTGGTTCCCTGATGTAATGGAAGATTCATTACAAATAACACTTAAACTTAACTCTTAGATCATGAGGGCCAACTTATAAAAAATACTGCTGCTGAGTAGGCCTGCTTGACCAAAGTTTAAACATGACTGCATTTTAATTGTTTATTTCTCGCAGGGAATAAATAAGCATTTATATGTAAAGTAGCTGCCCAGTCCTTCCTGCCCGCTGTCAGACAAGTATCGCAATCACTTAAAGTTGCTGTGATTACTGGAGGCAAGGGCACCGACAACTGTGCTGTCTTAGGCAGTATTACGGCAGGGCTATCAATAACAGTTAGTGCTTGGCTGCAGTGACAGGAAGAGGAGTTGCCACAAACAGAAGTCACTTTCACAAAGTTCCAATCTGGATACACTCACTCACACCCTGTGCTTGTAGCTACACACACAGGGGATGCTTGTCATTGCAGCAGTTAACAAAAGTGATTGTCTGCTCTAAGCATGAATTATTTACCTGTTTACAGAATTTAATATGGAGAACTATTCAAATAATTACACGAGTATCACCAACTATACACGTCCTCTACGCTTTAGAGTTAGTCTCTTGTAGTTCAGTGTCTCAGTTTTCTGTCTCACAAAATACACCCTCATTCTTCTTCTTTCCAGTAGCATTAAGCAACTCTTTGAAGAGAAAACTTCACTAAACACAACCAGCTGAACACCAAACAGCAGGTGGCGAAGATAGGTGTGGCCAAAACAGAAAAACAGAAGAGTCAACATTATTTCCAGCATCATTCCCTGAATAAACACGTAGTTCATGGCTAAATGTCTTACATTTTTAAAATTCAGATATAATCAGGCAATGCCAGTGCGTGAGCAAGCTAATGTATATGAGCAATAATTCATATATTATTAAAGACAAAGCAAGGCTGAATTCCATTGCTTGTGTGGTGAAAGTCATCATGGGGACTGGTGACCTGCAGGGTCCAGTCAGCTGGGATAGACTCCAGCCCCCGATGACCCTACAGAGGATAAAGCAGTGTATAGAAGATGGATGGATGGATCTCATGATGAGGTGGTGGAAAAGCAGGGAGGATAACCCAAATACAAAAATGATGGCAAGTCGTCGGTGGCAGGTAAGCCAACACACAGAGAATCAGAGGGCAATCAGAGACCCAATACACTGGCAAGACGTCAAAAGACCGGCAAAGAAACAGACAGGACAGAACAGTGGTGGTGGATTGGTTGTATACTTAATATACTGAGGGACTATTGAGAAAAGTAGAAATCAGTGAGCATAGGAGTGGGGGCATTAACATTGTGTCATTGGTGGAAGAAGAAATGCTATCCAGATACTCTGTTTGGGTAAAATTAAAAATACCCATTCTATCATATAAATAAGTTATGCTTCCTTTTAAGTTCAAAATTACAAGAAAACAATGTACTTCAAGTTTCACACTTATAATATTTAAATATGGTTGTATTTAATTATTATTATTTGATTCTTGGTAGGGCTGCACAGTGGTGTAGTGGTTAGCACTTTCGCCTTGCAGCGAGAAGGTCCCTGGTTCACGTCCCAGCTCAGACCTGGGATCTTTCTGCATGGAGTTTGCATGTTCTCCCTGTGCATGCGTGGGTTTTCTCCGGGTACTCCGGCTTCCTCCCACAGTCCAAAAATATGCTGAGGTTAATTGACTATTCTTCATAGGTGTGAATGTGTGAGTGCTTGTTTGTCTTTGTGTGTGGCCCTGTGACAGACTGGCGACCTGTCTAGGGTGTCCCCTGCCTTCGCCCGAGTCAGCTGGGATAGGCTCCACCCCCCCCGCGACCCTAGTGAGGATTAAGCGGTGTATAGATAATGGATGGATGATTCTTGGTACTGGCATTTTAATGTTGTATCAGGTCAAAATGGAGCCAGATTTAACTATGTTTGTTATGTTGTTAGTTTAAACTATAACAAAGTGCTATACTACAAGCTAATAATGTAGTTCATACAAAAAATAATTAAATATGGCTAATAATGTAGTTGGAGGGAATGGAAAAGTGACATGATGAAGTGAAGTACAAGCATCGCAAAACAGCACATGACAGTACTTGACGAAGTAAAAATACTTACTTAGTTAGTACTTACTACTGGATTCACATTTTAATAATTTAGTACCAGTTCACATGTTTATAAAATTTAGTTTGTACTAATTTATGAAAAGTGTACAGTACTAGTAACACCCATTGGCTATCTATGACAATCTGTCTGCCCAATTAGGCATGCAAGTTGCATGCCTATGTGCCTTTCCATCCCCTAATGCATTTATCCTAATAGATCACTACTGTAGAATTATCCACATTTACCCATATATCTAATGTTTAGTTCTTGATCAGCCAACAAACAGCACAAACTGTGTGATTGGCTTTAAAAAAGTATTCTAGCTGCTAATGTTTATTCATGGGATTTCACATGGTTTCTTAGAGCTACCTGACTAAAGCAATTTTACTGCCCTTCCACCAACACTTGTCCATGACTACAGCAGTATGTTCTTCTGTCACACACCACGAGAGATTCACTTCACACAACAAACCCATTAGTCTACATTACCACCTTCCTTAAAGGGGATGTGCAGTCAGGACATGGTTGTGTTACTGTCATTCATTACAAAACGTCATAACTATATTATTTCTTATAGCTAGAAAGTGTTAATTAACCTTAACATACAAAAACTACCAGGCAGCGGTAGAGGCAGATCTTAGATATTTTACCTAAGAAAAAGTACAAATGCAACACTGTAGAAGTCTGGCACTCAAACATCTTACTTAAAGTGACCAGAGGAGCACATAATATAATAATAATAATACAATGTATATCTTATTAGTAGATAGTTTGCATTATACTACATATTCATTATTATATATTATATTTTGTGTATTTATATTACATGCATTACGGTTAAAGCAGAGTTCTGTTCTTCATCTCTCTCTGGTTTCTCACAGCAGTATTCTCTTTACACAGTAGCAGTTAACATATTTCTTGTAAATCTCAACCTCAGCATTCATATAATGAAATCAAATAAAACCAAACCTATTTACCACTGCAAGGGCATTAACTTTTTATCTGGTTTGTTATAGAAAAACAAGTTACCCTCAGAATCCAGAGCCACGATCATAACATTATAACAGGAACCTTCCCGGCAACAGCAAGTTAATATTTTATTTATTCATTTATATTATTTTTTTTTCTGAACAAGTACCAGCATAAACATTTTTCTTTTTTCAAGGAGCAGTATAAACAGTCTATGGGTTGAGGACTATAGCCCCTGTGTATGGGATGCAGGTAGAGGCTCATATGTGCCATCATTAGCTGCGATAATAATGTTCCTCAGACCAACAGCTTCCACAACACTAATCGCAATGCAATCTGTAGCTAACTACTTCGCTGCAGCATTTGCTAGTTTATCTCTACTTCTTCCACATGCTGCATTCAACCAGTCTGCTGAAGCCTCCCTCCACTGTTAGCTCTGGTGAGATGTGATGATGCCCATCCCAAGTACTGATCAACATCCAGCCCTCCTGTGATCCGTGGTTTGTCTGTCTGTATATGGAGAGCCAATGAGCAACAGACTTTCACAATTATAAGAAAAGCATTCAGGGAGCACAGAGCTCTGCAAGGCTGCTCAGTCTTTGCATCATTTCCGAAGGATGAAATCTTTAATAAAAAATTCCCTTGCCCCGAGTACAGGTGTGTGCTATGCATGTGAATGTTATGTACAGATACCGAATCGCGTGACCTAAATATGTAGCGGGTGGAGGGAATTGATGGGACTCGGAACACCTCCACAATTTAATCAGTTGTTCCTTGTATCATTTCTGATGGATATGTCATGGTGGATTTGTAGTAGGATCGCAATCATCATTCATAACACCTCATGAAGCTCATCCAGAGAATGCCAAGAGTGTGCAAAGCAATTATCAAAGCAAAGGGTGTTATAGTTAGGGCTGACTGGGGGACCCTGAAGAGGTCAGCTGGTGTTTTCATTTGCACAACTGACTTCCCCTCTCGACGTCCTTTAGTTCTGCCCCTAGTTCTGCTGCTATAGGCCTAGGCTGCTGGGGGACCACTCTTGATGCACTGAGCCCTTCTCTAACTACCTATGTATTTACTATATTTACCATTATTGCATTACACTCACTCTGTTTCTCCCTGTATCCTTTCTCCGAGTGTCCCTGGTCCCAGAGCTGGATGCTTCAGATCTGTGGTTGTTCTCCCACCAACTGGCCTAATCTCCATCTGTGGGATGCTGCTGCTGACCTTCCTCCAGCCCACTGCTTCCAGCTGCCCATTTCCACCAATCTACTCTGCATCACCCTCACTATACTTGATTTGCTCATCTACATATTTTTGAATTTACCACCAGCTATATATGTAGTATATTTAATGCCAGAGCCGTACACCATAGCAGTAAACTATAATCAGTTTCCATGTTAGTTGTACTTTGTATGTATCATCTGTCTTGTCATGCATGTATCAAACTGTGTGTTTTATGGTGCTTGTGTCCCCCCACCTCTCTGTCTCTATCCCTCTACCTCCACCTCTAACCCTCTAACCCTCTACCTCTATCCCTCTACCCCTCTATCTCTATCCTTGTACATCTCTACCTCTACCCCTCTATCTCCACCTCTCTATCTCTACCCCTCTACCTCTATCCCTCTATCTCTACCTCTCTACCTCTTCTGTTCCTCTCAACCCGCCTGGCCAGCAGCAGATGGGTCCCCCCCGCCCCATAAAGAGGCAGGTTCTGCTCGAGGTTTTTTTCCCTGTTAAAGGGTGTTTTCCTGCCACTGTCTCCTTAGGGCTGCTCTGGGGGTTCAGGCATATGGGTTCTGGAAAGCGTCTCGAGACAATTTGACTGTAATTGGCGCTATATGAATAAAATTGAATTGAATTGAATAACAGGAATGTAAAATTTGCTGTCTTTAATTTTTGTGAATGTTAAGGCATTAACTTTTTGTTTCTCTAACAGCAAACCCTGGGTGTCCCTGGAACTGAAGGCCCTGCGGAAGGAGAAGAGGAGGGTTTTTGGATCTGGGGACAAAGAGGAGCTGAGGAGGGTGCAGAAGGAGATAAAGAAGAAGATCAAGGTGGACAAGGCCAGCTACAGGACCAAGATGGAATCTCACCTGCAGGAAAATAACACAAGGGAGGTCTGGAGAGACCTGAGATCCATCTCTGGTTACAGCAGAGGCCATGAGAGGGGAGCTGCAGCAGGAGGCCAGGAGTGGACCAATGAGCTGAATCTGTTCTTTAACAGATCTGACTCTGCTCCCACTCCTCCCCCCTCTCATCATCAAAGCACCGACCAGCCAGCTCCTTCTTCACACCTCAGCTCTCTACCACCAACACCACCAACAGCACCCCTCCTCCGATCCCCGTCTTCTACCACCTCCGGACTCCACATACAGCCCCATCACCCCTCCTCGTCTCACCCCCCACCACCATCACCCCTCCCCCTGCCACCCTCCCCCTGCCTCTCCATAACAGCTGATCAGGTGAGAAGTGAACTTAAAAAGATCAAGACCAGGAAAGCTGCAGGTCCTGATGGAATCAACTCCAGACTCCTTAGAGACTGTGCAGACCAGCTCTGTCAGGTGCTGCTGCACATCTTTAACCTGAGCCTGAGTCTGGAGAGGGTTCCTCTGTTGTGGAAGACTTCCTGCCTGGTTCCTGTCTCTAAGACCAGGAACCCCAGGGAGCCTAACCACTTCAGACCTGTGGTCCTCACTTCTCACCTGATGAAGACCTTGGAGAGGATCGTCCTCAAGAACCTCCGTCCCCAGGTGAGCCAGTATCTGGATCCACTGCAGTTCGCCTACCAACCGAACATTGGAGTGGATGATGCAGTGGTCTACCTGCTGCACAGATCACTGACTCACCTGGAGAACCCCAGCAGCACTGTGAGGGTCATGTTCTTTGACTTCTCCAGTGCTTTCAACACCATCCAGCCTTCTCTGCTTAGGGTGAAGCTTGAAGGAGCAGGAGTAGACTGTCACCTGGCTGCTTGGACCATCGACTACCTCACCAACAGACCACAGTACGTGAGGCTTCAGGACTGTGTGTCTGATGTGGTAGTCAGCAGCATGGAGGTCCACAGGGGACAGTCTGTCCCCCTTTCTCTTCACCCTGTACACATCGGACTTCCACTACAACTCTGGGAGCTGTCACCTCCAGAAGTTCTCCGATGATACAGCCATTGTCGGGTGTGAATCTGAGGGGGATAAACGGGAGTACAGGATGGTCATCTCTGACTTTGTTGACTGGTGTGAGCAAAACCATCTGCAGCTCAACGCCAGTAAGACGAAGGAGATGATCGTGGACTTCAGCAGGAGGAGGACACCCCGGACTGCACCGGTGAACATCCAGGGTTTGGACATTGACATGGTGGACACATACAAATACCTGGGTGTTCACCTCAACAATAAACTGGACTGGACACACAATACAGAGGCTCTGTACAAGAAGGGCCAAAGTCGTCTCCACCTGCTGAGGAGACTGAGGTCCTTTGGAGTGTGCAGGACTCTGCTCCGGACCTTTTATGACTCTGTGGTAGCGTCTGCTATCTTCTATGCAGTGGTCTGCTGGGGAGCAGGGAGCACTGAAAGGGACAGAAAGAGACTAAACAGAAGGTCAGGAGGAGGTTCTGTCCTGGACTGTTCCCTGGACTCCATAGAGGAGGATGTTGGTAAAGCTCACATCCATCATGGACAATCCCTCTCACCCACTGCATGACACTGTGGGGTCTTTAAGCAGCTCCTTCAGCAGCAGACTGAGACATCCACCCTGCAAGAAGGAACGCTATCGCAGGTCCTTCATTCCATCTGCTATAAGACTTTACAACATCAGCATCACTGGCTGATGTTAACATAAACTGACTCATATCATTATCACCCCAAACCATAAAATTTGCACAGACATTCTTGCACTGCACATCTTTGCACTTTTAAACTTTATTTTTATTTTTAATTTTTTTCTGTTAAGCCACTTTATCCTCATCTCCCACCCTTGTATATATTGTAAATATTATTACTACTGTTCTATTATTATTTTATTCTTATCACTACGTCTATTGTTACATAAGCTGCTGTAACAATGTAAATTTCCCCTGGCGTGGGGAGAAATAAAGAACTTATCTATCCTATCTTAACTTTGACTCTGTTTTTAGCTGTCTATTTTTTATACACCCTCATTTCATCGGTTTAGGTGTGCAAATCATTAGTACCAAGTAGCATTAAACACAAAGTACAGCAAAGGTTGAGGGAAGGTGATCAGTTTTGCAGGTATGTGGTCATTATTTCTGAAGTATTGGACAAAATGTCATTTTGCCCACATACTGGTGGTCCATTCAAAGTAATGAATTGCCAAAAATTCTGCCTCTGGGAACCATAAATGTCTGTACAAAACTGAATGATCCATTCAGTTGTTGTTGTATCCTTAAAGACTGGCTCGAAATGACAAGAAAATGTTTGTGCTACATTTACAGCCCTGAAAACACAGAAACCTTTTCAGCAAACATTAATAACTTTAAATATTAGCTCAATGTTTTGATGACTATGATCATTCTAATAAAATGACTGCAAACATGCTGTGCTTTTACTTGAACTGGTGCAGAGTATGACTTCAAAACTACCAGTGTTCTGCTGCAGAGAGCACTGTGGCAGCTTGATGGATGGAGTTTATAATTGACTTCATATGCAGTGAACATTCATAATTTCCATGCAAGCTGAACAGATGGATACAAATTGATTAATTGAATCCTTTTCCTCTCAGGCTTTATTTTAGAAGCAATGACCCTGGTTTCAACCAGTCACAGAGACATTCTGCAAAGCTGCTCATTGATCACAGCCAGGGAGCCAGCCATTTATCATTAAGTAGAGTTTTCTGTGTGGTTTATGGAGGATAGGTCAATATTAGTTCTTGCAGCGACCAGTTTGATGCTGGTGCTCAAAGCTCACTTGGGATTTGAGAGTGCCAAAATGTATTCTATACTTCCTTAGCATTTTTGTTCATCTATGTGTTGTCTCCTCATACAGTAAGGTAAACAAAAACAAAAAAAAATAATCAAGCTCTGGCCTTACTGTGGATTAATTATTAGTGTCCTCAGGTGGGAGAAGCAAGGCCACTTCCTGTAGCAATCACTGTAATACAAGTTGAGACCTTTAAGCTCCAAACAGGCAGAATATCGGCAGTTCTTCATCGCAGTAAGAAAACAATAGGGCCACAAAAGCAAGCCTGACTCATTTTCTTGTGGAATGTTTATTAGTGTTACTAGCCATTTACTACTGTTCCACTATCTGGTTCAGTCCAGTCAACCAGTTATGAAAGCTGGTGTTGGGCACTAAACCATTACTTTCTGCTTCGCGAAAACAGATGACAACAAAGAAACAAAGAATTGGGCTTAGGGTAGTGCTGATACCAATCAACTAAAAACATGCCTTAATCAGCTCTGATTGTTGAGATTTGATCAGGACATCCATCTGCAAGAATTCAGGGTTCAGCAATTTTGTGAGTAACTTAACAAAACAGACTTACTCATGGTTCCTTCAGCCCTGAAATGTGAAAGGAATTGAATCAGTCTTTTTAACTTATGAGACAGGGTATATTACTCATGCTATAACTTCCTTGTTAGAGTAATTCACTTTTGTCAAGTTTACATCAACTAGTCAATCCCAAATTGTTCACACTGTTCCATCTCAGCTGCTAAAGTTCTAACAATCACTCAGTTACCTGTTCACATTACACCAAATTCTGCTTCTGGCTTTCAGTTTGTTGTAGAAATTAATTATTTTTTTCATTTTAATTAATTGTAAGGCACCAAGTAGAAAAGACTTCAAGGTAAAATCACATCTAAAGGAGACAAAACATATATGTGAGCATGTCCACAAAACAAGAGTTACATATTTTTAAACTCTTTGTATAGTTCGGTCAATTTTGTTTTTGGATTTATTACAGTTCATACTGTAAATCAGTATTTTATGCTAAAATATTTCTATTTATTTCTTACTTGCTGATGATGTGTTTCCTTCATTTGTACTGTGATCCCAAATTGATGATATTGATATTATTAATGCATACTAGGTCCTTAATGACTTGTGAGGTTGTAGCAGTGACCAAGCAATCTTTCTTTAGACTTTGTTACATTTGATCTAGTGAGCAGCAAATCTTGCACTGCCCTCAGACAGCTCATGTACTCATATTCAATTTGATGCTCACAAAACCACCTGGCATCCAAATGCAATGCACAGAAATCCTTACAGCTTTCTCACAACGTATGAAGCAATCGTGGTGGAGTCATATTTATTTAGGACAAATGAAAGCGAGAGAGAGGGTTGCTGGCTTGCAGTCCCCCTGAGGTCAAAATCCAAAATTGTTACTGATCCCGTCTAAATAACTCTTTATAGAGAGTGCTGTTACTCTGAATGCTCATTTTGTCAGTTCAAAATGAATTATACTGTATTATGGAAGCATTTAAAACACTGTCTTCTCACATTTGTAGGACACACACTTGCACACACACAAAATGTGCATGGTGTCTATCTTAGACTTGAACGGCCTCTCATCTGAAATGCATGCTGGGTGTTAAGACACAATGAGTGGCCTCACTTCTGTGATTGATTTCCATGCCTGAGAGTGTGAGAGAGGGGAGAGGAGTGAATAGATTGTGTCATCAGCTGGTTAGCAGGGGGAGGGCAGTGAGAGACATCACTGATGCTTTGTGTTTATTGATCTGACCCCTGAGCAATATTAATTTCTTTCTCTGCAGGTTGTTTTACTACTGACTCCTCTTGCTCATCGTTGAGAATAGATTATCGCTGGGACCACACAAAACCGTCTCTGATTCTCTTTAGTAGATGACAAATGCACTTGAAGATAAGATCACTACCCTGCGATCTCTTAGTGGTCTCATCTCCTTTTCACATCTGCCATGTTATGATGGGATGTCGGTCAATAAAGCCGATTCTTTAGCAGCTACACTGATTTGCTCTTTAAGGTATATTTAGACATACTTAAACTATTTTGTTAAACCCTTGATTCTCTATCAGTTTTTTGTGTGTGTGTTTTAAAAACATATATATTTTCTGAATGACGATAAAGGAAAATAAAAACAACTTTAAAGATCTTAAGTTCCACTTGCTTTCTTAGCATTTACAGCTGCATGTCAAGGTCATCTTAAGCAGAGTTGTCATCAGTCGTCATCAGCAAAGTTGTTGCTGGCTTAGTTGTCAAAGATTTAGCTTTGATGATGTGACCTATGTATGGACTTTAAGTGACATATTAACAGTCAGCTGTATATTGGAGGAGACAGACACTCACACACTTTTGACAGCACCACACTGCATGATACGTCAGCTATATATATATATATATATATATATATATATATATATTTAACTATGATCTATGACTCAATATCTCCGGCTGGCTGCACTTTCACTTTTACAGTGTGGTGTGTGAGTGCCAGCAGTTAGCATGTCAGGGCACTAAACATGCCCTGACATGCACCAGTGCACCATAACCTAGAACAGAGAAGCTCAGATTAGACTACACACAGAGGGAGTGTAACTCCATCCACAATTACACTATATTTATGTTCAAAACGTTGGATATTGCACCTAAGAAATGTGATGTTGTTTGGTAATTAAGATACATATATACATGTATCATACAGAGTATACATACCGAGTGCTTGTATTGTGATGGTGTTAGCTGCAAACTGCATTTGAATTGGAGCATTTTGTTGAGACTAAAAATGATGTGATATATCTTTTTCAAATCATCCTACAACAACTGAGTAGATAGACAAATGACAACAAAATTAACAACAATAATACTAATTGTATAAATATTATATTTATTAATAATGTTATTTGATGTTTGTCTCCTTTATTTCATCTTAACAGAGTGAAGGTAATTAGAATTGAGTTAGATCATTTCTCCTTTGCTTCCAAGGTAACAGCTTTATAATTAAATTTTATCTGAACCTTCTTTCAAAAGCCATTCCTGGTACAATGTGAAGGTGGCTTAACATCACAGCTGCTGCCAGATGGTTTGGGGCACAGACCCATACTCTGATTGCTTTGTTTCTATTACTATCGCACTCCAGCAGCCCCAGAGGTGCTTCACTGGCAGCTTGCTGTAGCCTTGGAACAAGGCCTTGGAGACTCCAGGACCCAGACCAATTCATCAACATGCCTCAACACCTTGCTCCTCATGTCTCCAGTGTTGTCACAGCAAGTTGTAACAACCATTCTCTCCAATGTCCCCATGCAAAAGGGACACTGAAAATAACTCTGCACCCTCACAGGGCTTTATTACCAACAGGCTGACAGGCTGGGTCACTAAACGTCTTGCCAGCTCTCAGAGTGGAGAGGCAGTACGACAGACTTCAACTGATCTTCATTAGGAGTGCACAACCCTGTTTATTAGTTAAAATCATCATGGCAAAGTAATTCAAGAAGAAAAAAAAACAAAAACAGAATGGACACACCTCTTAATCCACTGATGGATTAATGTAGGACATTTATGTATACTGTATGTAACTGTAAGTGTGTCAAGTGTGATGTTGGAGACTAAGTAGTTAAGAGTCCTGCTTTCATAACTACAGGATTATGCTAAGGTAGAAGAGTGTAGGCTCTAGTTTGAGTGCTGCAGAATGCTGTGGTTTAAAGAAACAACAACTTTTAACCACTGTAGTAAAGTAAACATGGCTGAGACCAAAGCTCTGAAGCTGTAGCTAGAGGCTGGTTTGTCTTTATTTAATAAATCCTCCCAGATGTTCAATGGAGTAACAGGTCATTGACTGTGAGGGTATGAATCTATCTGTGTTGCTGCTGTACTGGATTTTGTGTTAAATCAATATAGCAGACTGGAAATTGAAATCGCACTGAATACATGGTAGCTGATTTCCAACAAGACAGATCATCATTGAAGTGGGGCCAGGGCATTCTTGACTTTAAAAGTCCCTCATTATAACTTCACTTTTCCAGAGGTAGTATAGACTCAAGTCATTAGCATTCATTTTATGAGATAGGTTGAGCTCCCACTGATTGTTTCTTTCCTCTTCATCACATAGAGAAGGGTCGATGGACTTAGGACCGTAGAGGCCAACTCTAGAGGCAGATGGAAAAATGAAATGGTAATTAAGTGTGAGATGACGGTAGCACGGACCTGTGAGCAGAAAAAAAAATATGAAAGTGAAGGCATCAGGTCTGAAAAGTGAAACAAACTGGTGCTGCACTGCAGGAACTCTGAAGGCACAGTGGAGTCATTGTTTCACTGGTGACAGATCTCAATAAGGCCCAGTTAATTTATTTCCAGACTCTCATTACTCACTCAAACCCTTGCAGGTGTTCCGCTGAGGACAGTGTAAGCCTGTCCTGTGTGCAGAGAGTCATTAAATCAACATTATGATTCTGAAAGGCACAGATCCTAACATATGCACAACATGGTGGCTTGCACTGTCACAGAGAGCATTGTATGTTGTTGCTTTGTTTTGTTTTGTTTTTTATTTCTTGTTTGCAGTCTCATTTGACAGAAGCCAGGGAGGTTTCTTACTATAAAGATGGAGTATGCTTAATTCAGAAAGAATTTTAGCTCTAAAAGAAGTAAACTATGACTCCCAAAGTGCAATTCATCAAATCAGTGAGCTTAAAATTCTGCCATGAGAGCTGCTAATGGTGGATGAGAGCTAAAGACTAAGCTGTTAGGAAATCTAGAAACACAAAAGGTGGCTTAATTCACTTCATGCTAGTATTCTGTGTCTTGCCAGAATTTTCCAGCTGTTGCTTGACGGTTTGTTGCACACTGCAACAACAATGTATTTTGAATTCCCAATTATTATTATTATTGTCTCATAGTCAGAAGTCACAAACACTGATTTCATTCATGCCCACTTCCCAAATAAAGAAATACCTGGCAGAATTAATATACAAAACTTTTTTTTTTTTAATCTAATACTACAATCAAAAAAACCCTAATAAAATTACAAACAACAGACAGGGAATAAATAAATGCAGGTAAACAAATTGATTAATTAACCATAGGTCAAAGCAGTCGGTTGAGCAGTGATCAGTTGCAAATGAGTTTAGAATTGAGAAGTCAGTTGTAATTTCTAGATTCATCCATTTAGCAGAAGGAAAATGACACCTGCATAGCCTTTATAGGAGGGAGGGGGAGGCTGCTGTGGGATGTGGACTTGTGAGGATCTGATGGGTGAGTTGATTCAGGAATGCAGAGAAAAGGAGGCACTTTTGTACAGTTGCATTGATTGAGTCAAAGCTTTTAGATTCAAAGAAAATGCTCGCACTGTTGTATTGTAAATGTTGAGAAAAACAAAGTCCAGCTTAAACTGTAGAAAATTATGTAAAATGTGGTAACAGCTCATAAATCATTAGAAAAAGCCCAGTAAAATTGCATAAGGAAAGTATAGAAAGTTTAAAGCTGTGTAATAAAAGCCATCATGAAACAACCCAGTGACTTTCTTTTATATAGAAAGTTCAAGAGCCAAATTTAAATCAGCATCTAACCAGTCATGGATGTGTTCCTCCCAAGAGGTGGTCTTAAGTTTCACTGTCCAGGAGAGGTCAGAGGCCAAATACCTTCAGAGCTTACTTTTTGTTAATTTCGTAAATGTACAAAGCTAATTGTAAAATATCTGATGACAGATCTGAAATACCATTGAACAGGTGGTTAAAATGACATCAAATATGATATGTTTATCTCATATCGTTCCTGGGATAAAATAAAAGGTGTAAACATGCAAATTATTTGCATAATTTTAGTCTACATGAAAGTAAACATGTAATGTAACTAAAAATACAAGACTTAAGTATATATACTCAGGATAAAAAGTCTCTCTCTGCCTTTATGGCTGTGGCCTCTGACAGAGAGGAGCTGTTAGTGTCTTATGTTTGCTTCTCCACAAACACTTCAGATGTGATATGTTCTTCTTCAGTCCTGGTCCTGATCAACCTGGTATATCAGACTGAGTTCAGATGTTGAGATAATTACTCTATTGATGTTGGATTCAAAACTGTCCAGTTCATTCCGATGTACAAAGTTCTGGGTGTTAGGAAGAGAGGAAGGTCAGAAGGTCACAGTGAAGGATGCAATCTCCCCTTCTCCAGAAGGGTGGTTTTCTTCATAGTTGACATTTCATGACTATTACCAGGTTCTGGTGGAGGTAGGAGGCATCCTGTCTCTGAGAGGGTTGTGAGTGGTCATTCTGCAGTAAACATCTGATATGCAGCTGTTCCATTTAGGTGAAAGTATATGTTAGCTATCTCCTGAAATTTTTACCATTTACAGTTGTGAGAAAGGGTCTCTGGATTCTGCACATTAGTCCGCTACAAAGTGTGGACTATTGACTGAGAAAAAGGATTGCTGCTAAGGCAACTTGCTCGTAGGTGTGGTGAGGTACAGTATCCATTGAAACATATTAAATGGACATTGGCTAATGTACGCTAAAACACCTACACAAGCCATGATGCTTCGAAGTCAGCTACACCAGACAACAACCATAAACAGTGATGTAACTGCACAAAGCCAGACAACATCTGCTTCATCAGACAGCAAGTGAAAATCAGAGCTGTTTAAATGTGAACCAATATATGTGATCCACTGAATTTTGAGTGACTGACTATTAGTCTGTTATCATAGCATTACTGAGACACAGGATTCATCTCCAACAGTCATTTGTGCCTCTCTCCTTGGGCTTATGGTTTCAAGTGACAACACTAAACAGATGGGAACTTGGTTCAGTCAGTGCAGATGGGGAAGACACAAACTTTGGAAGGCAGCAGACCTTGTTGTCTGAACTCTCACTGACATGCCTGATGGGGATTCACTATGTGCTTTACTTTCAGCACAGCAACACGGGTGCTTCTGAAATCAATGACTCCACTGAGCTGAAATTGTGAACCATTATTTATTAAGGAATTGCTTACATGACCAATAGAAATTACAAAGACACAGTCTCTTATAATATCATGTTTTGAGGCTGGAATGCACAGGTTTGATACACGATGAACTATTTCCATCTTGCTGTGACAGTGTAAATACTGTAGGCAAGAATTTTTAATGGAATCAGCTTTCAATACTATACCATTTTCTGACTCTAGTCTTGTAGCTGTACATCCTGCAAGCACCAAAAAACAAACTAGTTAAGGATAAGGATAAATTTTATTGATCCTACAGTGAGGAAAGTTCACCGTTGCAGCAGCTCCAAAGAAAAACTATAAAGGCAGTACAGGAATAGATAAGAAAAAGAAACACAGTGCAAAAATTGCAGAAAAAAAACACATTATATACAGATGATTTTTTTCTTCTTATAAATATGTAGAAGATTAAATTCAATTCAATTCAATTCAATTTTATTTATATAGCGCCAATTACAGTCAAATTGTCTCAAGACGCTTTACAGAACCCATATGCCTGAACCTCCAGAGCAGCTCTAAGGCGACAGTGGCAAGGAAAACACTCTTTCAACAGGGAAAAAAAACCTCAAGCAGAACCTGGTTCTAATGTGGTTAGAGGTAGAGGGATAGAGGTAGAGGGGTTAGACGTCAAGAGGCGCGGGGAGGGGGCAGGACCATAAAACACACAATTTGATACATGCATGATACATGCAAAGTACAACTAACATGGAAACTAATTATAGTTTACTGCTATGGTGTACGGCTCTGGCATTAAATATACTACATATATAGCTGGTGGTAAATTCAAAAATATGTAGATGAGCAAATCAAGCATAGTAAGGGCAATGCAGAATAGATTGGTGGAAATGGGCAGCTGGAAGCAGTGGGCTGGAGGAAGGTCAGCAGCAGCATCCCACAGATGGAGATTAGGCCAGTTGGTGGGAGAACCACCACAGATCTGAAGCATCCAGCTCTGGGACCAGGGACACTCGGAGAAAGGATACAGGGAGAAACAGAGTGAGTGTAATCCAAGAATGGTATATATAGTAAATACATAGGTAGTTAGAGAAGGGCTCAGTGTATCTAGAGAGGTCCCCAGCAGCCTAGGCCTATAGCAGCAGAACTAGGGGCAAACTAAAGGGACGTCAAGAGGAAGACTCCAGCTCACCCCGTCAGGGTCCCCCAGTCAGTCCTAACTATAAGATCTGTCAAAAAGGAAGGTTTTAAGCCTGGTCTTAAAAATAGAGAGGGTGTCCGCCTCCCAAACCCAAACTGGGAGCTGGTTCCACAGAAGAGGCGCCTGATAACTGAAGGCTCTGCCTCCCATTCTAATTTTAGAGATTCTAGGAACATCAAGTAAGCCTGCAGTCTGAGAGCGAAGAGTTCTGCTAGGATAATATGGTACTATCAGGTCTTTAAGATATGATGGAGATCGGTTGTTAAGTGCTTTATATGTCAGAAGAAGGATTTTGAATTCTATTCTAGATTTAACAGGAAGCCAATGAAGAGAAACCAGTATAGGAGAAATATGATCTCTCTTGCTAACTCCTGTCAGTACTCTGGCTGCAGCATTTTGGATCAGCTGTAGATGTTTCAGAGAGCTTTTGGGACAACCTGATAATAAGGAATTACAGTAGTCAAGCCTAGAAGTAACAAATGCATGGACTAGTTTTTCTGCATCACTCTGAGACAGGGTGTTCCTGATTTTTACAATATTTCTCAGGTGGAAAAAGGAAGTCCTACAGATTTGTTTTATGTGTGAGTTAAAAGATATGTCCTGGTGGTCAAAGATAATGCCAAGGTTCCTCACAGTAGTACTGGAGGCCAATGTAATGCCATCCAGAGTAACTATATGCTTTGAAAGCAATTTTCTAAGATGTTTGAGGCCAAATACAATGACTTCAGTCTTGTCTGAATTTAGTAGTAAGAAATTATAGGTCATCCAGGTCTTTATGTCTTTAAGACAATCTTGCAGTCTAGCTAGCTGATTAGTTTCATTTGGCTTCATAGATAAATACAATTGAGTATCATCAGCGTAACAATGGAAATTAATACAATGCTTCCTAATAATATTGCCTAAGTGAAGCATGTACAATGTGAACAGTATTGGTCCTAAGACAGAACCCTGAGGAACTCCATGATTAACCCTAGTATGCTCAGAAGAGTCATTGTTGACATGCACAAACTGGAACCTGTCTGATAAGTAGGATTTAAATCAGTCCAGTGCTGTGCCTTTAATGCCAATACAATGTTCTAGTTGCTGTAATAAAAGTTTGTGGTCGATAGTATCGAATGCTGCACTAAGGTTCAACAAAATAAGTATAGAGACCAGTCCATTATCTGACGCTATGAGAAGGTCATTAGTAACTTTCACCAGAGCTGTTTCTGTGCTATGATGCACTCTGAAGCCTGACTGAAACTCTTCAAACAAGCTATTCCTTTGCAAATGTTCACATAATTGATTTGCAACTGTTCTTTCCAGAATTTTGGAGAGAAATGGGAGGTTGGAAATTGGTCTATAGTTGGCTAAAACATCTGGATCTAGAGTGGGCTTTTTAAGTAAAGGTTTGATTCCAGCAACCTTAAAAGCCTGTGGTACATAGCCTGTTACTAGAGAGAGATTAATCAGATCTAACATTGAGGAATTAATTAAAGGTAAAGCCTCCTTGAACAGTCTAGTTGGGATAGGATCTAAAAGACATGTAGTTATGCTATTGTGGTCCGCACCGGCTAAGGGGGCCTGGCTAACAGCTACCGGGATGTTTTCCATGGTGCGGCGCCGCGCTTCCAACTCAGAGAGCCTCGCCTCCAAAGCTACAAAGAGACTGCATTTATTACAGGTATCGTTATCACTAAAGGAGGCAGAGGAGTAACTAAACATGTGACACACTGAGCAGGAAAGAGAAGCAGAGGAAGAGGGAGAAGCCATGCTAACTGCTAAGTGCTAGGCTAGCGGACAGATATAATAGATTAATTTAGAATTAAGTACTGAGAAGGTGCTTGAAGAAAACGAGTGTATGTTACGATTCAAATATTACCGCTACACACAGATTTAATGAATATCAAATTATATGGAGTGGATAAGTTACGACAGTCAGAGAACACAACACAGCGCTACAACAGGAAGTGAGGCAATACGCTCACTGTAACGTCAGATGTCTAGTGGGAGTGCAGACACACAGGGTCTTCAAACCATGTGTCAATGGAGGTCAGAAGGGCTGCACGTTTTCAATCGTCACAACAATACGACAAGTGGTTTCTGTATTATGGAATTAAAAATCTGCAGCCACAGTTGTAGATTTAATGAAGTGGTGGTAATGAGACCAACTGTCGTTTCAAACTCTGGGATTTTTAGAACATTAGAATAGTCAGCGAGATGACACGAAAAATGCAAGTGAGAGTTATATATGCAGCCGGGTGTTAATTAGGAAATTACTGTGGGCAATCTTGCTTTGTTTTACTCTGGCTGTATGCTATTGTGTGATTGGTTGTGAGTGTGTCTGGGTGGGTACTTTTGACCCGAGAAAGTGACACTGAGGAGGTGCAAGTGTGCAGGAACGCTTTTCCTCGATGGTCTCTCAGCGGAGCAGGAGGCAGAGCGTGGACAGCGTGGACAGCGTGGGTTCTTTTTGGCTTGAGAAAAACCCAAGCACAGACTCAGCAGCCCCAAGCAGGAAGCTTGGAGAACGAGGCTGAGGACATATAAGCCCAGCTGATGGCAGGCTTGAACTCGAAACCTAGAGGAAGAGAAAACTCTTAATCATAATTTTAATAAAGAAATACCTCAAAGTAATGCTCCCTATAAGCCAAAATGATAGATAGCATTGTCTCTTACAGCCTGAGAGTTTAGCTGGAAAACAGGTGAGCATGAAATGTATATAAATCAGATACAACTAGTGCCTATTACACATTCATAAAGGAAAAAAATGTCTTGTTACGTTGATTTTTTAAAAAGTGAAGAGTTCTATGCTTTGGTATCACTACTCAAAGTCAGCTCACAGTTCACTGTAGCATGTGTTCACTAAGGCATAGAGAGTTTCTGCTTGGTGTGGATTATTCCAGTGTTCTAGGCTGCACAGTTGTTTATAATGAAGCCATAGTAATCCCTCAGGTCTGAAGGCAGAGTGGAGTTGTCCGTGACCACAGAACTGATGCTGTGATCATCTCTCATCACTGTGCTCTCATGAACAGACCAGGAGACATGAAATTGATTGGGGGGGAGGGTTAATATAGTATAGTCCTGTTCTCATCAGCATGACTCCAGACAAGAGAATGAAACCCAATGAGTTGTTTATTAGATCTAAGGACTCTTTGTCAACACACTCTGAGAGTGCAGAAGGCTGCAGATCACAAACACTGGAGATGGAGTGGAATTAAATCATCATGAAAACATGTTTAATATTTACTTCATGATCAGTATAACAATCTCTTTATTTGACTGCCTCTGCTCTATTCCTCTATGCTCAGACTTTATAAACATGCTCTGAATTGTATTAATTATATTAAAAGTAGTAAAACATCAACATTCCAATCTCTATAACACTGATGATATGCTACATCACTTTCACCTATTTAAAATAATTTCAAGATACAAACACAAATAGAAATCTTATTTATTTATTCATATTTAGTATGTAGTGGCAACATTTGTGTTCAGGTCAGGCAAATTTTGTTTTTACTGATAGTAGTTCAACACACCACCGGAGAATTAGGTGGACTATTTAAAGTATTTGTGGCATTATGGCTGCCTGTTGTCTCTGCTTGATGGTTACAACGTGGGCTCCCCTGTGACTCTGAGGTAGTTGGTGTAGTCAGGGTTGTTAAAAGGTTTTTTGGCTGTTTGAAAGAGCTTATTCATTTGTATGCAAATAATGACTAGGTTGCATTTGTTTGACAGTCTCCTGTTTGCCTCATATTGGTGTCTGTTTGACTGAGGTTTGTGACGCCAAGTTTGCCTGCCTTGGCATAATGTGGATGCTGCACACACAATCAAAATACCTCTAAAGTCTGACAGCAGCTACCGTAATTACAACTCTTTAATAAAGAATTGTAACAATGTGAACCACAGCAAATCTGTCTTTGCTCAAAACAAGCATTAATTTTGCTTTCCAGGCAAAATGAGCATTTGGTGTGCCTGCAATGTCCACAGTCCTTGATGGTCACACATTTTGCCACCCCTCCCCTGGCCCAGTCCATCCTGCTGCAGCCACCACTGCATCTAACCCTGCACCCCCTGCTGACTGCACTGACCACAGTTTGTGAGGACAGGGGACTGTGTGTCTGACACTGCGGTCTGCATTACGGGTGCCCCGCAGGTGACTTTCCTTGACCCCTTTCTCTTCACCCTCTACACTGCAGACTCTTCTCATCACACCACACACTGCTATCTTCAGAAGTTCTCTGATGGCTCCGCCATCGTCAACCTCTTCACTGATGGAGATGAGAAGGAGTACAGAGAAGTCAGCCGGGACTTCATGGACTGGTGCTTGCTGAACTGCCTCCAGATTAACAAAAACCAAGGAACTGGTGGTGGATTTTTAGCAAGAACAGACACATTTCTCCCTCACCAGTCAACATCCAGGGAATGGACATTGAGACTGTGGACTCTTACAGGTACCTGGGTGTACTTGAACAATAAACTGGACTGTACAGTTAATGCCAATGCATTCTGTAAGAAAAGTCAAAACAGACTCCACCTGCTCAGGAAACTGAGGTTCCTTCGGGGTGCAGGGAGCACTTCTGAGGACCTTCTATGATTCTGTGGTGGCACCAGCCATCATGTATGGAGTGGTCTGCTGGAGCAGCAGCATCGCAACTGCAGACAGGAAGAGACTAAACAAACCCCTCGACCCTATGGAGGTGGTGGGTGACAACTGCGGGAACACTGAACATTTCCTCGCTGCCGGATCAATAAAGGATCTATCTATCTATCTATCTATCTATCTATCTATCTATCTATCTATCTATCTATCTATCTATCTATCTATCTATCTATCTATCTATCTATCTATCTATCTATCTATCTATCTATCTATCTATCTATCTATCTACTCATTAACACAGCACCATTAGCCAACAAATTTGCATCAAACGTGTTCCCCTGGTGAAGAGATAATTGCTTTATTAGCAACTCCATCTATAACCTTCCTTTCATATTAGCATGAATACTTATTCAGTCCTATTAGCTAAGCTAACCTGTGGTAGCCAGTGCTGCTGCCACTACAGATTTGAGTATGGAGAAATATCCGTTTGCCCTTTTTTTACATGATCTAGGTACAAAAATGAGCGAAGACCCAATCAGAGGAATGTGATATGGTGGCACCTGGCACATAAATACACTGGTGTCTGAATGACTACAGGTAAACAGTGTTTTTCTTGGGAAGGCAATGAACCTTTTCTCATCAAGAAACCTTAATCAGAGAGGTGAAATGTCAGTGTACAGCTATTAACCTCAGACATCTGCATTGTCGACAATATTCCCTGTCTCCCTTTGTTCTTACTTTCAAAGAATTCACACTCCTCTCTTCCTTCAGCTCTCAGCCTCATACAATCAGGGACAAAAGTGAACATACACTTGTGAAGACCAAGTGTATCAGGGCAGTCTTGAGTTTCCAATGACTCCTAGAACTCAGAATTTTATATGAAAGAATCAATGACACACATGCGTCTTTGCCACAAAAAAAAGAAAATCATGAAATTATTCTTTTGACTTGTTTCAGTGAACAGTTTGTTTTGCCAGATTTTTGCTGAGCTTCTCAAACTTTGGCACTGTCGTGTTTGTTCCTGAATTTAATGACTGTATCACATGGGCCCTATTTACATGGACACCGAAGAGTCAGCAGATGTGGTCACTCATAATACCTCACCATAAGATTAGAGGACATGCCACATGGCAAAAAAATTAATAAAAATGACATAGCAGTTGCTGTGTGTATATTTCTGACACAGTAGATTGAATCATATCCCCATAAGACCTGTAAAGAATCTCCAAAA
This sequence comes from Amphiprion clarkii, assembly GCA_027123335.1. Classification (NCBI taxonomy): domain Eukaryota; kingdom Metazoa; phylum Chordata; class Actinopteri; family Pomacentridae; genus Amphiprion; species Amphiprion clarkii. Next base: position 126,579 of record CM049584.1, read on the forward strand.
GAACTAAAATACATGTTTTCTTGTGACCAAGATACATGTGCCCAGTCATTTCATGATCCAGTTGTAGAAGCCACTGGAAAGTCCTTCTATTCCTGCCATTATAACACATTTTTAACAAGTCCAAGTAAACTATTCACCACTGTATTTTATTTCTCAACTTCATCCACTGTACTTGACAAAATATCCTATATGACAGCTCCCAAATGGTTAGAAATATGTGCAGACAAAACAGTATGGTTTGTTTTGTCTTAAATTCCATGAGACAGCTAGACAGCTAGCATGCTATTAGGACTGAGAGAGGTGAAGTGCCTGCACCCACCATCACAACCATCTCCACAACTAATTCATTCCATTGAAACTAATATCTGTCCTTCTGCCCTGACTCTTCTGGGATGTAAGATAGCTCTGGCCCAATGTCTCTGTTTTAGCAGAAAATTGCATTTTTCCAAAAAGAAAGCATACTCATGAGGGTTCTCCAATCTTTAAATTCAGACATACTCATGATTAATTAGGTTCTGGATCTGGTGATGTCCTCAGAGCTTGGGGGATGACTCACTCCTTCCACCATAACAGGCTTTTCTTCCCAAGTTGGAGACTTGAGTTGATCCCCTGACAGACTTACTGGCCTCAAGGTGCCTGTCCTACATTTCGCAATAACCCTGTTCTTTTATTCTTTGAATTGGAGAAGGCGTTGTGCAAATTAATATGTACGCTGTCAAGACTCAAAGCAGTCGGGAATTGCAACCCTCTGAAGCTTTATTGATGATACATCACATATGAGAAAGCAACACTGTATCATTGGAAGTAAACTCTAATTATTGAACATATCTCCACATTGCCTTGAGTGATTTCCTCTATTGAATTTTACATAGTATGATAAATTTATGGACCGGGTTCCAACTCTTGTCATGTCTGTGTCAGTTCAATAGAAATGTCAAATTATTCTTGCCATAATTTGTGTGACTGGGAATTTTCTTGCTAACATCACAGAAGCAGAAGAGAACACACTCCAATGCTTGGACTTTGCACATTGATTCAATTCAATTCAATTCAATTTTATTTATATAGCACCAATTACAGTCAAATTGTCTCAAGACGCTTTACAGAACCCATATGCCTGAACCCCAGAGCAAGCCAAAAGGCGACAGTGGCAGGAAAACACCCTTTTAACAGGGAAAAAAACCTCAAGCAGAACCCGGTTCTAATGTGGGGGACCCATCTGCCTACTGGCCGGGCGGGTTGAGAGGGACAGAAGAGGTAGAGAGATAGAGGGATAGAGGTAGAGGGGAAGAGGGATCGAAGTAGAGGGTTACAGGTAGAGGGTTACAGTTGGTGGGAGAACAACCACAGATCTGAAGCATCCAGCTCTGGGACCAGGGACACTCGGAGAAAGGACACAGGGAGAAACAGAGTGAGTGTAATGCAATAATGGTATATATAGTAAATACATAGGCAGTTAGAGAAGGGCTCAGTGCATCCAGAGAGGTCCCCCAGCAGCCTAGGCCTATAGCAGCAGAACTAGGGACAAACTAAAGGGACGTCAAGAGGGGAAGTCAGTTGTGCAAATGAAAACACCAGCTCACCCCGTCAGGGTCCCCCAGTCAGCCCTAACTATAAGCTTTGTCAAAAAGGAAGGTTTTAAGCCTGGTCTTAAAAATAGAGAGGGTGTCTGCCTCCAGAACCCAAACTGGGAGCTGGTTCCACAGGAGAGGAGCTGATAACTGAAGGCTCTGCCTCCCATTCTACTTTTAGAGATTCTAGGAACAACAAGTAAGCCTGCAGTCTGAGAGCGAAGAGTTCTGCTAGGATAATATGGTACTATCAGGTCTTTAAGATATGATGGAGATTGGTTGTTCAGAGCTTCATATGTCAGAAGAAGGATTTTGAATTCTATTCTAGATTTAACAGGAAGCCAATGAAGAGAAACCAGTATAGGAGAAATATGATCTCTCTTGCTAACTCCCATCAGTACTCTGGCTGCAGCATTTTGGATCAGCTGTAGATGTTTCAGAGAGCTATTGGGACAACCTGATAATAAGGAATTACAGTAGTCAAGCCTAGAAGTAACAAATGCATGGACTAATTTTTCTGCATCACTCTGAGACAGGATGTTCCTGATTTTCACAATACTGTATTTCTCAAGTGGAAAAAGGAAGTCCTACAGATTTGTTTTATGTGTGAGTTAAAGGACATGTCCTGGTCAAAGATAATGCCGAGGTGCAACTGTAGTCACAGGAACATCAAGCTGCTTGGAGATGGTCTTCTAGCCTTTACCTTTAACATGCTGGTCTATAATTTTCTTTCTAATCTCCTGAGACAACTCTCTCCTTGGCTTCCTCTGGTCCATGTTTAGTGTGGTCCACACCATGTCACCAAACAGCACAGTGACTACTGTAACCCTAGAAATAGGCCAACTGACTGATTACAGGTTTGTAGACACCTGTGATGCTAATTAGAGGACACACCTTGATTGAACATGTCCCTATGGTCACATTATTTTCAGTGTTTTCTAAGGGTACCGTTATTTTTGTCCAGGCCTGTTTCATGAGTTTATTTTTTAAAATAATTCTTTTGAACCACGGTTCAAAAGCAACGTCTGATTTTCATTGGTTAATTTTCATAAAATTTTTTATTTATTAATAGAATAAAATTTTTTCTTTCATTAGCCGAGGGGTACCAACAATTTTGTCCGTGTGTGTATTTTTATATATATATATATATATATATATATATATATATATATATATATATATATATATATATATATATATGTATATATAGTATATATATATATATATGTATATATATTTGTGTGTGTGTGTGTGTGTGTGTGTGTGTGTGTATCAGGACCGACACAACCTCACCATAACTGAACAGTTGTAATGTTCCATGACTCTAGATCTTGACATCTATATCCACTTGTCCACCTGAGTCAGGTCATCTTTCCTTCACCTCATCAAATGCCATGTCAGCTCCTGTAGCTAATCTATTCTGAGAAAGGAAGAGGTTGGAGCCAAACATAATGTTGGAGACAAAAGTCGACCTTCACTTGTGCTGCATGTGTGGTAACCTCTGGCTGATGATGGATGGAGAACAATTTCCAGGGTTTATTGACATGGGATGTGGCTCATTATGAGACTAAAGGGCAGCATTTTGGCAATCATCCATCCTGCGGAAGATGAAGTCTTTGATAATCACCTTTTTGAAATGCCTTTCTGTGCCACAGCTGCAGGGCCTGACAGTCTGCCAAGCTCCTCCTGCATTTGTCAGATCTGCATCAGTGTTCATTTGAAAGACTGCATTGCAATATACAATGCAGCGAACATGTGATACTACAATATTTATATACAAACCCCAATTCCATTGAAGTTGGGATGTTGTGTAAAACAAATAAAAACAGAATATAATGATTTGCAAATTTTTTTCATCCTATATGCAATTAAATACATTACAAAGTTGGGATATTTTATGCTCCAACTGATAAACTGTCTTGTTTATTTGATGCCTGCAACACATTCCAAACAAGCTGGAACAGGAGCATGTTTACTACTGTGTGAGATCACTTTTCCTTTCAACAATACTCAACAAGCATTTGGGAACTGAGGAATTGGAATTCTTTCCCATTCTTGCTTGATGTACAACTTCAGTTGCTCAGTAGTCCGGGTTCTCCAATTATCATATTTTATGCTTCATAATGCACCACATTTTTTAATGGGAGACAAGTCTGGACTGCAGGCAGGCCAGTCTAGTATCTGCACTCTTTTACTACAAAGCCACACACATGAATAGTGTGGCTTGGCATTGTCTTGCTAAAATAATGAGAGACGTCCCTAAAAAGACATTCACAGATGTGCAAGCTCCCTATACCGTGGGCACTGGCACACTCCCATACATCACAGATGCTGGCTTTTGAACTTTGCACTGCTAACAATCTGGATGGTGCTTTTCCTCAGGTCTAGGGGTCAATTGGCAGTTTTTGATTACTTTTGATTTTACCTTATATATTCACCTTTATATTTCACCGTAAAAATGGTTTATCTTTTCTTTGTTGGTGTCTTTCTTTCAGCACAACCTCACCTGTGTGGTTCTACAATTATATATTGATTTTGATATAATGTATGAACGCAGTGGACCTAAAATTGCTCAAAAAATCCAAAATCCGAGTCAGAAAAAGTTAGATTTTTTACAATTGAAACCACAAACATGTGCAACAAATCATTTTTATAACTTATAATGCAAATGTAAATAGTAAACTTCAAAAACTAATGTACAAATGTAGCAAACAACAGTTATATACAACTGTTTACATTAAAAATACAGGAAATTCTGAGGCGTTTTTGTACAACTAATAATATAACCAAAGTTCACTGTTTAGTTGTGCACAAAAGATGAAGTCGCGTAAAGTTCGGTAAAAAGTATGGCATTTATTATTTATCACAACTCTGCTTTCACTTGGCCTATCAATACAATTCAAAAACTGGTAGAAAGTTCCAGGTCCGCACTTTTGACACAAGTTGAAAGGGAGATTCAGCAATGCTGCGTCTTTTTTTTTTCCGTTTGTAGCGACAAACTGTTAACGAACAATGATTTCTCAAAGTGTTCCTGAGCCCATCTGGTAATATGCCTGACAGAATGATGTTGGTTTTGATTGCAGTGCCACCTGAAGGATCGAAGGTCACAGGCATTTAATGTTGGTTTTCGGCCTTGCCGCTTATGTGCAGAAACTTCTCCAGATTCTTTGAGTCTTTAGATAACATTATGGACTGTAGATGACAAAATCCCTAAATTCCTTGCAATTGTACATAAGAAATGTTGTTCTTAAACTCTTGGACTACTTGCTCACACAGCTGTTCAAAATTCTGAATGTCACCCCATTTTTGCCTGTGAACAACTGACCCTTTCAGCGATTCTCCTTTCATAATCAATCATGAAATTCACCTGTTTCCAATTAACCCATTCACCTGTGGTATGTTCCAAACAGGCGTTTTTCAACATTCCTCAACTTTCCCAGTCTTTTGTTGCCCCGTCCCAGCTTTTTTGAAATATATTGCAGGCACCAATTTCAAAATGAGTGAATATTTGCAGAAGAACAATAATGTTTATCAATTTGAACATTAAATATATTGTCTTTTTAGTGTATTCCATTGAATATAGGTTACCAAATCATTGTATTCTGTTTTTATTTACATTTTACACAACGTCTGAACTTCATTAGAATTGGAGTTAGTACAATACAATCTCATTTAGAAACAGTTAACAATATAAAATAATTGTCTTGTATGTAGATAGAAAAAATATAATTTTTTTTTCTTTTTCTGGATGGTACTGTATAGATTCAAAAGTGGACGGAATGGGGTAGGACAGATTTATGTGTATTCATGTGCAATTTAATGCATTAAATTGCAAATGAACTAATTTGTATTATTAAATCAACATAGACACTCTTCAAGAATATGCTTGGTGATATCATTGCTTACTGATGTCCATCCCCAAAATAAATATATTGATATTTAACATGTGTATCCATACAACATTTTTTTGTGTGTCCTAATAATGGGGTTGTGAGCCCATGGTGTTATGGGGAGAGCTGGAGAACCCAGGCACAGACACAGAGAAAATGCAGACACGAGAATAAAGAAAAGGGTTTTATTTAACAAGGCGAGAGCTACAAAAACACGAAAAGGGAAATTGTGGGGGAAACCAAGACCAAACTCTGCAAAATTAACAACTAACAAAAGGGGGGAACTAAGTCATCAAAACTGAGTTAAAACCCAAAAGTGAACACTACAACAAACTAAGGCATAACAAACAACTGAGCTAGCTAAAATGGGGAACTCACAAAAATGGGGAGGCAGGGTTGGGAAAAACAGAGTCTGAATGTGACTAAGGAAATAGGAAACAAGGAACAGGAACTGGCTCGAATCCGGGGGGGGCTGAGTCCATGGGGAGCTGAAGCAGTTGGGAGGTAATCAGGGCTCGGTGTGAAAACCAGAATCCAGGAGGGGAATGAGAGAAAGAACAGAGCTTAGATAGCTGGAGGTGAAGAAGAGAACAGGTGAGTGGAGTGAACTAATTACTGCAGCTGATGTACATTACTGCAATCAGCAAAGTGCAGGCAGGTGAGTGAGACAAGAGAGACAGACAGATGCAGAGACCAACAGATGCAAACAGAGGGAGCCAGAGAGACAAGACAAGGAGAGAGAGACAAGAGGGAGAGAGATGACAGGATGAGTGAGAGAGATACAAGAGAGACAGATAACAAAGACAGGAAGAAGAGACAAGGAGAAAGGAGAAGAATAGGGGCTGGAGCAGGAATCATAACACATGGGCCACAATTAAGTTATGATAGATTGAAGTGTTGCTAAGATTGTTTAGAAAATCAAAACTCAATTTGGTAACTATTGGTGAGGCTTGGTTTGAAGATCACCTGTGCCAATTTTGGTGAAGATTTGAAAACATGTGTAACCTGACTTTTCCATAAAATCTGATATGGTTGAACACCTATTGTGGGTGTGTGGAAACAGACATCAGTTCTTTGAGCTAAACAGTTAAGTGCCTTCAACTTTGTCCCACTGGTAGTACTACAGTGTTCCAACTGCAGAGTCAATTTGATGTGTAAGTCAACATTAGCTAACTTTTCCAAACCCCTACCAAAGGTTAACTCACTGGTCGAACGTGATTCAACTGTGAAGAGGGAATGTTTGGGAAAAAACCAAACCAAGGTCGGCTCATAATCCGTGTATGGTTCGCTCATTCCTTTTTCCGTTTCAAAATAAAATGAGAAAAAAACAAATAATCGCTGTTTTTTTGTTTTTTCATTTATATTCAATATTCCTCCTGTATATACGAACTACAGTTTTTCTCTGCTCTTATGTAAATACCTCAACCCATGTTTTAACGGTGCCTTTTTAATTTTAAACCCATCTTGTCATTTTGTGTTTTTGTTTTTATTATTACAAAGCTTTTTTATATATATTTTGTATTTTGCACTGTATGGCCTGCACCTTACCTTTCGTTGCACTTGTTGCAATGACAATAAAGTGAATCTGAATCTGATCTTAAAAATGAAATTCAAAAAACAAAAAGTAGAGAAAGAAAAACAATGCTGCATTTTTACAAATTTTAAGATTTAAACAAAAGCAAAAGCCTTTTTCCCATTTGGAAGCTGCCGGCAGAACCAGAAGTCAAAGTCATAACTCGTGGCGACTTGACTACACTTCTCTGTCCCAAACTCCGCACCACATACTTTGAAAACAACGAAGACATGTTTGTCTTATTTAGAGGGAGTAGATGCATCACACTGAGAGCTCGTGATCTCAGTGTGAACAAAATCACTTTAATATTCCAAGTAGGTATTTTTAAGTATTAAAATGTGACGAACTCTGGCGATTCCAGTTTAATCAGGTGAACTGTTCATAGTTTCCATCTCCAGATGTTTCGTCGCAGATTCGTCCTGACCACACCTGACTGTGTGTGAAATAAAGAAACTAGATAAAGAAAACCTGCCGGAAAACGTCGGCATCACTACTTAATAAAGTCTATAACCATGTAAATAACATCTGCAGACAGTAAGAAGAAATGTGCTGGTGAAATAAAAAAACACGTATTTTTATGAACGCTGAGAGGAAACGATGGAATCCAGAGATAAAATGAAAGACCACAGTCTGACTCATCATGCCACTGATCAGTCCGATAAACATCTCGCTTCATCCACATAGATTTTTGTCATCCTGTTAGGTGTTGAACACCCGGTGATTGTTCAGGAAACACGCCCAGGTTAACTGGGGATAATCACAACTTAGCACATGCTGCCTGGTTAATAACGAGCCACAAAACTAATGTCTCACCAAGAAAACCCACAACATAGAAGCTCGTCCACTGCTGTGTGTTAGTCTGAGTTCAGTGGAACAGATCCAGAGCAGAACTTCAGTTTTAACTCGGGTTTGTTCTCAGAAACACATTCAGACCCTCAGCAGCCTCCCATCAGAACAACACGCAGCAGAACATCAGCTGGATCTGATAAAATACATCAGAACAACATGCAGCAGAACATCAGCTGGATCTGATAAAATACATCAGAACAACACGCAGCAGAACATCAGATGGATCTGCTGAAATATATCAGAACAACACGCAGCAGAACATCAGATGGATCTGCTGAAATACATCAGAACAACATGCAGCAGAACATCAGCTGGATCTGATAAAATACATCAGAACAAACTGAGACCATGTTGTCAAAACTAGTCACTCAGAAAACAATAAAACACGTTCAGTCCTCCGTTCTAATCGTCATTTCTGAGCTTTAACTGCTGACAATATTAAATAAAAATGGAAGGGATCCGATCTGGTCAAAACAAACAATATATGCATGAGTTGTGTCTTCCCAAAAACTCTGGCTGGTTTAGAAAGATACTTTTAGAGATGTGGCAGAGGAAGACTAGAATACTTCCAGTACTGTACAGTCTGAGTGATTAAACTATGCAGGTAGTTTGTGTCATATTTTTGTATTCCTTTTTACATCCTTGTGAAGATGTTTATCGGACTGATCGGTGACATGATGAGTCAGACTGTGGTCTCTAATTTTATTTCTGGATTCCATCATTTCCTCTCACTGTTCATAAAAAAACATGTTTTTTTTAATTGCGGCCAGCACATTTCTTTTTACTGTCTGTAGGTGATATTTACATGGGTATAGACTTTATTAAGTAGTGATGCCGACGTTTTTCGGCAGGTCTTCTTTATCTAGTATCTTTATTTGACGCACAGCCAGGTCTGGTCGGGACGAATCTGAGGACGAGACATCTGGAGACGGAAACTATCACCAGTTAACCTGATCACCAGCTAAACTGGAACAGTGGAACCAATAGATGACCAGTATCCCATCATAAACTGTCGTCCACATGTCGAATCTGACTGTAAAACACACAGAAGTGAAATGTAACATTCTACAGTTAATAAAGTATGGCACTGAAAATAACATCTGTGGTTAACAGAACAAATTCCAGCTCTCTCCAAATCAGCATCGGACACATGATTGATCTTCTTGTCGGTTTCCACGGACTGAGAACGTTCTGGTGCTGATGTCCAAGCATGGAATCATTCAGTTTAGAATGGGAGAGTAGAACCTGGGTGGGACATGATCGCGCGGGAACTAGGGCATTTGGCTGTGTCATAGCGCCACTCACCTCTCCTTCCCGCTGCGTTAGCTGTTCCCTCCTCGTGGAAAAGATCGCAGAATTGGAACAACGTATATTCACACTCCACCAGATCCGTGAAGCCAAACTCCAAATGGACACCATCGTTCTCCGTTCGACTCAACCAGAGTTCGCATCGTCCACCAGCCCCGTAATCGAGGTCGCTCCAGCTGTGGCTGCCTCCCTACCGGCGTCTGATGTCTCCTCACCCGTTCTGGCAGCCGCCGTCCCTCCGCCGATCGCCGAACTGGACGCCACCTGGGCTCGGCAGGGAGCCAAACCAAAGACTCTTGCCACCTCCACTCCATGCGAGCCTGGATCCTGGTCGCTCCCCGTCACCAGAGAGCAAAACAGCCCCCTCAAGTGCCGCTGCATAGCATCCAGCTGGACAATAAGTACAACATCTTCGACCTCAACGACTTTCCTCTCCTGGCAAATGGATCCCAAACTCCACCGTCACTGTCCCTACCTTCCAAAAACATTTTTAAACATTCAACTGTTCGTGGAGCTCGCCGTCGCTCCATGCCGCAGTTTACACCAGCTCCGCGGCGCACTGCTTCTGCCGCTTTGCCAGCCGGCGCTCCACCACCGCGGCCGAAGTCACCCTCAAAATCATCGTCTTCATCCGCCGACCTCGGGAACTCGTCCCCGGTTTCGCTTCGCCCTCTTTTCCTTCCGACCACGCTAATAAATGGGGACTCGATCACAAGAAATATCTGCTTCTTTAATGCAATAACGCTCTGCTTCCCCGGGGCCACAGTTCAAATCATCCTCGACAAACTCCCTGGAATTCTCCAATCACTCCCTTCAACAGTGTGGAGAATTATTGTTCATGTCGGCTGCGTGGATGCATCCCGCCGGCAGTCAGAACTTACTAAGTCAGAGTTCCTCAAACTGTTCCAGTGTCTGCATACCTGTGGCAAGGTTGTCTTCATCAGTGGACCAATTCCTCCGTACAACCGTGGATGCAGACTCTTTAGTAGGATCCTTGGTCTGAACAGCTGGCTCCTCTCGGCTTGCAGAACACACAATATGGGCTTCATCGACAACTTCAACCTCTTCTGGAACCGCCCGTCATTCTACCGCTCAGATGGAACACTTCCAAACAAGGTAGCTCAGTGCTAACGGGCAACATCCAGCACGCTGTTCAATCACTTCCACAGGACTTATTACTCACTCACCACACACCCTCCTCCGAGCCCCCGTCTTCAGCTCCATCCCAGGCTGTTACTGCTAGCGCTAGCCCCCTTGCTGGCCTTTTTCAGCATTTCCTCCACCACCACATCATCCTATTCAAGCTGTCATTACAAACAGACCTCCCCAGAGACTGAGTACTCAGCTCAGCTGGAAACCACGTGACCGCAACAGGTGTTTGCTGTCAGTGCCACTCCGTCCAGCGGTGGAATCAGCTGATCTGTCATCGGGGATTCGGATGGCATTACTGAACGCTCACTCCATCTCTAACAAATCCCTCACTCTAAATGAACGTTTTGTGAGCGAACACATGGATTTTATGCTCCTGGTGGAAACGTGGCAGAGGGAAAAGGAGTTTTTCCATTTAAAGGAGCTCTGTCCACCTGGCTGCTCCGTTATCGGGATGCCTCCGACGGCGCGCCGTGGTGGAGGTCTTGCCGTTGTGTACCATGACAGCCTCTTGAGCAGGCTGGTAAACTCTGAACCTTTCTCTTCCTTTGAGTGTCAGATGATAAAAGTCGGGTCTTTTAACACATTTTATTGTGTTTTAGTTTATCACCCTCCTGGCCCTGTGGGTGCCTTTTTTTTTTACTGATTTTACAGACTTCTTATCATCTATTATTAAACTGGAGAGTGTTTTAATCATTGGGGATTTTAACATTCATATTGATGATGTCACATGTAACTCCACTGTTGACTTTTTATCCATCACTGACTCTTTTAACTTTACTCAGCATGTCTCTGGACCTACACATGTTAAGGGTCATACCTTGGACCTTGTCTTCTCACTTGGCCTAAATGTTGGGAATGCGTGTGTGAAGGACTTTCAGGTCAGTGACCATAGCTGTGTGCTTTTTAACATTGATTTCCCCGTAGTTTCCCCCCCTGTGAAACTGAAAACTCAAAGGAGGATTATTAATCAGGAAGTTGCAGATGGCTTCTCAGCCTTGTTTGCTCCACAGGTACTGATGGGAATTAACAACCCTGATGTTTTTACCCAAACTTTCAATAGTCACTGTACAGCCATTTTAGACAGAGTGGCACCAGTGAAATCCAGCTTTGCACCAGTAAATGCACCTCAACCTTGGGTAAATGACTCCATCCGCTCTTTTAGGAGAAACTGTCGACAGGCTGAACGGCTGTGGAAGTCAACACAGCTTGAGGTCCATAGACTCCACCTAAAGGAACTCACAGCCTCTTTAAATGAAATGTTGAGAACGGCCAGGAGCCAGTATTTCTCACAAATTATCTCTTCAAATAAGAAAAACCCTAGAGTCCTGTTTGACATGATTACCTCACTTGTTTCACCTGTTGTTCCTAAACTTCCTGTGTATTGTCAAGCAGACGGTAATGAATTCCTTCAATTTTTTGTTGACAAGGTCAGAAACATTAGAGAGAATATTTTTCCACTGTCCTCTTTAAATTCTGACTTTGGTATATCTTTGTCTTGTAAGTGGTCATCCTTTAGCCCTGTGACCCTACAGAATATCACTGCTCTGCTACAGAAAATGAAACCCTCCTCGTCTCCTGCTGATGTTCTCCGTACAAAGTTGTTTAATACTGTTTTTAACACTATTGGCCCCACAATTGTGAAATTGATAAATGTTTCACTCTCAACTGGTGTGGTTCCCAGCTTTTTTAAACATGCGGTTGTTGAACCAGTACTTAAAAAGCTGAATCTAGACCCCTCACTACCTCTAAACTACAGGCCTATTTCCAAACTTCCATTTCTGTCTAAGATAATGGAAAAAGGGGTAGCAGAGAATCTCATTGCGTTTTTAGAAAAATTTATTGCTCTTGACAGATTTCAGTCGGGGTTCCGCAGAAATCATTCCACTGAAACGGCCTTGATCAGAGTCTCCAGTGATATTATGATGGCAGCTGACTCTGGTGAATACACGGTTCTGGTTTTATTGGATCTGTCATCTGCTTTTGACACTGTTGATCATAACATAATTATAAATAGACTTGAACAGGTAGGATTGTCTGGTTCTGTCATAAAATGGTTTACATCTTACCTCTCTGACAGAAGCTTTAGTGTCCTTGCTAATCAGATTCTCTCTGAAACGGCACACCTGACATGTGGGGTACCACAGGGCTCGGTTTTAGGACCAATTTTGTTTATATTGTATATTCTCCCTCTTGGGAAGTTAATTAGTCAGTTTAAGGACATTTCTTACCATCTGTATGCAGATGACATCCAGTTATACTGCTCCTTTATGGATACTGAGTTGCACAAACTGTCTTCCTTAACCAGCTGTTTGACCAGCATAAATCAGTGGTTAACTGGAAATCTTCTTCAATTGAACTTAGATAAGACAGAGACACTAATTGTTGCCCCAGAAAATAGGATCCCCTCGATTAGGCATCACTTAGGCACCTTAGGCTCGTCCATCCAGCCTAGTCTTAGAAATCTGGGTGTTGTCTTTGACTCTGCCTTGTCTCTGGAGCAGCATACAAAAAATTTAATTAGAAACTGCTTTTTCCAGCTCAGGAATATTTCTAAACTGAGAGCTCTGGTGTCTAAAGCGGAGCTTGAAATGATCATCCACACCTTCATTTCTTTACGCTTAGATTACTGTAACAGCCTTTTTACTTGTTTGAGCCAGAAAGAACTTCATCGCCTACAGGCTGTTCAGAACTCTGCTGCAAGGCTCTTAATTAACCCGCACTAAAAAAAGAGATCACATCACTCCCGTTTTAAAAGAACTTCACTGGCTCCCACTTCATTTTAGGATTCATTTTAAAATTTTAGTTATCACTTTTAGAGATCTAAATGGTCAAGCTCCAGCCTATATTTCTGATATTTTAAATTGCTACAACCCAAAACGTTCTCTGAGATCCTCAGGCCAAGGATTGCTGGTCATTCCCCATACCCGCTTTAAAACCAGAGGGGATCGAGCCTTTCAAGTAGTGGCCCCGAGGCTATGGAATGCTTTGCCAATGTCTCTGCGCACTTCAGATTCTGTTGAGTCCTTTAAAAGGCAGCTGAAGACCTGGCTGTTCAGTCAAGCTTTTAGCTAGGTGGCGTTGTGACAATTTGTTTGTTTTCTGTGTTTGTGCACATGGTTGTGTCACTCCTTGTTTTTATTTGCTGATCGATTTTACTGTGAAGCACTTTGTGAATTTAATTTTTGTGAAAAGTGCTATATGAATAAATTTTACTTACTTACTTACTTACTTCTTAAATTGTTCTCCAGCAGAACCTCCTGACACTCATTATAGAGCAACGTGGAGCGCCATGATTTCTGCATTGGTTTTCCACTCTTAAAGAGAATGAAATAGGAAAAGGGTTCGAGGACAGCCATTCTAGATGTGTTCACGGTCCAGACCAACTCTAAACTGTGCTTCCTCGGCGACTTCCGGTGTTGCTACAAAATAAAACAACAGCCGTATTTTGTATTTCGGGTTTAAAAAGCTAGAGCAAAAAAACAAAGCTGTGGTTTTTTCATTAGTTAAATAATACATTTCTACATTTAGGTTTTAAAAACAGAAAAACAAAAAAACATCGTGGTTTATTGGTTTTTTTTAGATTTTATTTTGAAACAAAAAAACGAATGAGCGAACCATACACGGATTGCTCATTATCCTGTAATGTGGTTATTATCAGCACTGCCAACTCTCACACACTGACAATGAGACTCACGCAATTGGCCATGACACACATCGATGCAGTAAAAACCCTTTGACAATAAGTTACTATGGAAATGGAAACATTGCCCATGACTGAAACTTTCTGATCAACCTAAGTGATGCACTCTTGGTTCTTAGTCCCCTGCACATGTGTAGGGTGGTTGAGGTGACATGTTTGACTTAATGTAAGAGATGAGGTAGTGGGAAGAAGCAACCAATGTGTGCTAATTCACCTTTTTAAGTAGTTAAAGTTGGAAAGATATATCTTCCCACGTTTGCTGAACCATTTCAAAATGCAGTCAGGGGCTCATTCTGGCAAACCCCACAGGAAATTTATGAACCCTACTGTAGGATCTACTGTATGTCAAGCAAGGTAGTTTTTTGTCCTCTGAAGGGAGGCCAGACAGAAAAAAGTCTGAGAACCACTGCTCTACAGGATAAAGTTTAGAAAATGGATGCATGGCTGGATGAATCCCTGACTCCATACTGCACAGTCAGAGGTTAAACCTTACCATGTTGAGTGGTGTATTGGGTTATTATTTGCTTCTTGTCTTTTGGATAGGAAAATATTTGACTTCAATAGTTTTTGTAATAAAACAGTCTCCAGTATCTGCCAAGAAATGTGACCCTGTTAACCTTTAACTTGGTAACATGATTTCTTTAGTGCTTCAGTGCATCAGTGTAGTGTTTCTTCCTGTGGAGCTACTTGTAAATGCGCTAACCTTGAACTGCGTCCAACTACAACATTCTCTCAAACATCCTTGTCTTCTGAATACAGTCAAAAAACCAGACACTGGGGTTCACTTAGAATTCTTAAAAATACCTTTTAGCAATGTGGCTCAGACTCCGCCCAAGAAATTTAAAACTCATCAGCCTGAAGATTTAGTTCCAGGAACACTGCACAATAAGTTTCTCATTTTAATACAGTTCCCAATATGTGTTCCAGTAAGAAGTTGCACCGAGGGGTGCTGCCCAGAAACAAATGGGTTGCTATAGGCAGGTCATTCAACTGTGAAATTAGTGAAACGCTGGAGGTGCCTCTAATACAAAGTGTGAATAAAATTACCCCAAGGCTCACTTGACTCACGCAGTTCCCCAGCCTTCCACACTGTCTTTCGTTCTGTCTTTGAGGAAAATGAACATAAATATGCTCTGCAAAGAGCTTTGGTAAATGCTTATAAAATGACACACAGACTCACAGTTGAGAAATGGGCACAAAGAATGAAGTTGCAAATGAGTCTGTAACTTTCTAACTCCTGTTTTACAGGAAGAAGTTTATGTTTCAACCATTGTACAAAACAGTACAGAATATGTTTTTTTCAAACTTCAAACTAAATTAAGACCAGCCCTTAAGACTAATATATAGAAATGCAAACATTTGTTTATCAGCATGGACAGATAAAGCCATGTTATATAAACCATCCATGCAAAAACAGTAATGTCAGTCATGTCATGTCTCTGATCTGATGTTATTTAATATATATGTCTGTGTAAAGGTTACATCTTTTGGGTTGCTGGAAGATTTTCAGTGTGAACTTTTATTACTGCATCAGAGCCAAAGACATTTCATTTTTATTAGGAATAGTGAAAAAGAGTAATAAATAAATAAATAATGGCCAAAAAAATAATACCAATAGTCGGAGAACAAATGCAAATAATCAGAGGACAAATAAATTCCGCAAATTAATTGTGGTTAAATGTAATTAACACGTTATTGTATTGTTTGTTAAAAAACAAACTGAGCAGCAGTAAAGTATGCTGCACCTCTCTACCTCTACTCCTCTACCTCTATCCCTCTACCTCTCTACCTCTTCTGTCCCTCTCAACCCGCCCGGCCAGCAGCAGATGGGTCCCCTGACATTAGAGCCGGGTTCTGCTCAAGGTTTTTTTCCCTGTTAAAAGGGTGTTTTCCTTGCCACTGTCTCCTTAGGGCTGCTCTGGGGGTCAGGTATATGGGTTCTGTATAGCGTCTTGAGACAATTTGACTGTAATTGCGGCTACATAAATAAAATTGAATTGAATTGAATAGTGACTGTTGGAATTAGTGCTTTGAAAATACACATTACACAAAATGTATCAAAATAGCAGGCAAAATGGAGGAACTGTTGAGGCTGATAACATAAGCTTAAACTTTACTCCTCACAAAGCCTTGTCGCATTCACAAAAAACAGCATCAGCAACTCAATTCAATTCAATTTCAATTCACTTTTATTTATATAGCGCCAATTACAGTCAAATTGTCTCAAGATGCTTTACATAACCCAGTGACATTCGGAAAAAGGACACAGGGAGAAACAGAGTGAGTGTAATGCAATAATGATTTATATAGTAAATACATAGGTAGTTAGAGAAGGTCTCAGTGTATCAAGAGAGGTCCTCCAGCAGCCTAGGCCTATAGCAGCAGAACTAGGGGCAAACTAAAGGGACGTCAAGAGGGGAAGTCAGTTGTGCAAATGAAAACACCAGCTCACCCCGTCAGGGTCCCCCAGTCAGCCCTAACTATAAGCTTTGTCAAAAAGGAAGGTTTTAAGCCTGGTCTTAAAAATAGAGAGGGTGTCCGCCTCCAGAACCCAAACTGGGAGCTGGTTCCACAGGAGAGGAGCTGATAACTGAAGGCTCTGCCTCCCATTCTACTTTTAGAGATTCTAGGAACAACAAGTAAGCCTGCAGTCTGAGAACAAAGAGTTCTGCTAGGATAATATGGTACTATCAGGTCTTTGAGATATGATGGAGATTGGTTGTTAAGAGCTTTATATGTTAGAAGAAGGATTTTGAATTCTATTCTAGATTTAGCAGGAAGTCAATGAAGAGAAACCAGTATAGGGGAAATATGATCTCTCTTGCTAACTCCCGTCAGTACTCTGGCTGCAGCATTTTGGATCAGGTGTAGATGTTTGAGAGAACTATTGGGACAACCTGATAATAAGGAATTACAGTAGTCGAAGCCTAGAAGTAACAAATGCATGGACTAGTTTTTCTGCATCACGCTGAGACAGGATGTTCCTGATTTTTACAACATTTCTCAGGTGAAGAAAGGAAATCCTACAGATTTGTTTTATGTGTGAGTTAAAGGACATGTCCTGGTCAAAGATAAATCCAAGGTTCCTCACAGTAGTACTGGAGGCCAATGTAATGCCATCCAGAGTAACTATATGCTTTGAAAGTAAGTAAGTAAGTAAAGTTTATTTATATAGCACTTTTCACAGAAATGAAGTTCACAAAGTGCTTCACAGTAAAATCGATCAGCGAAAAACAGTGACACAACCATGAGCACAAACACAGGCACAGCCATGAGCACAAACACAGAAAACAAACAAACTGTCACAACAACACCACCTAGCTAAAGGCTTGACTGAAAAGCCAGGTCTTCAGCTGTCTTTTAAAGGACTCAACAGAATCAGAGGTGTGCAGAGACATTG
The DNA here is from genome assembly GCA_027123335.1 of Amphiprion clarkii. NCBI lineage: Eukaryota > Metazoa > Chordata > Actinopteri > Pomacentridae > Amphiprion > Amphiprion clarkii. Next base: position 144,022 of record CM049584.1, read on the forward strand.
GCAAAGCATTCCAAAGCCTCGGTGCCACTACCTGAAAGGCTCGATCCCCTCTGGTTTTAAAGCGGGTATGGGGAATGACTAGCAATGCTTGGCCTGAGGATCTCAGAGAACGTTTTGGTTTGTAGAAATTTAAAATATCAGAAATATAGGCTGGAGCCTGTCCATTTAGAGCTCTAAAAGTGATAACTAAAATTTTAAAATGAATCCTAAAATGAACTGGGAGCCAGTGAAGCTCTTTTAAAACAGGAGTGATGTGCTCTCTTTTTTTAGTGCGGGTTAAGAGCCTTGCAGCAGAGTTCTGAACAGCCTGTAGGCGATGAAGTTCTTTCTGGCTCAGACAGGTAAAAAGGCTGTTACAGTAATCTAAGCGTGAGGAAATGAAAGCGTGGATGATCATTTCAAGCTCCACTTTAGACACCAGAGCTCTCAGTTTAGAAATATTCCTCAGCTGGAAAAAGCAGTTTCTAATTAAATTTTTTGTATGCTGCTCCAGAGATAAGGCAGAGTCAAAGACAACACCCAGATTTCGAAGACTAGACTGGATGGAAGAGCCTAAGGTGCCTAAGTGATGCCTAATCAGGGGGATCCTATTTTCTGGGGCAACAATTAGTGTCTCAGTCTTATTTAAGTTCAATTTGAGAAGACTTCCAGTTAACCACTGATTTATACTGGTCAAACAGCTGGTTAAGGAAGACAGTTTGTGCAACTCAGTATCCTTGAAGGAGCAGTATAGCTGGATATCATCTGCATACAGATGGTAAGAAATATCCTTAAACTGACTAATTAACTTCCCAAGAGGGAGAATATACAATAAAAACAAAATTGGTCCTAAAACCGAGCCCTGTGGTACCCCACATGTCAGGTGTGCCGTTTCGGAGAGAAACTGATTAGCAAGGACACTAAAACTTCTGCCAGAGAGGTAAGATGTAAACCATTTTATGACTGAACCAGACAACCCTACCTGTTCAAGTCTATTTATCATTATGTTATGATCAACAGTGTCAAAAGCAGATGACAGGTCCAATAAAACCAGAACCGTGTATTTACCAGAGTCAGCTGCCATCATAATGTCACTGGAGACTCTGATCAAGGCCGTTTCAGTAGAATGATTTCTGCGGAAACCCGACTGAAATCTGTCAAGAACATTAAATTTTTTCTAAAAACTCAATGAGATTCTCTGCTACCACTTTTTCCAAAATCTTAGACAGAAATGGAAGTTTGGAAATAGGCCTGTAGTTTAGAGGTAGTGAGGGGTCTAGATTCGGCTTTTTAAGTATTGGTTCAACAACCGCATGTTTAAAAAAGCTGGGAACCACACCAGTTGAGAGTGAAACATTTATCAATTTCACAATTGTGGGGCCAATAATGTTAAAAACAGTATTAAACAACTTAGTGGGGAGAACATCTGCAGGAGATGAGGAGGGTTTCATTTTCTGAAGCAGAACAGTGATATCCTGTAGGGTCACAGGGCTAAAGGATGACCACTTACAAGACAAAGATATACCAAAGTCAGCATTTAAAGAGGACAGTGGAAAAATATTCTCTCTAATGTTCCTGACCTTGTCAACAAAAAATTGAAGGAATTCATTACTGTCTGCTTGACAATACACAGGAAGTTTAGGAACAACAGGTGAAACAAGTGAGGTAATCGTGTCGAATAGGACTCTAGGGTTTTTCTTATTTGAAGAGATCATTTTTGAGAAATACCGGGTCCTGGCAGCTCTCAACATTTCATTTAAAGAGGCTCTGAGTTCCTTTAGATGGAGTCTATGTACCTCAAGCTGTGTTGACTTCCACAGCCGTTCAGCCTGTCGACAGTTTCTCCTAAAAGAGCGGATGGAATCATTTACCCAAGGTTGAGGTGCATTTACTGGTGCAAAGCTGGATTTCACTGGTGCCACTCTGTCTAAAATAGCTATACAGTGACTATTGAAAGTTTGGGTAAAAACATCAGGGTTGTTAATTCCCATCAGTACCTGTGGAGCAAACAAGGCTGAGAAACCATCTGCAACATCCTGATTAATAATCCTCCTTTGAGTTTTCAGTTTCACAGGGGGGGAAACTACGGGGAAATCAATGTTAAAAAGCACACAGCTATGGTCGCTGACATGAAAGTCCTTCACACACACGTTCCCAACATTTAGGCCAAGTGAGAAAACAAGGTCCAAGGTATGACCCTTAACATGTGTAGGTCCAGAAAGCAATTCTCTAAGCTGTTTGGGGCCAAATACAATGACTTCAGTCTTGTCTGAATTTAGTAGTAAGAAATTATAGGTCATCCAGGTCTTTATGTCCTTAAGACAATCTTGCAGTCTGGCTAGCTGATTAGTTTCATCTGGCTTCATAGATAAATACAAGTGAGTGTCATCAGCGTAACAATAGAAATATATAGAGTGCTTCCTAATAATGTTGCCTAAGGGAAGCATGTATAATGTGAACAGTATTGGTCCTAAGACAGAACCCTGAGGAACTCCATGATTAACCCTAGTATGCTCAGAAGAGTCATTGTTGACATGCACAAACTGGAACCTGTCTGATAAGTAGGATTTAAACCAGTCCAGTGCTGTCCCTTTAATGCCAATACAATGTTCTAGTCGCTGTAATAAACGTTTGTGGTTGATTGTATCAATTGTGGTTGATTTTGGTCGATTGCAACTGATGTCAATCAGGAAAAAAAAGCCAGCAGCACTAGTGATCCAAAGCTGTTTGGTTAGAATCCATGTCACATGAGTGCAAATACTCTGAACAGCTGTTCCCCACTGCTGAAGCAAAGAAGGAAAACAGCTACATGTTTTACTTACTTATGATGGATTATACCTGTAGAATGAGGAGAAGTAAACGCTGCTTCTGTGGTGTATTTTTTTTTTTTAATTAAATAAAGGCCTGTTTTAACATGTAGCTGAGTATTGAAGACTGAACTTAATACATCATCTTCATTAGATTATATGTAAAAGTAGCTTAACACCTATCAAAATGTGGCGAAGTAGATGAGATCAAGTCATTAGCAGATGGAAGCAATGCGTCTGCTAAAAGGATCCAGTGAAAGAAAAGTATTTTTATCAGGAATGAGTTCATTAAAGTAACAATATCACTAGCATTAAATATTGTGGATATTGGTTTCAATAACCGGCCTGGCCAATACTGTAAATACCATTTGCTGTGACAAGCACATTGTCAGAGGTTTCTACTCCAAAGCCAGAAACAGTAATTATAATTAGACTTTATGAATATTTAATTGCTTAGCAGCATTTTACATCAGATGCCACTTTGGAAAGATAGACCATGTCGCTATTTCAACTCCTGCACTACCGTCATTCAAATTTTCTCTGTCCCTGATGAAAGATATTTCATTTCCTGTATTCAGAATTGTATTCTGCTTCAAAAAATGGAATTCATCATTTATGAATTTCACCAAAATGGCACAAGCCTGTCAGTAGGACAAACCTTCTGCTCTGGATCTGGTTACAGATGGGAGATTGATCCATGTGTAGACACACATAACCCAGAAAACTAAGAACCTTTTAAACAATGATGAGCAATATGTACAAATATATACAATTCGAGGATGGTTTTATTAGTGTAAAAGAATTTAAAGACTAGATATTATCCAGTAGTGCTGTATCAATTGGAAATTAAAACCTGCTTATTCAAGTGTGGTGAAGACTCATGCCAGTGTTGTGTGTGCAGAAAGATATCCTCTCACACACATGCAGTGATCACTTTATATTTTTATGTAACCAAAATTAGGGTTCATCCTCTTCAAAGGAGGATTTGAAGTATGTCATTAAAAATCTGACCGTCAAAGCATTTTGTGAACATTGTTCTTAAGGGTGCTATATAAATAAAGTTATTATTGCTATTATTACTACTATAATTGGACATGAACTAGAATTTAAAAAATCTTTGTAAATTCCAAAATTTACATGGTTTTATTCAACATTTGCATTTATTAAAATATGGTGTAGTTGAGGTGTGGTGAGGTTTAAGTGTTCCGAAAGGTGTGGCTGCATTAGACAAACACAAACAAATTCAAATTTCTTTTTTTTTTTTTTTTTTTATTGTTTACAAGAAAAACTAGAAAAACAGTCTTGATATGTCTATAGTGAAGTTTCATTACTTATATGCAGAGTTTCATTACATATTTCGAGTTTCATATATATATATATATATACAAGATTCAGTGGCACTCACTCACTGCTCAGGTAGTGACAGGGGAAGATATGAGTTTTTAGAGCTGCAAGCAATTTCAAAGTTGGAAGAATAAGACTAAAACTGTCTTTACAGAATCAGAATGAGACTTAATGTGAGATTACCAAATTTATTGTCCATGACCATGGTTTTATTTTTGTTACTGGATTAATTGTTTGTTAAATTATTTGTCTTTTTTGTGAGCAGTTTAAAAGGACAGCTTCTGTTATTTCATTATACAATCCTGTGATGCATAGTGATATTAAACTAACTGTTCAGTTGTGAATAAGAAACGTACAGCTAAATAACTTATACACAAAGGGACAGTGATGTTGATGAGCATATTAATTGCACTTTCACGCAGTCTGCATTTTTTTCTTTTTTTGGCAGTTTCTTGTGTGACTTTGGCAGCAGCAGTTGTTCTGTTTTTTTGTTGTTGTTATTGTTGTTGTTTTTTTTAGCCTGTATTATATTTTCAACTCCTCATCCAGTTTAGGATTATAGTTTGCTTTTTTGTGAGAATGTTACACACAACTATCAGATAAGAGTCAGTCAACTTATCACTTTGAATTATGTTTCCAATACATTCTTTTTTACTTGCTGTTTTACAGCCAGAAAAATACAACTAAGCAACATATTTATTTAAACCTTCTATGGTGTTCGGGTCTGTGGGACCCATTTTCACTTTTGTATCAAAGAAAAGTAATATTATAATTTTTTTTTTCAAACTCAGATTCATTGGCCTTGGCTCTTCCTGTGAAGAACATATATCACAACATATTTTCAATGACCGCACCACCCCCCCTACACATTTTGTATGGGGGGGTGTAAGGTTGCAGCATTGTTGCAAAATTCAAGCACCAACACCGTCTGTCTTGCGGGTACAAGTCTTTATTTTCTCATACTATATCCCAGCTGAAAATTAGGGCCGGGACACAATAAATATTGCTTTGCCAGTGTGGTTCCTTATTACAACTGATCAAGATGGTCAAAAGATTCTCTGCTCAGAGGGCCTTGCAACTGGTTTTGGAAGAGAGGGAAGCATTTGATAATGACATAGAGGAAGAGATTTCAGAATCTAAGGACCATATTTCTGAAAAGTCTGACGGTGACTTTGAAGAAGAGAATGCGATCGAGCATCAGCTAGCTCCAAAACAAAGACGAGCTACAGGACCACTCCATCAGCAGCCAATCTCAGGACCAGCCAGTCCCAGGACCAGAACAAGCCCATCAGCAGCTAGCAAGTGATGAAATATGGATGTCAGTAAATGATAAAATTGAACGGTCTTCTTACCCCAGAAATGAGCCACCCTGCAGGGCTGCCAAGGTGATAAGGATGCAACCAGGGCCAACACACGTGGCAGTTACTCATGTGGAGGATATCAAGTCTTCTTTTGAGCTTTTCATCATGGAGTCCATCCAGAAAATTATTCTGGATTGCACTAATTCAGAAGGAAGACATGGTTTTGGAGAGAGGTGGAAGGAGATGGACTGAACCCATTTACATGCTTATTAGGGTCCAAGCACCAACGGTGTGAAGACCCCATTGGAATGCAAGGAATTATTTATTATTGTTATTCTTCTTCTTCTTCTTCTTATTATTATTATTATTAGGGTCCGAGCACCGAATGGTGCAAAGACACTATTGAAATGCAAGGAATTATTTATTAGGGTCCAAGCACCAATGGTGCGTAAGACCCTAGTGAAACCCAAGGGTTTATTATTATTATTATTATTATTATTATTATTATTATTATTATTATTATTATTATTACACTTTCTACGAAATTGTCTTAATGTACTCAAAAATATATGAAACTTTTCACACACATCAGGACCGGCAAAAAATTTGATATTTTTTGGGACATGTGCATGTGTGTGACAAAATGGCTCTATAGCGCCCCCTACAAAATTAAAAAATGTGGCATTAGCTCAATGCACAGGATGTTTCATCTACGGCTACAAAATTTGGTAGGCATATGCACCACATCAGGAAATGCAAAAAAGTAAATCACGGCCATAATGTAAACCCAACAGGAAGTTGGCCATCTTGAATTAGTTGTGAAAATTTTGTGATGAACTCCTCTTTGGGGGTAAGTCACAGAGACCTGAAATTTTGTCAGTATATACAACAGGCATTCCTGATGAAAAGTTATTAAAATATTCTACGTGGGTCAAAGGGCGTGGCCATGGCAGCCCCTAAAAATATTGATCCTTCACTATGAAACAGGAAGTGCTGATTGGACTGGTAAAATTTGAGGTCTCCTGAAGTTACCCCCTATGAGGAGTTCATTCTCGAAAATGACAAAAATTACCAAAATTTTCACAATTAATCCAAGATGGCCGACTTCCTGTTGGGTTTAGGGTATGACTCCAACAGGCTTTTGTGCATCCCGGATTTTGGTGGTAAAATACCTTTTTTTTTTTTTATTAAAAACAGTTCATTTTACTGTTCAGACCCTCTGAGATATGGGGGCCTGTCAGATTCCTATGATTGACAGCTCCCTCAGATACTCTATCATGGCGGTCAAGTCCTGCAGACCGCTGCAGGTGCTGGCACCAGCAAAACACACATGAACAAAGTACTACCTCAAAAAATCAACATTGGTTTAAGTATAAGCTATACTAGAAACATGCTTGCTGCTTTTCTTTATAGTAAGACCACATATTTAAGGGTAGCTTAAGTCGTTGTCTGCACAGTCTCATAGCCACCAAACTCCATGGACAGAAACATACTTTTTACCGTACAGCACAAGAGCTGACCAGTCAGTCTTTGAGTTTGTTAGTTCGCTTGTATGTTCGTTTGACTTCAGTATTTTAACACACTAACGTTAGGTGCCGCGGAGCAATGCCTGCTCCCCTGTCCTCCCTGGTAGCAAAATTATTTTTTTTCCTCTCAGTGGAGTTTGCGGTTGTGAGCAGCGCATCACCACAGCCTCAGTTTCCTGTCTTATTACCGCACAGATGGATGAGAAACATGTTGCAATAATGACATACATTAAACTCACACTGGTAAAATCACTGTTAATGTTAACTGAGTCAAAGTGGCTTCAGCCAGCCATTATCGCCAAGTCGGTAACATCAGATACTCGGTCGGCGCCAAATAGTTTCAGTTAACTTGTTCTTGTAAAATACACGAAGCTATGTACATGCAATTGGGCTGAAAACACAATTTATAAACAATTTCTCTTCATATATTAAGCCCCCAATGATTATGTTATAACTTCCAGTGATTTTTGCACCATTATCGGTCATTAAAACAGCCAAGACGGCCCACGGTAATGTCCATGAACTATATGTTTCAGCGTGCATGTACAGAAATACGCTGACCACAATGCTCGTAAACAAGTCAACATCCATCCATCCATCCATCTTCTACCGCTGGTCCGGGTCGGGTCGCGGGGGCAGCAGCTTTAGGAGGGAAGCCCAGACCTCCCTCTCCCCGGCCACATCATCTAGCTCCTCCCGGGGGACCCCAAGGCGTTCCCAGGCCAGCTGAGAGACATAGTCTCTCCAGCGTGTCCTGGGTCTTCCCCGGGGTCTACAAGTCAACATTTGCATTACTAATACAATGCACAACAACGTGTTACATAAGAATCTTTACTTACATTCAAAACAGCAGCATAGACAACAGCAGGTTGCACTAGAACTAGATGTGTAGACAATGGTGTCATCAGCATACAGATGGATGTGCAAATTATTTACAGCATGGGTTACCTTTGTGAATTGGCAAAGGGTTTGAGAGAGGACCCTCCACCCCAGGCACGTGCAGAGGAGGGGTGCGGAGGGGGCTGGAGCACCTGCCCCTTTGCTCCTTGTTACGGCCTTGGGCCGTTGCGCTCCTCCTCCTGTCTTGATTTTTCCAGCATGAACAGCTGTGAGCAGTCTGCCATCAGAGGCATCCTTCCTCCAGGGTTCTGTGGTTGGGACCGCCTGCAGTCCGAGGAGCTACCGGATTGGTCCAGGGTGACAGGACTCCTCCTACCATGCGACGGGAAGAGCTGTCAAAAGACTGGGTCCCTCAGTATGTCGGCGGCAGCTCGTGGGTGAAGCTGAGCTGCGGCGTTGTGTTGTGGAGTTTGTGAACCTTAGTGTCCGTGGGGGAGCTAAATGCCAACAGTTAGCCGGTCTAGCCACATGCGCCTTGTTAGTTTAGATAGGGGTGCTGCAGCATTTGTATGTTTTGGGATACGTGAGTTTCGTACCTGAGTTCCTCGTTATACTGTTTCCTTTTATTTGTTCTACAACTGGTAGGCCAGTTCGCTTTCGGTTATTTTTTGGTTCTTTTAGTTCTGTAGCACCGGCTTTTGTTTTCCCTTTTGCATTTAACTCCCTCATCATTTGTTACCTGTCATGTACACCTTTACTTTCCAAAAATAAATCACGGCCCGTCACTCAGTAATTCGGTTCCTGTTGGTTCTTTCCGCTTTCTGTTTTTTTTTTCTTTTGGTTACCGCCTGACTACCCTAGACAGTCGGGTTGTAACACTCCTTGATGCCCAAAGTGCCCTTTAGTCAAAGTTGTTTTTTTTTTTCTTTAATTTTGTTTTTCATTTTTAAGTGTGTGTGTGTGTGTGTGTGTATGTGTGTGTGTGTGTGTGTGTGTGTGTGTGTGTGTGTGTGTGTGTAAAAGTCTCCGAGGCCCAAAATAATAAATAAAACAAAAATAATAATAATTCAGATCTACCGTCGGTCGGTCGGTCACGTGATCTACGCAGACGTCACTCACTGCTCTGAGGGGTCCAGATGTTCCCTGTAGCTCTGCGCTAGCGCCGCTAGTCTAGAAACCGGAGACCCGAGGGAGGACATCAACAACTGATGGTCCTGATGGAGAGGAGGTTCTGCAGCGGGATTCGTTTATGTACGGTGTATTTTTGCAAGATGACTGATGAAGTGAGCATCCTGTGTGTGTGTCTGACTCTAACACACACCTGTCATCAGTTCTAGCTGCTAGTTAACCACACAGCTGCTGAGAGGATAAAGTCTGCCAGGCTTCTGCATGTTTCTGTGTGTTTCTGTTGTCATGGGCAAAGTGCATCAGAGAGATGTATTATTTTACTGTCAGTGAGTTGCAGTGTGTTTCCTGTTTCTAGAGGCAATGAGACAGAGGTTATGTTATTTCACTGAAACTACGTACATGCATTTTCACATAATTTTGGACTATTGCAGTATAAATACAATAACAATAATAATTAGAAGAATTTGAAGTGTGATTTTCTCAACCTCTCATTTAAAGATATCAGTACTTGTTTAGAACATTTGTATATATAGAAAAATTAAATCTAATATGCATTAATATAAAATATATAACTTTTATAACCTTGCTGTCTTGCGCAAAGTGGATAGTCAAACTGAATAAAAGCACAAATACATTTAAATACATGATTTCTCTATCATTTAATTATGATTTTTTTAACTTAATTATTAGCACTACGAATAATAAAGGGCAGATTATGAATCAGCACCATGGAGCAAATCCGTGACTCTACAGTACATGTCTGGAAAAGGTATGAAATTTAAAAGCAAGGACTCCAGGAAGAGCAGCCACAGTTAAACAGTCCAGTGTCTAATGGTGATGTAAATTCAGCTTCCAAATAATAATTTTTCTCAAATACACTACATCACAGGTCAGGGTTTGAACCAATGACCTTCTGATCAGCAGTCCTGAGACTTAGCTACTGCTGCTCCTTGTATTATGAGGTATGTTTCTGTATGGTGTTTCAAATTCTTGCTCCATGTGCCCCCTTTGAACTTTGAGCACCTGCCCCTCCAAAGGTCTCTGCACGGCCCTGCTCCACCCTCACTGACTGCTTGCACCCAGAATAGCTTTTGAACCAACTTACACAATTCCTGGAAAGACCAATATTTCATAACCTTTCCAACAAAATGAAGTGTTTGACAAAGTCAAATGCCTTATACCAAGTCTACAAAAACAGCTGCACAGTATTCTCAGTTGTCAATGGCACACACAATATAATTTCTGACTTTAAGTTAGGCAGAATGCAACTGTGCCCTGATCTAAAGGCAGACTGCAAGGGGTTAAAAGCATTTTGGGTCTTTCCTTGTACGTTGTGTATGTACTTTGCCATTAAAGCTGATTCTTATTCTGATGATGGGAATTTTGTGAACTATTACTGCACCAGACCTCAATTAAATTTAAATAGGTAGTGGCAAGACATTTGTAACTTCTGTGTATTCAATTTCAACACAATGAAAAATGCATTCCAAAGTTTACACATGAAATTAAATTAGTGTAAAAGAATGATCTCACCTTCATACATGTAAAGCAAGTAGGACATAGACATGCCAGAAGCACAAGTTGTGACAGGCCTTTCATTGCACTAGCATCTGAGCTCTTCCCAGCCAGGATGTTAGAGGGATATGCAAGGATACATTTATGTTTAGTCACCCTGAGCTTCTCCACAGCATTATTTAATTCTCAGTCCTGCAGGTTCCATTGACGGCACTGAAATATCCTCCATGATGGCAAAGAGGGCACAATTGCTGCATCACTTGGAGATAAGACAAGAAGAAGCACTAATTTAGCATAATGAGCTGCCAGTCTTTTCTGTTGTTCTTTCAGTAGTCACATTATCTTTGTTCTATGTCATGTCATTATTACTTTCAAGCCATTTCTGTTTCCACGTAGTGTTCTGTATTATGGCCTTATGTGTTTCTCTGTTTTTATTTTCGCCTGGCTCCTTTTTTTTTTTTTTGTTAAATTTGCCTGCCTGTTGTTGTATCAGCGTTCTCAAGTAAAGTCATGTGGTCTATATTTGGGTTCTATTTCTTGAACTTTTACCAGACATCTTTACCACAGAAATAACAAGATGCTGCAGCACCACACAGTGAGTAGAATCATAACATAGTTGATGTTAAATAGAACTTATGTATAGTGCAGTACTATTTGCCCAGCAAAAGTAGCAATTAGGTAGTCATTCAGACCCAGGTCCATGTCTATATATCTAGAGAAGCGACTAGTGTTTACAGTGAGGCCCAGGAACAGTACAAACAGGAAATTAGTCACCAAGTGTCATTAAATGCCGTCATTTACATTTTACATGTTTTTTTTCATGGACACTGTCAATCTTTTTGTCAAGCAATAAGACACTGTGTCTTATCATTAAGTATTTTTATTAAACATATTTCCTTCCCCCCTCTGAGCAGTAGTGAAAAACTACGTATGCCACACCTTTTGTTTTGCATGTGGCAAACCCTGAGGCGGTTGTCTAACTGGCCTGGAATGCGGTTCTAGGTAGGCAGGAAGGGAAGTGTACATCAACAAAGACAGAGCTCAGTTCACACCGTGTGTGGGCAGACAAACTCTATGGACACATTTGCCACGTTTCATGGTACAGTACAAGCAAGAACCCAGGTAAGAGCTACCTGTGTACATGTTTTGTGTATTTTAACTTTACAACATCATCTAGGATCAAGACCAAACATGTATTTTAGCATAATTAGCTCAGGAACCTGCTCTTGTTGATGACGCTGTGCTGTATGTCTCGGGTATGGCTTGTTTGTCCAACTGGTTATGGAATTCTAAATTATAGCTGCAGTGCTACACATCACCTATAAGCCATAATCATCAAAATTACATTGTAGACCTTGTAGAAGTAAAAAGTTGACTTTAAATACTAAAAATGCATATATGATTTTAAAGCTGAGTGTCTCATTAAGCATCCATTGACACTGCGTGAAAACAGACATCTGTAACTATTTGAAAACCCTTTCAGAAACAATCTGTCACAGGGCAGGGGGGTTTGAACCTAGAGTACAGACACACAGACAGCAGGCAGAGACGGATCAACTTAGCCCTTTAGGCGCCACAGTTTTTTCAATAAAATATTCAGTTTTGATATCACTTTTTCAAAAGGTTGTAACTTGAAAATGATTAGAGATAAAGGCATACTGTAAAAGAGTAAAATCTTCAGTATGATCCAAAGTTTGTGATGGGAGTAAATTCACTCATCTAATTTGCATATTATGACATCACTAGGCGGGGGACATATGGATTACATAACTTTTACAGATGTTTATAGATCAAGATGGCATTGCTTGGCTCAGAATTTGTCAGATCCCTGTCTCCACGATACCCAACAGGCTCATCTAAATGTCTGATCCACTTTTTTTTGTCCGCATTTGTTCTCATTGTTTAACTCCACAAAAGAGGTGTCAACATTGTAAGAGATTGACGCATATTTTAGTCTTGCAGCCAAATATTTTAATATTTAGTGCATGTGTGACCATCACCAGCCCCTCCCTGAAAGCTAAGCAGACATTCTTTATTAGAATTCCCTATTATAAGCCAGGGAGGGCAGTGCTACACCTCAGTGATGTGCAGGGAAACAAAGACTGAACAGGACGAACAGGATGAACAGGAACTAACAGGGATAGAAAATAACAGGTGGTGCTATTGCAGTTAAAGATTGTAAGGTGGTGTGTTATTCCAAACTACTAACTGTCCATCAATAAAAAAAAAGAAAAAAAGAAAAGAAAACGAACACAAAAGAAAAAGATTCAATAAATAAATAAACAAACGGTACTGAGCACCATAATTGTGGATGTCTTGATAGTATAGAATAGAATAGAATAGAATAGAATAGAATAGGCCACCCAAACCCCAACCCCGCCCACCCCAGTCCCCACCAAACCCCCCCACCCCACCACCCGATCCTCCCACCCCTACCCCCTCCCCCACCCACAAGGGGGCCAATGGCCCCACGCAGCCAGGAAGCCAGACACAGGGGCCGAGCGGCCCACCGAAGGGATGGCAACCAGCCCATCACAAGGCAGGCCGCCACCGGGAGCCGGTCAGAGGACATCGGAGCCGGGACCCGATGCGAGTCCAGAGGGTAAAAATGGACAGTGTGGTGGGGCCCGGCAACGCCAACAGGGAGGCACCCCACATACCCCCCGCACCAGGCCCCAGGTGAGCGCAGTACACCCAGGACCCCCACTCCCCGCAATGTGCCCTGACATCCCACCAGGACAGAGCCACCACATGCCACCAGCCCGCAGTACAGCCACAGCCCCCACCAGGACGGCCAATCCAGCCCTCGCAGCCCACCAAGAGCCATCGCACCTGCCCGGACCTGACGGGCACGCAGGAGAACCCCCCAGGCCACAGCCCCCAGGTCCCGGGGACCCCCCAGCCACAGTAATATGGATGATGGTCCACCCCCGCCACCCCATAGCCATAAGGGGGCCGGGTCCCACCAGCGAGGCCATATTAGTGAAACCCCCCCCATTACTCCCTATTAATACGTCTCCCGATCCCAGACTGGAGACATTATCCCTGCACCGTGATAGTGTAACCCTGAGTGTCATGTGGTGCATTAAAAGTGGGGAGGCTGGGCGAGGCATCCAGGGGGCAGGCCAGAGGACCACAGAGGATGGCTACTCTGCAGCCTACCCTGACCCAAGTTCCCCGAGCCGTCCCAGACCTACCCCCAAGCTGTGAGTGTGTGTGGTGCATTAAAAAGAAATTAGAGAGCAGGGGAGGCAAGCAAGAGGGTGATGGGGAAGAGACAAGGCCATAAAGCCCTGCCATCCGCCCCACCACAGAGCCCATCATTCCTGCCCCCACCTGCTCTCAGGGCCCTAACTGTCGTGTCCCTATATCTGCCTAAGAGTAGCTATATACAGTGAGGTGTGAAGTATGTGAAGTGCACAGTAAGAGGCAGTCTGGTGTGGATCCGGCCCATGAGGACAGAGCAGCAGGGGAGAAAGGTAGTAAGACCACCGGTACTGATGCAGAGGGCCCCCAGAGCCCAGAGGCAAGAGGCCGAGGTGGGCCCACACGAACCCGACCGGCCCAGCCAGCACCAAAACCCCCAGAAGTCGCAGCGCTAGACCAGCGCCCCGGCAGACGCCGCAGCCCCTCCATGGGCCAGCCGCATGCAGAACCCTGCCCCGGAGGGAGGACCAGGCCGCACCACCAGGAAGCAAGGGCCATGAGCCTCCACGCCCACCCCGGAGCCGGGACGCCCAGGATGCAGGGCGCCCACCCCGCCGCATCACCAAGACCCCACCCACCCCACCGCTCAACAGGACAGCACCAGGCCCAGACAGAAGCCCCCAGCCAGCAGAAACTAATCTCCAGTGGCGGCACACAGGCAAGTACCAAGGCCTGTGCCTGGATGAGCCAGAGCCACCCCCCCAGAGAGACCACCAGGCCCCCATGCCAGACCCCCAGGCAGCGGAGGGCCCCCAGCCCCCCCAGGGGAGGGAGAGGGACGAGGACGAGCGGCCAGGCGGGAGAGGAGGGAGGAGGAGGGAAGCAGAGCAGGAAGGGACAGGGGAGCGACCGGAGGGCCGACCCACCCCAAACCCCAGGGCCAGCCAGGGCGCCCCAGAAGAGACCAGCCGCCGCCACCCCCAAGGCCCCGGGAGAGCGCACAGACCCAGCAGACCCAGGGCTCAAAGGGAGAGACACCGGGGAGAACCACCCCCAGGCAGAGGGGCCCGAGCCATGCTGGCCCCGCAGAGCCAGAGAGCAACCCCAAGAGCAATAGGGAAGGGACACCACCTTGAAGTCCATGGTGCCATCCTACTTGAAAAGGTAGAGGGTTAATAAACTGAAATAAAGCAGACAGAAGTCAGACCATACACACAGACAGAATAATAATTACAATTTTATGAGGGAAGTGGCATACGCCCACATACAAGTGGAGACTATAGATTAATATTTATTGATTTAATAAATGGAGACCATTTTTCTTTGAAGGAGTCCAGTTGGTTTTTTCTGATAGCAGATATTCTCTCAAGTGAAATGTGTTCTGTGAGGAGGTTCAGCCAATGGATGATGTTGAGGGCTTTCTTATCTTTCCAGTTAACTAAAATAGTTTTTTTGGCGATGGCGATAGCTGCAAGTGTGGGTTGGATATGAATGTCTGGTAGGGCTGTTTGCGTTAGATCGCCAATTAGGCAAACGTTTGGGGAATGCGGAATCCCGCAGTCCAAAATATTGGAGAGTTTCTGTGTGATCGTTACCCAGAATTGATAGACGGGTGTACAAAGCCACAGAGCGTGAAAGTAAGTGTCCGTCATGTTTTGGGTGCATTGCGTACATGTGTCTGAGCGAGAGAAGCCCATTTTATACAGTTTATATTGCGTTATATGCGTTCTGTGAAGCACCTTAAATTGGATCAATTGTAAGTTGGTGTTTTTAGTCATTTTAAATGTGTTTTCACAGATCTGGGTCCAAAAATTAGAGTCAAAAGATTTGGATACGTCTTTTTCCCATTTTTGAGTTGGTAGGTGTATAGAGTGTGTCTTTGAAAGTAAACTATAAATTTTTGTGAGATTCTTCTAATTTCTTGGAGACAGTTTCACAATGTATTTGACAAATTCAGGTGGCTGTAAATCCGTTGGTTGTAAAGTAGTCTGAAGTGATGGAATTCTACTTGTAATCGTCTTCTTTACCTGTAGGTACTGATCCACTTGTGATACTGTTCCTCATCTCTCAAGCAAACCCAGCCATCATGATCGTCATTTACGGCGGGGCCGTGAACGCCACTGCGGCCTCCGCTGCTATTATCAGTGCATTTTCTCCTGCGTCTGCCGCTATTTCCGCGTTTTTTTTCATCCCCGCTACCCACCTCACCATTAGTGGTGTTTTGACCACCTCTGTTACACCCACCACATCCCCCCTTGCCACCCCTGCTACACCCACCACATCCCCCCTTGCCACCCCTGCTACACCCACCACATCCCCTCCTGCCACCCCAGACATGGTGAAGCAAAGCATCGGCTCCAGTATGTGCTGCTTGTAGACTGTCATGGAGCACAGACTCGCTGCCGTTACGCACAGACGCAGCGTTACTTTCTGTCTCACTGGACGACTGAACATCTTCATCGGGGGTGAATATTCCTCTTCAGAATCTGAGTCAGCCATTACTTGGTGAAGTACTTTGTCAACAGTGAACAAACCTCTCAAATGGTGAGTTTTCTCGCGCTGTCGTGCGCTCTGCTGCGCTCCGACTGCGACCCTCGTCTCCTTGACCGGGAGGCGGTTTTCAAAGTCTATAAACTCCAAAACTTTGAATGAAAACACGCCCACAAATGATGCTCAAATTGAAGTTCCAGATGTCCGCCATCTCCTGGTGTAAAGTAGTAACTACATGAGGCACCATATTTACAGCTATGGCTTGTTATGTTCAGCAATGTTGCCTGTCGCAATATTGTGACTTTGGCGCTTAAAGGGTTAAGAAGTTTAATTTACAGACAACCAGAAATGAGTAGGCTCACCCAAACCAAACTCCAGTTAGAACTGAGGGGATTTTACTAAACTATGCAGAAACTCAAAACTCTCAATAACAACTAAACCAGCCACTAGGCAGGCTAAAACTATGCTGCAATAAAAATAGCTTGACTCACAAGTCCAAAAACTCTACTGGGGAGAAAACAGGCAGACTCTGGAGATCGGCGTCTGAGACGCGCACCAGCGCCGCGAAAAGTGCGATGGAGAGCCACAGCGAGAACAGGGGTCTGGATCCGCAGTAGATCGGCCGGGCGAACACGGAGGTCCAAGTCTCCGCGGCGGCAGCTCAGCTGAGCGAGACGGGACCAGACGGGGCGGTTGCAGAACTGCACTGAAGCTGATGATAGGATCTGGCAGAGACTGGAAGGGCGAGCTGGGTCTTAAAGGACGCTGACGTGTGATTGGGCGCAGCTACACTCCCTTTGCAGCGGCATCTCGTCTCCCAATATTGCCAGCGTGACCAGGGGCTTAGCACAGAGACCAAGGCCGAGGAGGAGAGAGGCAGGTAAAAGTGAGGGAGAGGAGGAGAAGAGACGAGAAAAGAAAGAGAGAAGGAAGGAGGAGAAAAGGAGGGAGAGGGAGAGGAAAAGAAAGAAAAGAGGGGAGAGAAGAAGAGAGGAAGGGAGGCCAGGCAGGAACCATGACACAATCATTTTGTAGTTTGCTAACAAATGCTAACAAGACCATGTAGTAGTGGCAGATCATGTTTTGATTGGCATGTCTTTCACCAGGAATAAATATTAGCAACATCCAAAGGTTAGATAAGTCCAAATATAGTCTACTAACATGCTAATAAATTAGTTACATAAAACTTAGAGCATAACTTTATCTATGATTACCAGCTTACTGGTTTCCATGCTTGGGACATTACTGACATGTCATGTCTGGAGGTGTGGAAGTAGAGGCAAACAAAACAGAACTCTAGCTGCAGGATGATTCTGCTATTGCTGATAGCACAATTACTAAAGCAGTCTTTTTTGCTGTGGTTAGTTTTTGTCAACAACCCCACAATGGTTCACCACAAACTATTTACCCACTACAGTGTGAAAATAAAAGAAAGAGACATCCATGGGTGTCATGTTCACCCATGCACGTGAGAGATACCAAAGAACTTTTGTTGCACTTTTTTGGGAGGGAGGACAGCTTGCTTTATGGAATTAGTTGTCCAGTTTTCATTAAAAAAAAAATGTCGAGCATAACCAAGCTTGTTCAAACCTAATATTAGAAAGTTAGCAAAACTTGGAATTTTTAGACAAAGTCAAACAGACATTATACGTTTACAATATTTAGCTGTAGTAATCAAATTAGTCTCATATCTGCGACTGATCTAAAACTCTTTGTTGTTAGTTCAGCTTTACAGATGGCTCAGAAAAAAGCTGCGGGCACCTCAAACAGTGCCACACGAAGACGCTTGTGGAATCTGAGACGGCAGTGGAGGATGCTGGGGGTGTTTGAAATCAACCCAGAGCATGAATTCTACCAACTGACATCCATGATAAAAGAAGGCATGCATGCTTCCATTCAGATCACAACTGAATTGCCAGGCCAGGTGAAGAATCTTCTAATTTAAAGACAGTAGTTGAATTCTAAAATTATAACACTGTATTAATAACTGTATTCATAAACTCTTCATGATTTTTTGCAGAATACACTCACAACAGAACATTTTAAGGCAGAAGAAACTCAAGCACATGAGGCGAGTTGTATTTCTACCCCAGATTTTTTTTCATGCTTTTACTTGTTTTTTGAAAAGAACTGGAAGCCACTAAAGCAACTGCTCTGTCTTTTCAACTTTGAAGAAATTGATCTAGGTTTGCACCAAAATATAATGGGTTTTTCATGTGCATGTTCATGAAAGTCAATTTGATAGTTTTTAAATATTGACAGAAAAATCAAATGACGCTGAAAACATAAGTCAACCTCAGCTTTCACTTGGTGGTCGAATAATGTCAGTAATCAGGTCGTTGCCCATTTATACTTTCAATTTTTTTTGTCAGGTAAATTAAAGCACAAAGAAATAGACTATCATTGCTTAACCCTTGCCTTACAGGGGTTTGTGATGCAAACATTTGCAGCACCAGTGTTTGCCAAACTGAGGGCTTCAGTAAACATCACAGAGGAGGAATACATGAATTCCCTCTGCTCAGATGGCTGCTATCTCCAGTTTGTGAGCAACTCGAAGAGCAAGGCAGATTTCTTTGTCACGTGAGTATAATCCTTTATTACACACAGAGGGACCTTTTTCCATCATCTGCTGTGACATGCTGCTATGTCTTAGCCTTCTCAAAGCTCTTAGCCTTTTTTTACCCTTCTAAGAAGTGGTGTGGTCATCCTCGCTTCTTTTGATAGGTGTTTTGTTGATTGTAGTCTGCCATTCTTGATTTAGTAAATTTTGTATCTGTTAAGTAATTACTTGTCTGTCTCTCAATGAACAAACTATGATGTATTGATCATCTGATGGTGTGCTAACTTTTGGTCTGCCTGATTCTTCTTTGGATACAACTGATCCAGTTTCCTCTTAGTGTTTTAGAGTGCAATGCACTGCCCCCTTCGAAACTTTCTGTCTGGCAGCGATTTGACACAGCGAAATCCCAGATTTACTAAGAATAAAAATTGGGTTTTTGCTTCTTTTATTTAGTGCTAATGCCACTGTTTCCCACTATCACAATACTATTTAGTAATCAATGTTTTGCACAGTCATATTTACATCAGGTGAACAATGCAGGTAATGATAGACTCTCTCTGCTCCAATGTGAACCATATGGGACGGAGTTAAATACCAAAAAGACAAGACCATGTGTCAACACCAGAGAACTTTGTAATCAGTGCAGAAGGAAACTTGAGCAAGTCCATGAATACCAGTACCTTGAACCACGGAGATGCGGAAGTGGATGAGGAGAGAGAAGAGAAGAATTGGAAAGGCTAAGACCAAATTTTGGGAATGCAAAGAATTTCTTTGCAGAAACATCTGACTTCTCCAACAAAGACATGTAGTTAATCATGATTTTTATTACCAGCACCCATAATATAATTATTTAACCTTAACCATACCATAGTGTTCATGCATATACAGAAAGCAAGCATTCTTAAAAAATAAAAATAAAAAAAAAAGCTGGTATTGGATGTGAAAAAAGACTTCATTTAACATATTCTGGGGTTTTACTGAGTCCATTGACTCAGTTGACTCAGCAGAGTTAAAATATTTATCTGTGACAAGGTTGTTCTTGATTGCAGGAATGACAAGAGGTTCTTCCTAAAGACCCAGAGCAGGCGCGAGGTCCAGTTTCTGCTGTCCAATCTGCAGGCATACACGGATCACTTTGAGAAATACCCTCATTCATTGTTAGTGAGGTTTCTTGGTAAGAGTAGCTCTTGTTAATACTGCAGAGATCTCTAGTCTCAATGGGACTTCCTGGTTATATAAAGGTAAATAATAATAAAAATTAAAGCTGCAAGTAGCGATGAACGGGTCCTCACATCCTTGCTGGTCAGCAACTCCAAGCACATCCATCAGGCGATGCTGCGACTGAGAGTGTATTTAGGTCTATGAATGTGACAAGGGCTGGATTCTTAGCACACATGTCAAGTTTCAGGCATATTGGAGCATGTACAGGCTAGTTATGAAGCATTTCCTGTCCATCCACCAGGTGACGCTATCACTGTGACTGTATATTGGTCTATGGAATTCATCAGGGCCGGACTCTGATCACACATGTAAAGTTTGAGGCAGATTGCAGTATGTACAGGGGATTTTCACAGGATTTCCTGCTTCATGGCGAAGCATCATAGTTCAGTCGGTTGCCATGGAGACGCCCTTTGACTCTTGTGTACGATTTTCATCAATGTTCGACCTGAAGGCGTTTAATGACATTTAATTCAAAATGGTGGACTTCCTGTTGGGTTAAAGAGACTTTTTTATTCATCCTAATGTGGTAAATATTCATACCAAATTTTGTGGATGTAGGTCAAACTTGGTGAAGGGGCTATTTATTAAAATACTGCAGGGGACACTATGACACATGTTGAGAATGTACTTTGGCATCTGGATGTGATCAGGGCAGGACTCTAATCAGACATGTTAAGTTTGAGGCAGACTGGAGCATGTAGAGGGTAGTTAGACAGTAGTTGATGTTTCATGGCGAAGCATCAAAATTCTGGAGGTTGCCATGGCCACGCCCTCAGACTTATGTGGAAAATTTTGATCACAAATATCTGGTGTATAATCTGGACAAATTTGATGTCTGTTGGAGTTACCCCCTAGGAGGAGTTTGCTCTTGAAAACGACAAAAATTACTGTTTCCTGATACCACAAAGTGGCGCTATGACTGTGAGTGAATCTTAGCATATGGATGTGATCAGGACAGGCCTCTGATCAAACGTAAAGTTTCAGGCTAATTGGAGCATGTACAGGAGAGTTAGACAGCACTTCCTGTTTCATGGCGAAGGATCAAAGTTTAGGGGGCCACCATGGCCAAGCCTTTTAGCTTTGAGGAACCTTTGATAGTTTTTCATCAGGAGGGCCTGTTGTATGTACTGACCAAAATTCAGGTCTCTTGGACTAACCCCCTAGGAGGAGTTCATCACCAAAATTTCACAGTTGACGCAAAATGGCTTACTTCCTGTTGGGTTTAGAGCATGGCTGTAACTAACTTTTTTGTGCATCCTGATGTGCTGCATTTGCCCAGCAAATTTTGTAGCTGTAAATGAAATGTACTGCCCGTTGGGTTAATGACCACATTTTGCAATTTTGCAAGGGGTGCTATGGAGGCATTTTGGTACACACATGCGCAAGTTCCATAAAATATCAAACTTTTCAACAGTCCTGATGTGTGTGCAAATTTTCACGCATTTTGGAGTATCGCCAAAAGTGTGATTCAAAAGTCTGGAGAAAAATCTAAAAATTATAATAATAAACCCTTGGGTTTCAATAGGGTCTTCACACCATTCGGTGCTCGGACCCTAATACAATAACATAATAGATGATTGCATGAGTCTGTACACAAAGATAAAGATAGACATAAATATTGAAAAAAACAGCTTGTCGGGACACTTTCTGCCTGTCACCTGATGTGTCTGTTGTGCTGCAGCTTTCACTTCTTTAATGTATAAAGTCAAGATATTTATTGATGATGCCCTGAAAAAACCTAGGCAAAACCAAAAAATATCACATGCACCTGAGTATAAGTAATAATAATAATATTCTTCTCACTTTACAGGTATCCACAGGATCGTTATTCCAACTCAAATGAAGGTATTTTATCAACAGAATATCTAGCAGGACATTTCAATTTTCAGTTCAATTCAGTTTTATTTATATGTTGACAATTTACAATACATGTTATTTCATACTACTTTTCATAATAAGGTGAAGCACAAATTTCAACAGAGAACCCAACAATCCAAACTACCCTTTTGATTCCCTTTAAGCAAACACTTTCTGTCCACAACACACTTAAAGTACTTACAGCAGTGTTATCTGTCTCTTTTCTAGAAATACTTCATTGTGATGCAGAGTGTGTTTTACCCTGATGAAAGGATCAATATTAGGTAAGGTATATACAGTATGGTAACCCCATGTCTTGTTGAAGGGATTTCTGATATTGTTTTGTTTTTGTTTTGTAGATACGACATCAAAGGCTGTGAAGTGGGCAGATGGACTGACCCTGACAAAGAAGGGAAACAAATAATAAAAGTGCTGAAGGATAATAACTTTGAAGGGCAGTACATTGAGTTAGGTAAGTGTTCTCTCCCCTCCACCAAGTTACCGTACTTATATGAATGACATTATTAGGCATGGAAAGTTAAATGCTTCAGCTGAAGAATAAAATGCAGTCGGCAGTGGTAAAGGCATACTAAATGGAAATATTTTGGCTGCTGTAGGTCAAGAAAAGGCCTGGTTTGCTCATCAAGTGAAAGTGGACACTGCCTTTCTTCGTGAGCTTAATGTGCTGGACTACAGTCTCCTTCTGGCCCATCAACCTCTGCATCGGGATGAGCTTGAAGGGAAACACTCATTAGCTAACGTTGTTATTCGCATCACAAAGTAGGTTTTTGATTTTGTATCCTCAGAACAAGACCACAACTGCTCTGCAGTACAGTATTTTCCATCTGAAATCTTTCAAGATTCAAGAACTGTATTGTCATACACACAGCAGAAACACAGTGGTTATGAAATTCTTATTTTGCAAGTTTCCTTAACACAGCTGCAATAACAAATAAAATGAGATAAGATAAAAATGAAATAATAGTCATAAAAATTATAAAATAGAATAAAAGAAAATAAAAATAAAATTTTAAAAATAGTTACAAATAAATTCTATGTGCAAATGTTGTCAATACTGCAAATACGTAAACAGGCAAGGGATTTGTGCAAAATATTGCTATTTATGAGATATATTTTGCACATATCCCTATTTGCACATATTTTACTGGTGCAGTGAAATTTGTGGCAATCTTACAGAACCAGATGAAACTAATTCAGTGAGGTCAACTTCATCAGACTCATTCAAGACAAGCTTTTCACAATAAGGCTTGCTTTACTAAGAAACCTTTATGAAACACCCCCTAACTGTGTTCTGTGGTCCCTTTTGAACTTTCACATAGGTCTGTGGACTTGGATGAACATCCTACAACATCAGACGCCTCCAAAATTCCTTTATTGAAAGAGACCTCGGGTGAGGTGACATTGGATTCTACAGACTGTGGGTCAGGTCAGCTGGAGGCAGCAGCTGGAAGCACTGGTGAAGGGATCAACCAACAGGACAGAAGTTGCCCTGTCTCAGATGCCATAGAACTGCAAGAATTCCACGAACATCATCGCAGGTTACTGCCCAATTTCCAAAATGCAGTTCATGTGATAGATGGGCCACATTGCCGCTACTTTGTGGGTATTATAGACATTTTTACTGTCTATGGAATGAAAAAAAGACTAGAGAACCTGTGGAAAAGCCTCCGCTACCCAGGTAGGGCTTTTTCTACTGTCAGCCCAACCAAGTACTCACACAGGTTCTGCCGGTGGATACAGGATCACACTCAGTGACAAAATGCAGAAAGCATTCTTTACTGATATATGCACTAGCTGTTGTCACCTCCAGAGTGCACTGAATGGACTTATGCCCCTTTGTCTCTGTCATAGCTGCCAGAAGCAGTCTACTGTTTATGCGGACTGTTTTTCTCTGCAGCAGACAGTTTATTTTTAATGTATACAAATACATATACTTCTTTGCCTGTTCTTATATAACAGTTTTGCTTTTTACTAATATGCTGTACATTATTCAATTACATGCAAAATAAAGATTAACCATGTGCTGAAAAGAATAGTTTTGACTGTGCTTTCTGAGCTTCATGGATGCAAAAGAAACATTTTAATTGTATATTTAAAACATGTACACTTATTAACTATTACCTTAGAGACTGCATTTACACTCCCACCAATCACGTAAGGTGTGATTCTCAAAGAAAACCAAATTTTTTAGTACCTTGTCAATCCAATAAATAAGTTCAATGTTGTCCATCATCTTCACGAGCAAATTGAGCCTTTACTCAGCTTCAAGCAAAAGTACTGTGTTATGTATGGACCTATCTAAATAAACAGGTTTTGTAATGCGTGCATCCTTACTGTCTAATGTTGTGTCACTAATCAGTAATTTGAGCCTTCTGATCTTTCCATCAGCTCCAGGAAAGACCTCGACCACTTTAGCATCTTCCACTGATTTCTAGGTGTTTGATTTCATCCAGCAGCAGCACAATGTCATTCACTTTAGCATTTCTTCGATCCTTGTTACATTTGCTTCTTTGTTGCAAATTCATCAGATACTCTTTCCGCCACCTGGTCCAGAACTCATTTGACAAGAACTGAACTTAATTCAATTCAATTCAATTCAACTCTCTTCCATCTCTTTCAGATGTAGAAATCTTCTCTCATAAACTCTCCAGGAGGTGGTGCAATGACTGACGATTTCATTGTCAGTATATGGTTTGGCGTTAGAGGTTCTGGTCCTACCGGATCACTGAGATGTTCTGTGGTTAATGGTCGACTATTTACTGTAGCCATAACTTCATACAAGAAGGTTCTTAATGATGAACTATAGAGACAGATCGTGTCACATTTTTCAGTCATTTATGTCATCAAAGAGACTAAGTTATAAACAGTTTGTTTTCTTTAACTTCTGACATGTGGCAAACATGACAATTCAACAAGTGTTAATGCTGGTAAGGCTCATCCATAAACTTTTTTTTTTTTAACATGGCAGTTTCATTGTCAGTTGCATTACCAGAACTTCGTGTTCAATTTCAACAAGAGTTGGTTTTCAAAGTTTTTTGAGCCTAGTCTGCCTCTTTTTGGAGAACAAATCTGCCTGGCTGAGCTAAAAAGTCTCTCATATGTTGCGGGGGCAGGCAGCAGAGTGTTGATTTTGAGGGACAGGTTGAGAACATTGGGAGTTCAGTAAAGTTGGAAAGATATTCACAGATTCAGACTTCCAGCATCAATAACTCGTTAGATATAGGTTGTCAAATCATAAATAATGCCTCTTTCCCATTGTTGTAAGGCAGACAATGTGCTGCAAGCCCAGTTTTATCAAAAGTAGCTGTCTTTCAAGCTGCAGAAATAACACTGGGATCTATGGAGTGAACAGGGTCCGTCTGCAATTTGCAAAACCGCTGCAACAGCAAAGAGAGACACAAATATTCAATAACTTCACTCTGATACGTTGTAGTGTCACTAAAATCACTGCAGCCTTCAACTGGCTTGGTTAAACAGAAATGTAAATGCTGTAATTTGATTCTTTTAATGAACCATGTAACCTGAATGGATGCGATTCCAAACCGGACGGCAGCGCTTTTCTTTGGATTGTGTATTTCTTTGGAACTGAATGAACAGTTGAAACCCACTTCCTTGTTTGGATCTTACCTTGGGTGGGATTGATTGGAAAACATGGAGCGGATTATTTGTGTTGGTCGGGTCGGACTATAAACGGAAGGGACTAACGAAAACCAGGACTGGATTGTAAAATAAATAATTGGTGTTGATTATTGTAAACGTGTATTCTGCTCTTTCTCTATTGTATGGAAGTATTGTGTTAGTAGGTTTGATACTGTTACAACATTGTTTCAGCATTTTACCTGTGTAGGGGCAACAACAAAATCTTTTAGTTGAACCGCAACAAGGTCATTTGACCTGATTGAATTCAAAGCATTTTAATAAACAGATGCAGTGTTGGGAGAGAAATACTGCAAGAGGTGGACTCAGGAGAAGCTTCCATGGACATAATTCACACAGTAGTGACTGCATTGTGCTACAGTCACTGACAAAATGTACTGCATCACTGCAAGTTTATCCTAGAACACTTAACTTTAACACCTAACATCTTTGATATGGGACTGATAAATGCAAATTAATTTGTTAAACAAACTAACAAGCCAGATTTTAACTTTCTCAAATATACTGCACAGATCTATGTTAACTAGCCTTGGCCAGAAGTTACATCTTTTATATTGACCACACTTTTTGTATTTATTTTGCTAAAGTGTAGGATTGGGTTCAGATTGCCAGTTCTAACCCACTGACTGAACTCTGTCAAAGCTTGTTTGCAGGTGAAAATACTAATCACTCTGTAACGTGAACTTCGGCTCTGCAGTTCAGTCCGCTTTTTATGTATCAAATCAACATTTTGAGTTGTAAGCACCATAAATGTGATTCAGGAGCATTATTATTGCTGCACTCCGGTAGTAGTTTCAAGTTCTCAAAATCAACATATCAGATCTTTTACTGCTCTTTGAGCCAATGGTTGTGAAATTAAATAGACTGGCTTAAATGATTCATCCATCCATTATTTATACACTGCTTAATTCTCATTGGGGTCACAGGGGGGCTAGAGTCTTTCCCAGCTGACTTAAGGTGAAAGCAGGGGACACCCTGGACAGGTCACCAATCTATCATAGGGCTACATATAGTGACAAACAAGCACACTCACATTCACACCTATGGACAATTTAGAATTACAAATTAACTTCAGCATGTTTTTGGACTGTGTGAACCCAGGATCTTCAAGCTGTGATTCGAAAATGCTAACCACTGCATTAATTATCTTAATGGTAAATAATTTGGTAAATAACATTAGAAAGTGTCTTTCTGACTTCTCAACAACAGCAATAACAAATTCATACAAAAAATTTACTTGAGGGTATTTCAATAAAAGTTGGTGATAATATTCAGTAAAGGATTTCAAAGGATTGTCATGGAAGTATTACACCTGCTGTCTAAGTTTAACCCTTTGATGTGCAGTGTGGGTCAGGAGATTGCCATTTTCCATTGGATTTGGGCCACTTTTGACCCATGTTGCGTATCAAAGGGTTAAGTAAGAAAAAGACACACTGCTGGGTTTCCAGTAAAACAATGCATCATTGCAATGGGGACGAGACCTCATTCCTCACAGGGAGACCTTACTCCTCATGGGTAGGAAGTGTCACAGAGCAGGGGGGTTTGAACCCAGAGTGCAGGCACACAGGAGGCAGATGGATTCTTAAATGAGGATTTTAATTTACAAAAACCAAAACAAACCAAACTCAATACAGAAGTCAGAGAATTTAACTAAAAAAAACAAATGGAACTCTAAAATAAACAAGAACTATAACTAAACTGGCCACTACACGGGCTAAAGCCTAAACTAAACACAACGGCTAGACTCACAGTCCAAAAAGTTCACTGGGAGGGCAACAGACCGGAACCAAGGCCGACCTGGGCCGAATGACTGGCGGGGAGCCAGCAGAGACAATGATCCAGCACTGACTGGTGGGGCGAGTCCGGCTTTAACAGCCACTGATTACTGATCGGGCTCAGCTGCGCTCTCACCACAGCTGAGTCCAATCGGCCAGGACAGTCAGCTGGTCTGGTGTCGCACAGAGGAGGGAGGGGCCATGATAGTACCCCTCCCTCTATGTGCGCCTGCTGGCGCACGACTGGGCTGGTCAGGGTGCTGGTGGGGAATTCCAGAGGTGGAGGGGAAGTCCTGGGGCAGGCAGGAGTCAGGCAGGAGGGACCGCTCCGGAGGACAGCCCCCGGGGGCTGGACAGACAGGAGGGACCGCTCCAGAGGACAGCCCCCGGGGGCTGGACAGACAGGAGGGACCGCTCTGGAGGACAGCCCGCCGGCTGGACAGGCAGGAGGGACCGCTCCAGAGGACAGCCCCCAGGGGCTGGACAGACAGGAGGGACTGCTCTGGAGGACGGCACGGGGGCTGGACAGGCAGGGCAGGAGGGACTGCTCTGGAGGACAGCCCGCCGGCTGGACAGGCAGGAGGGACCGGTCCGGAGGACGGCCCGGGGGCTGGACAGGCAGGAGGGACCGCTCCAGAGGACAGCCCCCGGGGGCTGGACAGGCAGGAGGGACCGCTCCAGAGGACAGCCCCTGGGGGCTGGACAGGCTGGAGGGAGGTACTGCAGTGGCCCAAGGTGACAGGCCCTCTTGGGAGGCCGGCGGCTGACAGGACGGGGTCCCCTCTGGAGGCTAGGCTGGGGACTGGACTGGGGACCCCTTCGGGGGCCGGACTGGAGTGGCCACTGCAGGGGGACCATTCGATGCTGGGGCGGCCACTGCACCAGGGGAGGCATCTGCTGACTCCAGCACTGTTTCTAGGCTGGGGGGATTTTCAACAAACCCTGGCAGGCCTCTGTCCCCAGCCCCACCAGCCCTCTTGGAGGCGGCAGGGAGGGTGGCGTCACGCCCCTCAAGGTCAGGAGTGGGGGCAGCGGCCCCAACAAGGACTGGAGATGGGGTGGCAGCACAGGGCCCCCCCGAGGCTGCAGGAAGTGAGGCAGCACTGGGCCCCCCCTCCATGACAGGAAATGAGGCGGCACAGGGCCCCTCCAAGGCAGAAAGAGGCGAGGCGGCGTCGAGCCCCTCCAAGGCTGGAGGTGAGGTACGACGCTTTCTGCAGCCACGCCTTCTGCGAGAGGGCTTCCCCGCAGGTGGCTCAACAGAAAGCTGGGGGGCAGGCTTTGGCAGGTTGCCAGGGGAACTACTGGGTGAGGCGGCGTCGAGCCCCTCCAGGACTGGGGTTGAGGCAGCATCGAGCCCCTCCGAGACAGGAGGTGGGGCGCAAACTGGCGGACCGACAGGTGGCTGGCTCATGGGAGAATTCAAGAAGCTTAAGATGGAATCAGGCAGGTGGCGGACCAGCCAAGGCTTTTGGGCAGCGTGCCTGCGCCCCACAGACACCGCTGCGCTCTTGACCTCCTGCCTGACTGCCTTCTTCCACTCAGCCAGCAAACAATATAAAGCCAGTAAATAATCCTAAGAATCGTCATCTTCAAAGAAAACATCCATTGACAGAACGGAAGACAAGGGCTGACTAAGGCCCAACTGTGTGCTTGCTGGGTCCATGTTTGGCTGGATCATTCTGTCACAGAGCAGGGGGGTTTGAAGCGAGAGTGCAGGCACACAGGAGGCAGATGGATTCTTAAACGTGGATTTTAATTGACAAAAACCAAAGCAAACCAAACTCCATACAGAAATCAGAGACTTTAACTAAAACAACCAAATAGAACTCTAAACTAAACAAGAACTATAACTAAACTGGCCACTACACCGGCTAAAACCTAAACTAAACACAACGGCTAGACTCACAGTCCAAAAAGTTCACTGGGAGGGCAACAGACCGGAACCAAGGCAAACCTGGGCCGAGTGACTGGCGGAGAGCCAGCAGAGACAATGATCCAGCACTGACTGGTGGGGCGAGTCCGGCTTTAACAGCCACTGATCACTGATTGGACTCAGCTGCGCTCTCACCACAGCTGAGTCCAATCGGCCAGGACAGTCAGCTGGTCCGGTGTAGCACAGAGGAGGGAGGGGCCATGACAGGAAGACCTTACTCCTCTGTCCCCCAAAGAAGAATAAGAATGACAACCTATTTATAACACAACAGTCAACTAATCCTATTTTCCCATTGACTTGTTTCAAATAGGTTGTACGTTTAAAGTGTGTGTTACAGTTTTCCGTAGAATTATTCTCAATTGAGTACGTTAATTTTAGACTTATAGAATCTGGGTGGTCTGGGGGTGATATTGAAAGTATGACAGCTGTAAGGAAGCAGCAGAGAAGCGTATAAGACTGCAACTCTGCTTCCTGCCCTCACCTTTGGATTGTCAGTGGTTTGATTTTCGAATAAAATTGGCCATTAAATTGTTGAATTCACATTGCATTCAAGAGATAATACTTTGGCTCATTACACACTTGTGGTCCATATGCTTGTTTGATAATTGCATTCACATTTCAGAGGCCTGGTGTGTGGTAGCGTGGTAGCTTGGAGATCGTGTGAGCTCCAGAAATGTCTACTGACATTCAGTGGCCTTTTCACATTTTTCTCTGGGGAGCTGCAATAATGAATTACATGACTTCACTGACCCAAAACACACCACATAAGAAGCAATGACAGGGAGAAGACACATTAAGAAGTCCTGCTTGATTACTATGCAAATCAATCATTAACTGCAAATATAGTATGCAAATGTATTCAAATCAGACACAAACACTGATTCCCCATTGTGACTTGGAATCCATGTATGAAAAGAGCTCATGAAGACATAAATCAATAGAGCTATTTGAGGTCACTTACAGGAGCATTCTGATCCTGTTGATAGTATGTTCACTATACATTATCAGCTCTATCACCTTGGGATTATTGTCACTACCTGGCGATGAAACTCTTGCAAAAAAGAATCAGGGAGGTGTGGATTGAATTGAGAACCATTCTAGTGAATGGGACCTGGAGGAGGCATGACTGTCAGCAGGTTTGATGATGTGGCTTCTGTCCACTCTCCACCACCTTCACTTCATAATCTCTTCAGTCCATTCCTTCTACTGTCCACTCACTTCCACCCACCTTCCCTCACCCCATTCACTTGGCACCCCATTACTATTATCCACCTTAACAACTCTCCCCTCAACCCCCGTTCTCTGCATCATCACCCCACTATCTCTGACCAGTGACTCCATTGGCTGCCTCCTGCCCCTCCCCATTCAGTAAGCACATGGCCATGCAGGTGGATGCTCCACATGTTGACTACAGTTTCATGTATACAATAATGAGCGGCACTGGTGCACTTAAGGGTAAAGTCCTGTCTCCCTTCCTGTTCACTCTCTACACCTGTGGTCTGACCTCTACATAGTATAATAAGAACAATAATAATAAAAAATATCACAAAATTACGTTTATGAACAGTTTTGTTGGTGTGATGCAGACAATACTGAGTAAGTATATGTCTGTATTTTTTGGCATTCGCAGTTGTTTTTTCTCATCATGTCTTTTGTTTTTGATTAATATACAAAGCACTTTAACACAGTTTTATTTTATATTTTCATGTAAATAAATCCCACAACTCCAACAAAATGCTTTATTACTTGTACCAAGTATTGTCTGTACCAAATGCTTCCATATCAACCGACTTTATACTTTATTTGTTTAATTCAACCTTTATTTCTTGCCAATTACAAAGATTGCAAAAAAAACCCAAAAACAAACAAACAAACAAAAATCTATGGCTTTTAGAGGAATGTGAAATTCTGATCTTGATTCACATCTTCCTAGATTTGTTGCATGCATATTGCATGTATTTTAGAGATCTTATACACTTAAAAATGTGCACATCGCTTTTTCTAAAAGTAAAATTGCATACAGAGTGTATGTAACTTAAGTGCTCATTATTTCCTCTTAGGAGATACAGTCCAGGATGTGTTTTTTTTCCCAAAGCTGGACTTTTGAGTTTGAATAGAATTTTGTTACTGTTAGGATTTATTTTTTAAGGTACTAATAACACTAAAATTGATACTACATATGAGTGTTATAATATTGATAATAATAACCATTTAATCCACAAGTTGTGTTTGACCTTTAAAAGGGAAGCGATGGAGCTAAGCTCTAACTCAAAGCTCTGATGGACACAGACAGGTCAGGCTAGAAAGATACAGTCGCTTACAAAAAATGCTTCTTCTTCTGCACATACGCACACCAACAAAGATAGAGCTTTGGCCTTTATACACAGCACATTCCTGCTTTCTTATAATGTAACATTTAATTTTACTGAAACTGCTAGCTCAAGGTTGCTTGAGGGAGAAACCATAATAATCCTCCTTGTGGAACACTTGCATCCCCCCTACGAAATACCACTAATGGCTACATCACATCTCAACTAACAATGGACTAATACAAACTGGTAGAAAGTGGGAAAAAGTTTGCAGGAGGGCTCTTCTTACAGGGTGCAGCTCCTGGGGATTGGATGAATCGTGTGCCAAGACATATGGACGTATCTGTGCACCAACTAATGGGAGAACTAAGTCTAAACCACGGTTATTTCCACCTTTAGACAATCACATTTCAATATTTGAATTAGATGTTAATATCTATGACCTATCACACAATACTAGACTGAATAAAATGTGTTCACTTTTGATTTTATCATTTTCTGGGAGGCTGTTCCAAATAGAAAAGGTCCTTGTACAAGATTCTTTTGAGACACTGATATTTAGAAAATAAACAGCTTAGTTGGAGAGAAGTAGTTTGTCTTCTAACTCGCTAACACGCTCAACATTACAGAACACACATTTACTTCTCCGTGACAGGATGAAAATGCAAAATGCAGGAGTCATATTGCACATGAACAGTGATGGTAATTTCACATGTGGACAATGATGTTGTAGCTTTCTCGTTTATTTGTCATATGCAGGTCCTAGTTAGTTAAACATAATGTCTTGAAATAGGTTTTGGCCATGACTGGACTGATGAATGAATAACCCCGAGGGTGAGGGGCTCCCTAGGTTTTAAAAATGTCATTTAAAGAGCAAAAATGGTGAGACAAAATTGTCACAAAAAGATACAACTGAACCAAAAACACAGCCAATATAAAACAACGCAGATAACACAACTCAATACAATGACAAATACACATTACAACCACATATCAAGGCACAAATAGTGATTTTTTTCTTGCCACTGTCATCTTAGGTCTTGCCCAGGGGGTTCAGGCAAATGGGTTCTGTAAAGCATCTTGAGACAATCTGAATTGCAATTGGCGCTACATAAATTAAACTGAATTGAATCACCAGAAACAAGTGCAAAAATAGCCAAAAAAAGACAAATCCATGACATGGAGTTTAAAAAATTATTTGAAATCTTGAGAGAGACAGACTTTGTTGCCTCCAGTACCAAAATCGCAAGGGGAAATAAAAAAAAAAAGCTCACAATTCACCAAGAAACTTAATCCTTTCTTTATTTTCAGAACTCATTGTTGGCACAGATATTCTGTCCTGGTTGCACTTACAGCTTTGACTTGAGATTTGGTGTACCAAGTATGTTGGTTCCAGTTCGTTGCTATAGAGCTATTTTATGAAACAGTGATGTGGACTTGTTTGTAGGACCACAAAAACTGGTGCATATGGGATTTTACAGTGCTGTGAAAAAGTATTTTCCTGATATCTTCCATCACACCTACAGATAATTTAGACTCACCAATTGACCTCATCATGTGTTTGAACCGTGGGAGGAAGTCAGAGTACTTGGAGAAAACTCATGCATGCATAGGTAGAACATGAAAACTCCATGTAGAAAGATCACAGAACATGGGCAGGACGCAAACTGGGGATCTTCTAGCTGTGAGATGATGGTGCTAACCACCGAGCTACTGTGCAGCCATCATCAAACTCATATTTCTATTTCTTCAATATTAGACAGAAATAATCTCCACAACGCAAAATGCTGTTTCTAAATGACAATTTGTTGAAAACCTATATCATCCCTGTGAAAAAGAAATTGCCCTCTGAGCCTAATAACTGATTGGGCCACCCGTGGCAGAAACATCTGCAGTTGGACGTTTGTCAGCTTTTGATCAATCTTTTACTTCATGATGGAGAAACTTTGACCCACTGTTCTCTGCAGAATAGTTTCGGCCACTTTTGGTAGTTTTTGATTATGCACTGACCTTTAAAGGTCTTGTCACACCATCTCAACTAGATTAAAAGCCAGACTTTGACTTAGCCACTCCAGAACCTTAATTTTATTCTTTTTGAGTCACTCAGAGGTAGATTTGATTGTTTGCTTTGGGTCATTGTCTTGCTGCACAATGCATTTATTTTGAGCTTTTGGTCATGACTGGGGCTGCACAGTGGCGTAGTGGTTAGCACTTTCACCTTGCAGCGAGAAGGTCCCTGGTTCACGTCCCAGCTCGGACCTGGGATCTTTCTGCATGGAGTTTGCATGTTCTCCCTGTGCATGTGTGGGTTTTCTCCGGGTACTCCGGCTTCCTCCCACAGTCCAAAAATATGCTGAGGTTAATTGATCATTCTAAATTGCCCATAGGTGTGAATGTGTGAGTGATTGTGTGTCCCTATATGTAGCCCTGC
The DNA here is from genome assembly GCA_027123335.1 of Amphiprion clarkii. Classification (NCBI taxonomy): domain Eukaryota; kingdom Metazoa; phylum Chordata; class Actinopteri; family Pomacentridae; genus Amphiprion; species Amphiprion clarkii. Next base: position 177,866 of record CM049584.1, read on the forward strand.
GACAGACTGGCGACCTGTCTAGGGTGTCCCCTGCCTTCGCCCGAGTCAGCTGGGATAGGCTCCAGCACCCCCCGCGACCCTAGTGAGGATTAAGCGGTGTATAGATAATGGATGGATGGATGGTCATGACTGATGGACAGATATTCTCCAGGAGGATTTTCTGATAGAAAGCTGAATTCATGGCTCCATCAATTATGACAAGTTGTCCCAGGTCCTGTGGAAGTAAAGCAGCCCCAAACCATCACACGACCACCACCATGTTTTACTGGTAGTTTCATGTTATTCTTCTGGAACGCTGTATTAGTTTTATGCCAGATGTAACAGGACCCGTGTCTTTCAAAAAGTTCCACCTTTGACTCATCAGTCCACACAGTGGTATCCTAAAAGTCTTAGAGCTCATCTAGATATTGTTTTTGCAAATGCCAGATGAACCTGTTTGTTCTTTTTGGTAAATAGTGGTTTGCACTTTGCAACTCTCCCATGATGCTGCTTTCTTCCAGTGTCTTCCTTATTGTGGAATCATGTAGACGAACTTTAACTGAGGCCAGTGAGGGCTACAGATCTTTTGCTGTCAATGGAGTCCTTTTGTGACCTCCTGGATGATATGTTAACATTCTCTTGGAGAAATGTTGATAGGCCGGCAGCTCCTGGGAAAGTTCACCACTGTTCCACGTTTTCTCTATTTGTAGATAATGTCTCTCACTGGGGTTCTCTGGAGACCCAGAGCCTTAGCAATGGCTTTGTAACCCTATAGACTGATAAATGTCAAATGACTGTTTCACATCTGTTCTTTAATCTCATTAGAACGTGACATCATGTGCTGCTTTTTGACAACCTTCAGCTGCTTCACAATGCCAGACAGGTTCTAATAAGTGATGTTTAGATTCAACAAGTCTGGCAGTAATATATGGATGTGTGGTTGGTGAAGCAGAACCAAATTACCAAATAAATTTGGTTATTTGGTAGATTGGTGGCTAAGGGGACAATGTTACAAGTAGCTATTACATTTTGATCTCTTAAAATGGCTCTCCAAGTAAGATGTTTTGTTGTGGGGTGAATTAGAAATATTGTCAGGTCTCAGAACATATGACACTTTCAAAATTCAGCCAAAATATTCTGCAGGCCTTATTGTTAGGTTCCAAATAATGAAACAGGTCAACTCTGAAAGAAGAAGAATCATATTGTACAGCAACATATTTTCCTGAATTCTTTCTAAGGTGACACAGACTGACACATCATGGCTTAATAAAAGCAAATTGGTTGTATTCTTCTTCGTATAAAGATAAGAGGCAGAGAACTGGAAACTAGTTCTCTGAACCTGTCACTTCTGTCCTCATCTTGGTTCTCAGAAGTACAGAAATGGGGTTTATGCACTGAAAGTGCTAGAAAATTCCTGTCACACAGTGTCTGTCCAGGTGGAGAAGAGTCTCCAGTGTGGAGGATTAAGTTGTGATGTTATCAGAGAGACAGGTTGACAGTGCCATGAGCTGATGTGTTGACTTTGTAATCCTCCACAATAGACTTTACCTTGATCTGGCATCGACATGGATTTACAGGTGCTTCTCACCCAGTCACTGAGAGACCAAAGAAAGAGAGCTACATAACCCAGCTGACCCAAAGCATCTATCTTTTAAAAGCATAGATAGGTGTGCATTTCCATCCAGAATTAAATTGGATCCTTAAAAGCTATACTCTCAGACATGTGTCAAGAGTCCAACTACTTGTTCTCAATAAAAGCTACAAGTTGGTGTGTCACCTTGTTGTAATTGAATGTGGTAAATTCCAAAAGGCCTGGTTGCATTTCTATATGTGGTTGAATGCCGACACAAAGTACTGATATTATGGTTTTACCAGAAACAGGAGGGAAATGAGCATTGGTTGGAAAGTACTTTAAGAAGCAGATTGTGTTTTGTGCTGTGGATATTATATCTGGCAACAGGATAGTGCAGTGTAGATGCTATGCTAATAACCGTGTGAGGTAAGCACGCAACAATTAGCAAAATGAAAAAACACACCAATGCTAGAAAGAAAAACTACACACAGATTGACTCAATAAACTACACTTACCTCACAGCCTGAGTGGAAGGAATCCATCAGGAGGCAGGCTGCAGGTGGAACTGGTTCGGATTAGCGTGGCAGGGTTCGAGTTTGACCATGGAGGTAGAAGAGCAGGCAGGGAATGGCAGAAGCTATAACAGAAGAGAAGGCAGGTTAGAATGAGGCAGAAACAACAACAAGGACTGAATATTTGTCCTGGCTGCCTGATCAGTAGTCAGTAGCTCAACAGTCCGGCATCAGTTTAGCCAGCCTTCATTATCCTCATGCATCAATGAGCCTTGTGCGTCCATGACGACTGCGTCCTGGGAACATACCACATACCTGTCATTTTGGAGATGACCTAGCCACAACAATTTGGCTCTTGTTAAAGTCAATCAGATCCTTATGCTTCATATTTTTCCCCTCTTCCAACACATCAGCTTCAAAAAGTGACTGTCTGCTTCCTATTTAATATATCCCACCCCTAAACAAGTGCCATTGTGACAAAGTAATCAATGTTAATTACTTCATCTGTAATTGGTTTTAATGTTGTAGTACTGGTGCTGTTTGCTAAAGCATACCTATAGTGTAAGACTGGTCTCTTGCCTTCCAGGCACTCTGGTTATTTTTCATCGTGGAAGGTGCAAGATGCATTAATTGCATCTTTTTATTCCCATTTTTATTGAAAGTCAAAAGAATTGTTGAGACCTCCCAGAAGCTAGCTGGGGCAGACAGTAGACTCAACTTTGGTGAGGAAAAAATGACATTTTCCAGGGGAACAAATTGTAGTTAAAAATTCAGGTCTGATCATATTGACAGCAGGAAAGGAGATCTTCACCTGAAATTATGGCAAACAATGGCCAGAATGGGGCCAGAATGTGCTGTCAAATTGATGTGATGCATCTGAGTTGCAATGTTGCATGAACATTCACAAAGGGCCCAGAAGACAGTTTGCCATGCTTTTAGTTGATGGAGGCACACACACAAAACTCCTTAATCATGAGTTTTGCTTCATTTACTTTGCACAACCATTTCACATCTATTACAGATTAGTTAACTATTTTGCAGCATTATTTTGTCATTTTTTTGTTTTTATTTGGGGTAATATTTGGATTATTCAGTGCCCATCTGTTTTCCATAGCAATGACCCATAGCTTGACTACCGAAGCAAATTTGAGATCATTGAACTGTCTTTCCAACATGTTTCACTGTCAGGGAGAAATAGTTTGAGAAAATGGTGGGGTACTCAGTTATTTGTGTTGTGTTAAATGTAAATAGTGTTGAAGTGGCAATTAAAAATTTTATAACAGTCAGGTGCCCTGTAAAAAGTCTCTTTTTTGGTGTGTACAGTGTTAAAAATCTAATGGCCATGAGACTGCAAAAAAATGTAATTATTCTTCAGTAGGCTATGGTCCTTTGTTGAGTGAATAATCACCAGTTCAACAAAACTTTTCAGCAACACTATCTTGACAGTCTAATTTTGCACCCATTTAGAGCTAAATTTCAGTCTGATCCAGCCATGTCATTCCTGCCGTGCAATCAGGCTGATGTTTCTTGCTATCTAGCCCCTAAAACCTTCCAACATTGACAAGAGCTTGATTAGGCTGAGACACATAAGGGCTCAGGCTGCCTGGGGAGTGGACCTTGGTGGGAATGCAGCTGAAGGCAGCACAACACAAGATGAACTAGCTGTAATGGACCTTTGCAGTATCTCCCGCTGCCCCAGTTCAGGGCCTACCCAGCAGCTCATCACAGGCTGATCACTTCTCTCCAGCAGTTAATAGCTCCATCGAGCCTCTTCTTTATTGAGCCCTGCTCCCCTTCTCTGAACTAGAGCGTCACCTCTTCCCCAGTCTCCCATGATAGACATGTAATAAATCTGCAGAACGGGCTGCGCTTGACTTCATTCATTGATTACCTCACTCCCAGGTTGACCAAAAGCTGCTTGTTCTAGTTGGTGGTGATGGTAATACTGTCTGGGAGGTGAACAGACACATGGAATGATCAATTTCAGAATCAGCATGTTTACTGGGTTTAGGGAAGGGAATAGGAGCAAACAAGCTTTTCAGGCTTTTCTTCAAACTTTTTAGGGTATAGGTTTTTGAGATACTAAAGGGAACACTAACTTAGGCTAGTTTTTCATTTAATTTGCAGTTCTTCATATGTACTGTATTTCACATTACATATAGAAAGAAAAACAAAAACCAAGAACATTTTAAACCCTGTAAAGCCCGACCCACAAAAAAAACAGCCAGGAAATTCAAATTTTTTGGAATTGAGATTTTTATTACCCCTTTTAACAAAATCCCCCATTTTTTTGCCATATTATTTTGTTTGTGATATATTTTTTGTGTCATATATGATACATTAGGCGTTCAGCGTAACTTTTTGCTCACAATATATAGTAAAACTCCACTTGCTCCAGTCTACTATTAGCATTGAGTGATCTGACACACTCCATAGCAAAATAATAATGAAATAATAGATAAGATTAAAAGAAAGAAGCTTTGTTTCCATGTCCCAGTAGATTCTCACACTGAACATATGTAATAATCCCATATGCATGTACATGCCTAGAATCATCTTCTAACTGCTCCATGTCACTTGTGTTTCCATCCAGTATCTCCTTGATCACATTTTCAATGTACTTTCTTTTTCTCTCTTCTTCCTCTGGTCATTTTGACATGTAAAAATTGGTGAATATAGTATAGTGATTGAGATCAAAATATTGTGCATTTTCTTGGTTAATAATATATTGCAACCATGGTTGTGATACTAGGGTTACCAGAACATATAATAAAACAAGATAATTGTGTCCTGTGTTAGCTGCACTGTAGATTAGGTCGACTTCCAAACTAAAACAAACCTAAACTAAGAAGTAAGGCCCAAAGAAGGAAAAATGTTCTCACATATTTAATTACTAAAATGTAGTTTATGTGAGGTCACCTTAAGCAGGTCTACATTAACACTCAAACTATGAGCAAAACACCTTTGTTTCATTCCTCATCCATAGTAATGAAACTGATGGAACATAGATCATCCAAGATTTGTTTTTGCAGTTATCCATGTCATCATTGTTTGTGTCAAATTACACTTTTTTTTTTTAAAGTGTCATTGCTACAAGGGGCTCTTGCTACCATTCAACTTCAACTAAGAGATATACAACCTAGTTTAGGTTTATAGATTTGCAGGTTGTTTGAATTGAATTGGTTTACCATGCAAATTTATCTTTTTTAGAGTTTTTTAACATGTAAAATGACTCATTTTAAAACATACACACCAATTGTGTACAACATTAAAGCCACCTGCCTAACATTGTCTTGGTTTCCTTGTACTGTCAAAATTCACCCTGTGGTATCAGGCACCAAAACTTCAGCAGCAAAGCCTGTAGATCCTGTCAATTGTGAAACAGGAGCTCTACGAATCAGACTTCTTCCAACACGTCGCACAGATGAGATTTGGGTCCAAGTCAACACACAATGCCACATCTTTGTCATGTTCCTCAGACCACTCCTGAATAAGGTTTGCATTGTGCAAGACATTTTCCTGACAAAACAGTCTACCGTCATCACAGAATACTCTCTACACATAGGAGTGCATTTGATCTGCAACAATGTTTGGGTCAGTGGTACATGTCAAAGTCACATCATGACTGCAGAACCTGTTACGAATCCACTGGCCGAGGCTCAGGTGCAGGGTAAGAGAAACGCCACAGGCATAAGGTAAAATACTACAATGTTTATTTACAACACAAGATAGAATATACAAGAACTACAACTGAAGTCCAAAGACTACAACCGGAAATGCACAAAGGGCATGGAACAGAATACGTAAGGCATAGACTTGGGAATATAGCCCTCTAGAGGGTTGGCAGAATAGTAGCAACCAGAGTTAATATAAAATATAAGGAAAAATAATCAGACCCAAATAAGGCAAGACCAAGGCAGGGAAACAAAACTATAATACGATCTGAGCTGTGAAGAGACGAAGCAACAGTTCGACAGAACTAGAATTAACTGAAACATGTAAACTATACAATAGGCTTAGACTAAATGAGTAACTTAGCTGTCACAGAGAGCAGAGACGGGTATGTGAGGCCAAGGCAGGGGAATGGTGGCATGTGGTGTGCAGCTTGGCAGCAGAGGCAGGTGCTGCGGATGGCATCTCAACCAGTGGGGAAAGGAATCCAGACAAACAAAGTTAGAGGGTGCAGGTTGATCCAGAGTTCAGACGGAGGTTTGGACAACTGAGATTTGGGGCAGAGGAGGGATCCAAGAAGGAGTACGAGCAGGCGGGAGTCCAGACTGAAAGGCAAAGAACACAGAGTTAACACAGGCCAAAAAAAAGGTGCTAGGCTGAACAGGGACTCAAGACTAACTATGACTGTTTGATGGCCCAGCATCAAATAGTAGAGTCTGCCTTTATGGGTGAGGGGGTAGTTGTCTTGATTACTCCCACCTGCTCGTGCACCAATTCCAGCTGATTGGGTAGGTAGCACCTGAGAGGAAGGAAGGGGAGGGGAAGAATCTGCCACTACCTGGAGCCAGAAGTGGAGGGCGTAACAGAGGCTCCAAAGGCTTATGTTCTTCCCTCAGTGCATTTTGCTGCCACCTCTTCTCCAGTTAAGCAAAGCACACACACTGCTGTCACCATTATATAAAGCAAAAACATCATCAGATCAGGACACCCTCTTTCTTTACTCCATGCTTTCGTTCTGACAGCACAATAGGAGCTTTCAGTGGTGGATAGGGGTCAGTGTGGGAACTCTTTCTGGTCTTGCAACTATGAAACCCTTCTGACTAATGATCAATGAGCCTTTGGGACCCACAACCCTGTTACTGTGTCACTGATTGTCTGTCACTTTTGGTCAGTGCTAATCACTGCAAACCGGTCCCACCCCAGAAGACCTGCTGTTTTGGATATGCGCTGACCTAGTCATCTGTCTATCACAATTTGGCCCTTGTTAAAATAATTTAGATGTCATAGTCAGTTAGTTGATAGATAGTTTTTTGTTTGTTTGTTTGTTTTGGAATTGACTAACACAAACACAAATATAAACAAACAATATGCAAGAATGGCGACGACAAAACTAAGTATTCTACAGGCTCTCTTAAAATATGACCTAACAAGAATTTCCAACCTTAGTACTGCAGCTTTGGTAAATATAACATTAATGATAGAAAACTTATTAGAACCTCCCCTCCACAGAAGAATCACCACCTGATGGCTGTAGAGGGCTTAGAGTGTCCATGTGATCCTGGGAGCTATGTTGTCAGGTGCAATAGCCCTGGTAGGGTGTCCGAAGGCAAACTGGTCCACGGGGAGGGACCACACAAAGAGTGATTCAAAAAGCTATGAATGAAATCCATGACAGGGGAAGTTGCCACCTCGCTCAGATTAGGGATACACCTCTTGGATCCAGGGAGAGAAGCTTACCACTGAGTGTCTGATGTGTCTGGGGCCTTGGGGCACAGCCCAAAAAACTAACACAGGGCCACCGCCCAGTGGGCCCAACACCAACAGGTCTAGCAATCAGGGTCGGGTGCTATGCACGCCAGGCAGTAGTCAAGAGCAGGCGCCTGGGAGTTCCGCCTCCTGGTGGGGTAGACTGTGCACATGAAAGGCATTTTGAGCCTGGTTGGCACAGGGGTCTCCTGAAGCAGCTGACAGGTACCGCTCAGCCAAAAGGGCTGCAGCTAAAACTTGGGCATCTATTAACATTTAGCCAACAGTATCACTGAAATACCAACTGATACTAAGTCTGAGCAGTCTAGTGTTTCAAACAATAAAGGAGCTGTTTCCTCAGCTGCCTTTTGTGACTGACTCCCTCCGAGCAGAATGATCTACTGATCTGCTGCAGGTATGCAATCGCTCTTGGCATTTCCCTCCTCTGAAACAGCTTTGTACATATTTTGATTTTCTTCTGACTTTGAAAGGTTTCATTACTTTTTAGACTTTCTTTCTTTCAGCAAAAAGAGAAACTGCAAACATATCCACCCTTCTGTGATTATGTCTATACACTAAAATCACCTTACATAGTGTGTAAGGTGATTTTTTGCTTTGGTCCTGGCTTCTGGTCAACTTCATTGCCCAGCCTCATTATCATTCTTTACATTGTCCTAAGTAATTGAACATAAAGCAAAGAAAAAATAATACTTATTGTCATTATTTGTGTTCAAAGCTGGGGTCAAATGTTAGTATTTGAGAATAAAAGTAGAGAAAATAAGAGTGATGATTTGAGAGAGACATATTCTAATGCAAAACAGCATGTGCAACATTAAGGTCTAAAATGTCAGGGCTGTCATAATGTCATGCTGCACAAGAATATCTCTCAGCCAAATGCCACGTTGATACCGTGCATACAGATATAAATAAGCAACGGCCAAATATGCTATTAGCCATCTCATGAGCAAACAATGAGCAGGAACTGTTTCAGAAAAAGACAAATGTGGAGAAATGTCTATGGTTGTACAGTGTATGAATACATTATCTTGGTGGCATATTCTTGAAGGAAAATGTCTGTGAGCATCACAAGCAAAGTGTAAGGGCATGTCCTTCTATATCCCCAGTGAGAAAATAACAGTTAATAGAAGCGCTATAGTCCTGAGCTGTAGCTGCTGTTATTAATGATTCATCCCCAAGGCCTTTGGGTGTACATTCTACACTGTGTCTGCAGCCCTTGAGATTAGAGCTGGCAGACATCACCTAAACTGCCTTGCACCTCACTCGCACTATGTTTGATAAAATCTCTGGAAAAAATGCAGAAATGTGGAGCAACATCTATAAAGAGAGGTAGCTGAAGACAATAAAATGAGGAAAAAACTAATTTGGATTTAAGCAGTCAGCAAAAAAGTGTAAACAAAGCAAAAATACAATAGTTTAAAATGCAGTTTTCTTCTTCTTTTATTTTGTTAATAGCTTTGCACACTCATCTTTTTCCAACAAGTTTCAAGAGGTCATCACCTGGAGCTTTCCAGCAGCCTTGAAGGACTTTCCACGTATGCTCAGCACTTGTTGGCTGCTATTCCTGCACTTTGTGCTCCAACTCATCCATCATCTATCCATCTCAGTTAGGGAGATTGGGTGACTTTGCAGACCAGGTCATCTGATGCAGCACGAGCTGCATGAACTCTGAGTAGCATTAATGTGAGCTCAAATCTGAGGAGCTGTAAATTTGTGAATAACTTTTAAATTTATATGGTGTTTTGAACTGACTGACAAATGGACTATTGTTACTCTTTGCTACACGGTTAGGGTTCTCCATTTTTTTCCTACACTGTAGAAAATTGTAAAAAATTGTGAATGCTCAAACCTTTGAGTCTGTTGAAAATATGCATGATGGATTACGTAAGTGTGATATTTTACATCAGAAGTATAAACACAGACCTAATAGTGCATTTGAAGTGACATAGGTAAAAGTTGATTTTAACTCCACATAGAGCAAATTTACAAGACTACTTGATTAAATAATGAAAAGAACAGACATCACACATACCTTATAAAATTATTGGTAGTGCAGAGAACATCTCAGGGGAGAGACCACTGAATCTCCCCGATTCAGCATGGGTTCGAATCCAAACCATGACCATTTGTTGCATCTCTTTCCATCACTTGTGTCTTCATGTTCCCTCTGTCTTTTTCATTTTTAACTATTTCTAGTATTTCCCTTATAATATTAAATTGTAACGCCTGTGATACTTATATAACAGGAGTTATCATAAGCTTAACAAATAAGCTTTTATTTTGTTTTCATTCAGAAAAACAACATTTCACTCTAATCGTTTTTCTGCCTGTCTATTCTGGAGTCCGTTTCACAAAGCAGGTTCAACAAACTCTGAGTGTAACCCTGAGCTCTGAGTTGATCTACTCTGAGATAGGAAACTCTGAGTTTCTGGTTCCAGAACAGCTGATTTGAGCTGGTTTTATCAACTCGGAGTAGTTTTATGCGCTTATATGGCGAGTTTGAACACGTTTTTAGAAAGAAGTGCAACACCGCTGCAGCTGCAAAAGAGAAGGAGACGGCGTGGGAGAACAATGCCACTCGGGTCAGCGCACAAGTTTAAATGTAGTCCTTGTAATCACAATAATATTACAGGAGAAAACTGTTTGAATGGTAGCTTATTAAGTTATTTCATTTAGGTGCAATCCCACAGGGGAGAAGCGCATGTGGCAGCAGCTGAAGATGAAATATAAAAACACTCCCTGGGAAATCCTAAAAGAAATTAAAATTATTAATCCCGGTTTGAGATTGCAGCACAATGTCATTAATGGAATATGATTTAAAATTAATTTAACAGATCTCTGCATCATTCACCTGCAATCCTGTGGAACTCCTCCTTGATGCTCTGACAGGTTTATGTCCAGGGAAAACCACGAATATCGTAAAAGTCGTTTCAGGGCCAGACACACTTTTCTGACCGTCCTGCATACAGTTGTCTTACTGAAGTGCTCTGCATCTCTGACATTATATAAAAAACTTCCATTTGCAAAGAACCGCAGCGCAACACACAATATCTGCTGGGATGTGAGAGCATGACTGAGGTTGGTAATGTTGTAAATGTAAGGACGGATTAGGTTGAGTATGTAGATTATGGACTGTGATGTGAAACGGTACCGCTCTAAAAGATAATTGGGGGAAATCCAAGACCATCTATGTGCGATCTGATAACAATCTCCCGACGAATATTTAATTCTCCGTGCAATAATGCTTCTTGAAAGGACATGCCATTTTGACAGACGACAGAACGAGGCTTCACCAAAACTCGCCTGCTGAATGAATGAATGAATGAATGAGGAAATCAAATAGCGTGTGTGACTGAAAGAGGGCGGAGACAGAGAGAAACCCGAGGTTTACTGAGATAAACCTGGTCCCGACCAGGTTAGAGTCATAGAGTCTGTTACTACGGTAACTGAGCGAGAGCTTAAGTTACCCCTCTTTGTGAAACAGGCTAGAGTTACCCCTCTGTCTCTGGTTTGAGTTACCTCCCTTTGTGAAATGGAAAACTCAGAGTTTCCCTCATTTCAGGGTTAACAGACTCAGAGTTTTCACTAAACCTGCTTTCTAAACCCCTGGTTTCTGCTCAGCATTGAGCCAATCACATCCTCTCTTCATCCAACAGAACGACTCTGAGCTCTTTAATTAACTCAGGAAAATAACACAGTTTGATGGTGCTGAGGCCTTCAGATGATGACTGCTCTCTGAAGCTGGAACTTTTGAAATTAAAGGCAGACACATATGTGCATGAATCTGCAAATGCATTGAAGTTCTATTTTAAAAACAGAACAGGAAAACAGAATTGACTAGCATAATCAGATTTCTTTAGGGAGGAGCAACAGGACTAAATCTGTTAGTCTCTTTAAGGAGAGCTAGGCCTGTATGTCCAACTCATAAAATTTACTGTTGATGACCAAGCTGCAAATTTTCTGTGAATTTTGATTACCTAGGATGTGGGTTTAGGTGACTAAGAGGGAATCTTTGAAACAGGTAAGTATGGAAAGTATTCAAAAGACAAATATTAGATTCTACAAAGGTTCCAAAAACTTTCCACTAAACCGGTCTCGGTGTCAAAATGCCAAACATGAAAACAAAACTGTAAAATATTACACAAATAATATTTTCATTAAATCAATTAAATTGTGTGTATTAAAGGAAAGTAAAACAAGAACTTAAAGTGCAAATGATGAAAAACAAAGAAACGGTACTGACAGTCTGACCCTACCACAAATTACATCTAATAATGAGCAGCTGTAGCTAAAATGATATAAAGACATGGCCGCTGAGTAAGATGTGTTTGTATATGTCTGGAGTGGCACATGAATAAAGGCCCTTTGTTACTTTGCTCAATAAATGATCATCTTACCCCTTACTTAATGCAGAGCTTGCTCCATATGCATGAGGTCTTTGTCTCATCCACTGTCTCACACTACAGCTATGTTCGTCTTTATTTTAATAAATTTAACCTGGAGTGTGCTTATTTTATTTATTTGTGTGACATGTACAGTCATCCTTTGTGCTCCTTTACTGTGGCTTACCACCTCAATGCATTGAGCACATCACCCAAGCTACATGGCAATGAAACATTATCGGTTTGTACTACTGCAAGTAGGATTATGTCTGTGTAGGCTTGGACAATCTTTTATCATGTATTCTTGTATGCATTATTGTATTATGTGTGAATGGATTGTTTTTATTGCTTTTTATCATATTCTACTGTTGTCGAGACAAATTTCCCTTTGGGACAATAAAGTATCTTTTCTTATGTCTAAAAAACAGTTTCCTGTTTGTTAAATCCCTACATTACATTCCTGCGGGTTTAACTTTAAATATCAATGAAATACAGTGGTTTGGAAAAGACTGGCATAGGTCCTGACATCTGATTTGAAGTCATCCATTTGGGTACCGAAGAGCTGGGAAGGGAATTTTTTCCAGGATTTCGACATTACAATGACAACATATCTGTGTCATGTCACTTTAATGTCAAATGACTCAGTTGTACCAATTATTTCTGAGCTGACAAGTAGTTCCTCCTGTGAACAATCAAAAAACAAATACTTCAGAAAGACAATGCAGGCTCTAAAGTCGAAACTCAATGCAACAAATGTAAGTAAACATTGGATTGGTATCCTTCATTGCTCTAGGGACATATAGAGTACTTGACTAACAGTAATCCAGTTTAACAAAAAACCCAAGGCTAGAATTTCTAAGAGAAGCAGGAAACAGGGGTAACGACCTAAACGGCTGAAAAAACAAGTTGTCATAAACAGTACTAATTTAAACAGCCAATTGAAACTCAAAATGCAAACTAAGCATAACGAATTTACAAAGTACTAGGTCTGGTACTGCTTAGGTGTGGGAACTTTGCTGACGTGCCATGAGGAGTGAGTCTAGATTTTAGGTGGCTTCCTCCAGTCTAGGGACGGCTTATCTCCACAGCGGGGTATGGCAAGGATGATGTGGCTGGCGTCCGTGAGGGAATGGCAGATCTCCAGGGTGAGGGGGCGGCTGATGACTTTACAGGGAGGCTGTGAGTGGGAGTAGGGGATTTGGACCTGCAGACTTGCCAGATGTATCCAGGAGTGCTCCAGCAATCTGGCAACGTGCAATGGACCAGGTGCTACAAGGAATACCAGGTACTCAATGTTACTTGGATGACATTATTGTTACTGGTTCAGACAAAAACTCGCACCTAACAAACTTGGATGCAGTTTTGACTAAACTGGAGGAATATGGACTAAAAGCAAATAAAAAGAAATGTGAGTTTTTCAAGGAGTCTATTGAATATTGTGGACACAAAATAGACAAACATGGACTCCACAAAACTCAGGACAAAATAGAGGCCATAGTGAAATCTCCGCAACCTGAAAACGTGAGTCAGTTACGCTCATTTCTTGGCCTTGTAAACTATTACCACAAGTTTTTGCCAAATCTTTCAACTGTGCTACACCCACTTAATGCACTATTGCATCAAAATGCAAAGTGGGATTGGACTAATCACTGTGAACTGGCGTTTAAAGAGGCAAAGAAACTCATCATCTCAGACAAAGTGCTAACACACTATGACCCAGAGTTACCCCTTCGCCTTGCCTGTGACGCTTCGCCTTATGGTATTGGTGCTGTCCTGTCCCACAAAATGACTGATGGCTCAGAACGACCCATAGCTTTTGCGTCATGCTCATTGTCACCAGCAGAACGCAATTATGCACAGATAGACAGAGAAGCTTTAAGCTTGGTGTGGGGAGTGAAAAAGTTTAATCAGTACCTATACAGCAAGCACTTTACTCTCATTACAGATCACCAACCGCTTGTTTCCATTTTCAGTCCACAGAAAAGTGTTCCTGCAATGGCAGCTGTGCGTTTACAGCGTTGGGCTCTCTTCTTAGGAGCACACACCTACACCATTGAATACAAAGGGACAAAACTACACGGAAATGCAGATGGACTATCTCGCCTTCCACAAGCAGTGTCTGAGAAGGTGACTGATCCTGCTTTAAATCTTCACATGTTACAGATGGAACCGCTTCCTGTAACTAGTACACAAATATGCAGAGAGACAAGAAATGACCCATTGCTATCCAGAGTATACGAGTTAACTGTAAATGGATGGCCAAAACAAGTGGATAAAGAACTTTCGGACTATGTCACAAGAAAAGATCAACTCACCGTGTGCCAAGGTTGTGTCATGTGGGGTTCTCACGTTGTTGTACCTCCCAAACTGAGAAACAAGGTTCTAAGCTCGTTGCACGATGGACACATGGGTGTAGTTAAAATGAAAAGTCTTGCTAGAAGTTATGTGTGGTGGCCCGGACTTGATTGTCAAATTGAAAGTCTGGTCAAAACGTGTGTAGGTTGCCACCAGACTCAGCGCCAACCTCAGATAGCTCCTGTCCACACCTGGGAATGGCCTGTTGCACCATGGCAACGCATCCACATCGACTATGCTGGACCTTTCATGGATCACATGTTCCTTATTGTAGTTGATGCTCACTCAAAATGGCCTGAAGTTTTCACTGTGAAGAAAGCTACTACAACTGTGACAGTGAACCAACTTCAAGCTCTTTTTGCTCGCACAGGATACCCTCATCAGCTCGTAAGTGACAATGGTACCCAGTTCACCAGTGAGGAATTTCAAACTTTCCTTAAAAGTAATGGAATAAAACATGTGACATCAGCGCCGCACCACCCAGCGACCAATGGTTTGGCAGAACGGTTTGTACAAACCTTTAAACAGTCCATGAAAGCAAGTAGGAGGGAGGAAGTGCTGCTACAACAGAAAATTGCAAACTTTCTTTTGGCCTACAGAAACACTCCACATGCTACTACTGGACAATCACCTGCAATGTTGTTCATGGGAAGAAACTTAAGGTCTCGCTTGGATCTTCTGAAACCAGACATTCAAAAACATGTCTCAAACAAACAATGTTCACCCACTCAACAACAAAGGAAACTGAGATCTTTCGATGTTGGACAAAATGTACTGGCAAGAGACTATCGCAGCCAAGGTGACAAGTGGCAACATGCGCAGATTTTGTCACAAACTGGACCACTCTCTTATACTGTGAGTATTGAACCTAATGTTGTCTGGCGCAGACATGTTGATCAACTTTTGGACGCTTCACCTGGAAAGACATCTACCCAAACTGTGACTCCTAGTGTTTCACCAAATCTTGAGAACACTACTTCAACACCGGATATGTCAACTGTGGAAAATATACCCACGTCAGAGACTGCAAACTTTCCCCAAGCAATGACAAATCTCTCTAATCCTGCTGGACGAAGATATCCTGAGAGGATTCGCAAACCACCAGACAGACTTGATCTATAATGTTTAAGAAAATAACTAAGTAAAGCAAAGTGTTCTAGAAAAAAAAGTTATTGAATGGTTAAAGTGAATATTGAATATTCTGAATGTTGAAATGTTTCTAAAAATAGAAAATGTTATTAAGTTTAAGCCACAAACTCCTATTGTTAATTTTGTTGATTTATGACTGCATCAAAAAGCTGGAAGGGAGGAATTATGTATTAACCAAAAAAACAAATCATAATAATAGTACTGCACTAAATTAATTACATAGGTAACATGGTGTAATAGGCACTACTTTTGTTGTTGCATTGATACACAGCCTCCGCTCTGTTTAATATGTGCTCAGTCAGCTGATTGATATGTGTCTTGGTGATGTGGCTGCCGTTCAGTAAAGAAGCATGAGGAACTTTACTGCGAGTCTGTGCTTCTTTTAAAGGTTATGTTAAGGGAATAAACATAACATATATTCTTCTGTAAATCTGGTCCTCTAGGCCTTGGCTCACATGGTGATTTGGTAAATACTAATAAAATTCTAAATAATAATAATATTAATAATAATATTAAGGTAAAAACATCATTTGTTAACCTCGTGCTACTTTACAGATGTGTAGGCAGGAGACAGAGAGACCAAATCATGAAATAACATGACTCCAAATGAGAGGAAACACAAAAATAGCAGCTGCAAAGATTGCACTATGCTATGATTAATTTGCAACCAACTTTATAACACTGTGATCATCTTCTATTAAGATGAATTAAAGAGCAGCTGGAGCTTGAGACTTAATTAAGATTCAGCATTCACCTTCTGCTGAGGTACCTTTGCTGCTTAATTTAAATTAGACCATAGACGTGGCTAAGTGCTCAGTGTTGGATTTAAAGCTCTACAGTGTACTGATATCCTTGCTTTGCCCTCCACACAACAATCCAATTACTGCATTATTTCAAAGCCCATACATGGAAATACCCATATTTTGAAATGTACTCTCTGAGCAGACATCAGGTATGGGTGAATACATTTCATCAATAAGAGGAGAGTTTCCCAAAAGTTTGTTGTTTTGAAGTAAACTTTTTTGTTCAGTTGTTTTTGTTGTTTGTTTTCCTTTCTTTTAATAGCCAAGCATGAAATTAAATGTGGTATGCATTAGTACACAGATTACTTGGCTGCTTAACCACTTCTTTTAGATTCCTTCTGTCCCCTTGCACCTCTTATCCTCACTACGACAACAAATGGTTGACACGTCATCCCTAAAGTCTTCAACACCGTAATACTAAAGTATGATAAACTGGATGGACAGAGTATCATTTATTAGTGGGGTGGTACACCAGTGTTTCTATTCTAGTGTCTGAAAAAACGTCAATTTTATTGGTAAGAAATCATTGTATGTATTGAATTTGGATATAGTACTTGCCATCCATGGCCAGGTTAAACACGTCACCACAGCCCACCACTGCCAACCGACCACTACCAACCCAGTGTTCCCCTTACGCTTTGTCAGCTAAGTTCCTCGCTCAATTTCAGAGCCCAGTTCTGAGTTTTTGTGTTAGTTACTGTTCTGAGAGTTATTTTGGTTTCTCTGCGAAGCTGAATTGTCGGCAGTCTAGTGTTAACGTTATGTTTTTGTGCAGTCACTTTTCCTAGCTTGGTCTTACCAGGTACTGGTTAGTTTTGTTCATTGTGTCCCTGTTTGACTAGACTAGTTTGGCCACCAGCCCCACAGTGGGCTCTATCGAGTTTAGTGCTGCTGAGCTTAGCCAGTTTTCATGCTCAGTATCTGTGTTATGGTCTATGTCCTTTTGTAAATAAACTGTTTAATTCACCACACCTGTGAGCTGTGTCTTCGTTCCTGTACTTGAGTCTCAGTTCTTGGCCTTTGTAACAGGAGGAGGCACAGGTGTACTTGAGGTGCTAAAAAGTTCACCTCTTCAATTCCAGTCTCATAGATCAATTTAAACTTTCAAATTTAATTTCATGCAAAATCATAGTCTTATCTTCATAACCATGTCCCGGCAGCTCTGATGGAGCTCAAGACTCATCCTACAAAGCTTTATTACAAACTATTCCACTGTATAAATCTGGAATCTGTGTGAAATAATTGAACTGTCAGATGTGTAGAAGAACACACAACATAATTTAATGTCAAACTCTGACAGTGCTCATAACGTTACCGATGCTGTGCCACATTCAGGAATTCACAAACCAATTTAAACTTTAAGCAGCACTCAATGTTTCTGTTGCTGAGTGATGCTTTAGGCATTTCTTATTGTCAGAAGAGAGAATCTGACACAAAGCCAGCAGTGGGCAGCAAACATTACTTCAGTAAATGTATAATATTTATGCAAAATTATAATAATACATTTTATCTGTAAGCGCCTTTCTTGATGCCCAAGTTCACTTTACAGGAAAAACAAATACAACAAAACAGATAAAAACCATACATACAGACAAAAAGCATACATAAAGAAAGAGGCAGCTAGAGATAATAAATAGTCTTGAACAGATGAGTTTTGAGTCTGGATTTGAAAAGGGGCAGAGAGTCAATGTTTCGAATGTCCGGTGGGAGTGAGTTCCAGAGTTTGGGAGCAGAGCGGCTGAAAGCCCTGCTCCCCAGGTGGATGGAGGAAGAGGATCTGAGAGAGCGAGTGGAGGAGGCGATGTGAAGGAGGTCAGACAGAGAGGCACGGGTGAGGATGTGGATGGCCTTGAATGTATACAGGAGGATTTTGAGTTCTATTCTGGATTTGACAGGGAGCCAGTGGAGTTGCTGTAAGACAGGAGTAATTATAATTAATTCAGACAACTGGAAAAAAAAAAAATTCAAATATTATTTCAAATGCTTTAGATCTGCCTAAGTCACATTGTCTACCTGTACAATCTGCATTTTGAGAGATATTTCAATATGTTATATAGCAGATGTGTTAGCCTGCAAAAGAGACACAAAAAAGGCAAACTACATAAAAGTTGGATTGCAATGCTGCAGAGTTCTGCGTGTGCATCCTGCTGATGAAAAGACAAGCTTTTAAACTTTGCAGTTTTCATTCATGACCAATCTGTGAGCATAAGTATAATGACATTATAGCACCAAAGTAGAAATAAAAAATTTCACACTTTTTACACTTTCGTTAAGGAACCACATTGCTTCAGTGCACAAGGTTGGATCTCACCCTCATCTCACCACTGACATCACCAAGCCAACATATGGCAGCCCACATGTTAGTCAGGAGGTGCAACAGGCTATCAGCTCAACCATTTTTCTGTTTGAGAAAAATCCACAGTATTTTCTTTTTTTGACTGCCTGCTCTGTCCAGAGTGAAGTTTGTTTGCTCCAATGAGATTTGAGTTCCCAGTGTAGTCCACTAGTAGTAGTAGCTAGTGATGATAAACCTTTATTTTTGTAAAGAAAACAGTTTTAACATGTGTAATGTAATAAAAACAGATGTGGTCCACTGATTAAACACAGTCTGTCTGCCCTCTGAAGAGCAAAAAACCCAGACATTCACAAAGTGTGTGATGCATGACAGGTTGGTTCTTCACGTACAATAGATATTTGGTTGAAAATTCAATTAAGCTGCTCTATTTTAGACGCTTCGTGGAGGCAGGTCATTTTTGACTCTTAGGGCAAGGGGAGTGCACAGGATCGTAAGACAACACGAGGGTTAAGAGTTTTATATGATAAAAGCAAGATTTTCGATTTTACACAGAGCCAGTGAAGTGAGGCTAATATGGGAGAAAAATGATCTCTATTACTGGTTGTGTCAGAACTGTGGCTGCATTATTGTGGATCAGCTGGAGAATATTGGGACATCTTATTAATAAGGACTAATAGTACAACTTAGAGGTCACAAATGCATGAGCTTTTCAAGGTTTATATGATATACAGTTCAATTGTTGCCCCATGTTTAAATCTGCCACAGTAAAGCCAGTTATGTAGCAAAAACAGTAGAGAGAATCAATGAGGTTTATTTTGGTGATATTGCTAACTTAGCTAAAGGTGTTTGTATTTACACAAACTGGACAATATGACTGCTATAGTGTGTTCTATCACGTGCAAACAACATTGAAGACAGGTTGTGGTTTCAGTGTAAGTAAGGAAAGATCATTCACAGCTTGATAAACTTACTGTGGCAAGACACTGAGCAGCCGTGTACACCGACTGGACCAAGGTGTTGTTTAACAAGAAGTAGTACCAAACTGTCACTATTCGTAAAACCATCCATCCATCCATCCATCCATCCATCCATCCATCCATCCATCCATCCATCCATCCATCCATCCATCCATCTTCTACCGCTGGTCCGAGTCGGGTCGCGGGGGCAGCAGCTTTAGGAGGGAAGCCCAGGCCCGCCAGGCTCCCCGCCCCTGGCCGCCGCCCAACACACATAGCACCGGACCCCTTTGGCCCCTCCTGCGGGTGGTGAGCCTGCTGGAGGGGGGTCCCACGTCCATGGTTCCAGAGTTGTTGCTCATATTTCTAAAACCACAAACTGTAGTTTCCTGGAGGAAATGACAGATAAAGTCTTGTAATTTATTGAAGTGGAACAACAGCATAAAATATCACTGTGGCATGTTGCATTTCTTCTCTCAGTGTGTAGCATAACAAGTTAAGTTGTTGAAAAGTTTTCCATCATCTTTCACAAAGATTAAGAGGTCATACGTGAAACTTATTTCTTAATAAGTTGTCTCTTATTAAAAGATTCATCAACCATGACTGGGAATGTGGCATTTTTGGGGTTGACAGATGCCCTTTGGTTAAGTGACTCTCCCTGCTGAGCTCGCCTGATGCAACATCTATCAACCAGCCTTGAAAAAGTCGATAAAATGAGGGCCGCCTACAAATGAACACATTTACCACTTCACTTGTCTGCCTCACCTATGGAAGATAGTGCTCAAGGGAACAAGAAGAGGGAGAGTGTTTGAAGGCTGGTCTGATTGAAATAATGGAAGGAGGAGGTGGAGAAGTGATTGCTTCACTTCCTGTGCTCTCCTGTTTGCCCCATGTGGTGGTCAGTGCTTTAAAGCCTGAGATCAGTGGTGCTCAGTGAGCTGAAGTGACCAACAGGCCTCCATTCCGCACACTTCTAATGCTTTGAAAAATACAAAATTCTAATTTCAATTTATTTTAGTCCAGGATGTTCCTTTGTAGGCCAGGGGTAGACACACACACACACACACACACACGCACACGCACACGCACACGCACACACACACACACACACACACACACACACACACACACACACACACACACACACACACACACACACACACACGTGTTTTTTCCAATGCCTTATAATGGATCTATAGCATACGCAACCTATTCATTGCAAATAAAATATGAATAACCTTGCATTAGAAACTTTACTGGGTTCACATGAATAAAAGAGAGACTAGAGGACTCCAGAGCACCAGAGTCTCAAGTTTTTTCAACAAATGGTCAGTGACATTCTTCACCATGTGTCTTTAGAGATGATGGAAAAGGCACGGCTCAGGGAGTGCAGCAATTACCCACACAGTGTGCAGTCCTAAAACTACCCCAAGACCACAGGGGCGCAAAACCAGAGAAGAAAAACATATTTTGAAGATCAGCATAAATTACTATCAACATAAATACATGATTAGGGATCTATGGAGCAGTTCAAGGAGCAGTGTGGAGCTGAAAAAAAAAATTTGCCAAATGTCCAGTTAGATCTCTGGGCCTGTGTTATTGCTTTCCTTTGCATCATGGAATGGAAGTATTGTGAGACTGATGATACAGACATGACTGCTGTGCTCTGACAAAGGAATTTGGCACATTCAAGACCCATGCTGAGAAACATCTGGGCAAACTGAGTTAGCTGCAAAGATAGTCTTGTTCTGTCCTGTACTGCTTGTCTGTTATTGTCCATGCACACTGTGGGTAATGATAAGACGTGTCAGGAACCTAGCTGTGCTCTTCAAAGCTAACCTCATTTTGAGAAACAGGACATACAAGTCATGCTACCATCTGAAGAATACTGCTAAGATACAATCAAAACTATCAATCACGCGTTCATTTCTTTGAACTATTACAATGGTCTTTTAAAGTTGAAACTCAGAAATAAACCAACAGAGTTGTACAGAATGCATCAGTGAGACCCAAAATCAAAACAAAGTAAAATGAGCACATCACTCAAATTTTATTGACTCTAAATTGGCTACCCGTGTTTTAATATTGATTGTAAGACTTTTCTTTTAAACCCCTCATGACCTTGCCTCCCAATACATTAGTATATAAAACAATACACAGCCTGAGGTTCCCAGCCAGGAACCTGCTCATTGTTCCCACCCATACACTGTATACAGTCTATGTTCAAACCTCATGCTTCAACACTGAAGGGGACCTAAAGAAGCCTTTCTCTATATATTCTTTTAAATTACTATTGAAGCTTTAGTTGCATTGGGACAAGCTTCCAAAAAAAAATTGAAAGTTGGCTTTTCAGGGAACTGAAATTGACAGTACAAAGGGGAACTGTGAAACCACTAATATTCAGGAGTTGATTCATTTTATATACTCTGTACAGCTATTATTAATCTACTATTGTTAGACCTAATGGTACCTGATTTTAGTCATTATTTGAATTGCTTGAAAGACAGTGTTAAAAACATACAAACCTTGTTGAAGAGGAGTGTAGTGATGTTGACCGTCTGCCCATGATACTGTAAAGTGAATGTGTTTGATTCCCATGGAATTAATGGGTATGAATGGTGGTATTAGTAATATTCATTTGGCTCCACAAGATAAAGATATTTGGGGAGCAATGAAATACACTGATCCACAACGCCTGTTGTTCTATTACTGAACAACAGAAACAAACAAACAAAAAATGTTAACATTATGACTTACTAAATCTTACAATGCAGTGAGGCATGATGACATTCTGTCACTGGAAAGTGTACTAACAGTTGAATACATGGGTTTGTGTTCCACTGGGGAATTATCAGCAACTTTTCAGGTGTGATCTATTTGTGAACTCAGAATTCTACACTGGTACATGTTCCTGGATCACATTAATCACTTTGACATTCCGTACCATTTTTTTTCTTCCTGCCTTTCTTTTTCGCTGAGCTTTTCTTCATAGCTCTCCCCTCATCACCATATCACCATTTTGATCTGAAAATACATTAGATGATTAAGAGATTATTTCATACCTTATGTGGCCTTCTGATATGGAACAGATTAATCAGTTTCGCCCTCTCATGTTACTGGTTATCCAAGAAAATATTTCAGTGGAATCCCTCTGAATCTGATATGTGACTAAACAAGAGGTGTTAATTTGCTTGTATGATGGTACATCAAAACATTTGAGCTGCTGTGGACAGTGATATGAAGTTTTATTGTGTAGAGGTATGCCATTTTTTTCCATGTAAGCTTGAAAACTTTTACAAGTACCCTCGTAAATGATGTAAACATGATTAGATGCCAAACACACATATTTGCATAAATATGTATTTTGCAGCACAGAAAAATTATTTCTGGATAGACAAACTTCTGGATTCTGCTACTGTTAGACATCAATCAGAACAACATGCAAACAGTCTCGGTCTAAAAAATGTTCTGTACTGTATGTAGTTTGGAGTTTTTAATGAGCATTACTGCTTCTACATCACACACAGCAACAGAGTTTGTTACTCCACTCTGAAAGTGGAGTAAGATCTAAAAGAATGCTTTCAACAAATGCTGCCTTTTCCCTCGAGCCAAGTCAAGCTTTCATTCTGAGCCAAGTTTGCAAGACGCACTAGTTAACCACACCATTCAACTTTGGCTCTAAATCTTTCCCCTGAAGCAGTGTGCATCATTTTCTCTTGCCCTCTTGTCTCACTTGTTGGAAATTCTATCCACCATGGCTCTGGGAATATAGAAAGTATAACAAACATTCCAATGGGAGAACAGAGAGGATCTTGCATGTTCTTACTTTAACTGCAGTCATGGATGTCTGGCTTGAACATTAGCTGAGGAGCCTTGTGTTTCATCTTTAGGATTTGTAGTTAAGCAGGGATGTGAACGTGATCCATGTGCCAAACCAAATAAA
This sequence comes from Amphiprion clarkii, assembly GCA_027123335.1. Taxonomy (NCBI): domain Eukaryota; kingdom Metazoa; phylum Chordata; class Actinopteri; family Pomacentridae; genus Amphiprion; species Amphiprion clarkii. The sequence goes on from CM049584.1 coordinate 201,250, forward strand.
ATAACCACAGCACATGGCCGGTATAGAAAGACTGAGTGCAGAGGCAACTGAAAGAGACAGCTGTTGGTTTCGCTGGAGCAGCTTTTGCTTCAGTGGCACTTTCTCTTAAACTCCCAAATGGAGGTGCGGGTACATTATAAATGGCGTGTTTTTCTGGAAGCCAGGGCCCAAAGCTGGGCTCTGGGCCAGTTCAAATACAGATGTCAGCTCCACAGGGTGATCCATTTAGCTGTGGCCGAGGCCTCATAAATGGTGAACCTTTCCCAGGGCTAACAGGGAAAATCAAAGTCAGTAATGGTGTTATGAAAAACACAAGTGGCTTTGTTTGATGAGTAAAGCAGAAAAATGCAATAACGGTTGCAATGGCTGCAGAAACTTCTACAATTGCAGTGCAACATGATTTATTGTGACTGAACGAATACATGAATGAGAAAGTGCTAAATATTTTAAATGTGTTCTTCTCATCCCTACAGCTTTTTCAGAGTCAGAAACACATAATGCCACAAGTAGTGATTCATGATACTTAAGAGTGCCTGATTAAGATTTATAAGTCAAGTGTGCATAAATTCTCCACCATAATCCATCAGGAAGACAAAGGAGAAGGCTGCAATAAAATTCAAACTTCCTCAAGAGGGAGGTGAGATTTATCTGCTGCTCTAAGGGTTTACTCAAACAAGGGCACATAATGTAGCAGAAGCAGCTAGGCAGCTGAGACTATTACGAGCTATAGGTTTAAGCCAAAAGAACCTTTACAAGCTGCTCCACTGGCTGAGAGTGAAAGCAGTGAACACATGGGGAAAATCAATATCCTTAAGAATAATACTGCCTTTTTGGACATATAAATGTCAAAAGTAAGAAAATATAAAGGCTGCATTGGGCATGGGTCCATGTATCTGCTTTAATCTAGCATATATCACATTTACAGAGAGAGACAGTCTAGAATTATGCATCTCAGTAGTCAGTAAAGATAAAATTTTACAAATTACTTTAGTTTTGCAGTGACTGAGATCATGGTCTTCATCCAAACATGACTGAGACTAATTCAGGATTTTCCTCTTTCTTTCCCAATCATTCATTAACTTAATCTTGTCTGTCAAATGGCCTTTTAGGAAAGAAAGCAAGACTTCCTATTCTGATGATATTTTGACAGAAATACACTTTCCTGGGCAAAAAGTCACTGAAGAGCTTGCAGGGAAAAAGTGCTTGGTTTAAAATCCATGTGTTTCGATATTCCAATCTGTTTCCAGACTCACAACTCAAATTACAACACACAGTCATTCATGGTAGGTATCCACTGAGATTTTAGACCACTGTCTTACTATTAGAAGTATTTTGTATATTATTTCAGTATACATCCAGACGCTAGTTGCAGCTAATGCAGCCTGCAGCCTGACTTTATATTGTGAGCTCAGGTGTAGCTCTTGGTAATTCACTACATGCAACACCATTCTGAAAATGATAATCATCCAAAGCACAAATGAAACCTGAAATGTCAAAATGCAGTCTACTCATCCAAGAAGTCCCATTTCTTAAACTAGTAAAATATTTTTGCCAGTGTTAAGTCCTACCAAACACGACTTTTGTATTCCCAAAACACTTACACTCTGCTCTGTCTCTATTGTGTTGTGTTGAAAACTTGCACACACAGGCCAAAAGCTTAAGTAACTGGGTGGACCTTTTTACAAATAAACACTAAAATATACTTAGTGGCATTTAAATGCCACATGATGCCATCTCTCTTGTCTAATTCTGACAATAACAACATATGACATCCTTAGGAACGACATGTAGAAAATATTCCATCAGACAATGTGTGAGGGAATTAATCACCGATCACTTGTTGTTCCAGCCATGCAGAGGTCATGGAGTGACTTGTCAAACTGTTTTAAATCATTTCATCCATGTATTTATTTGTATTTGTAAAAAACAAACAAACAAAAACAAACAAAAAACATGTTTTAAATGAAAGTCATTCTTTGACATATTCAAATTTTAGACAGATTCACAATTCCAAACCATCTGGAAGAAACAGTCAACTTAATTAGGTGTGAATGTACTTCTGTGGTTCTTTGAATACAACTGATGTCGACACCATGAATGTCTTCAAGGAGATACTGTCAGAAATTGTCCTTTATCCATGCTGTGCAGTTCTTTGTGTCAAAATTACAAATGTGCAAAATGCACTGAACATACATCAGGTAGGTTGGTTGGATGAAGTCAGGAGGACGCTTTGAGTCCAGCTTCTTCTGTCTTTAAGTTTAGTGTTTCAGCATTTAGTTACTGATGCAAAAGTTTATACCCTCTTCATGTAAAAAGTACCAAAGCAACCAAAGTCCCAGACCAGAAATTAATATTTGCTTTTTCATTCATCGTAATTGGTCGATCAATAAGTCAAAAAAAATTATTGGTATTGGTTGTCAACATGGGTAAAAGAGTTACATCTAACACAGACCACATGTGTCTGATGATAACAATGGTCAGAACAATTCTTTCTTTACTTGTGATTATAAAACACATCATATAACCTACAGGTCATTAATTTGAAGCATCTTGACAAGTACACAATGGCAAAGATGATTAAAACTACAGTTTTTACAGTAGTTACTTTGCGTACAGTTGTGAAAGTGGCAAAAGTCCAGTTGTAACAGGTTTGGAAAGCATCTTGGCAGCTTCTCTTTCTGAGAGGTTCTATTAAAGGTCATGGCTTACCCTGCTGCTTGGTAACATAATCAAAACCAAGAAAACATTTCCTGCAAATGGAATACATGACTTTCAAATAAATTACACAGTAGCATGTCCTGTTATACATAAGACATTAAAACATACAGGCCGTAATGATTTAAATATATTTCACTGAATCTGAAAATGGCATGAACATTTTGGAACTGTTGGAATTTATAATATAATCATTGCTGCCATGACTTCATTGTTACGTTGCAGATTATGTTGTTACATTGCAGGTACCTATGTTTGCAGGTACAGATCTTGTGTCTGTGTCAAGGCACCCTCTGAACTCTAGATGACGTCTGTTCCCTTTGTGCATCATATATGATCACTCCTATGGTGTTTTACTATTTTGAGATGCCCCTTCAAAGACCTGTCTCTGGGGGAACCTGGACAAATGTGGTGTGAACACAAACAGTTCTAGTGACAGTGTTGAGGTCCCCCTTGAAGTCTGTCACCACTGTCTCATAAAAAGGACACAAATATGGCCTGTACAATTTCCCAGTTCATAAGATTTCCTAAAACCACCACTTTCCTTAATTTGACCCACAATGGTAGATCTAAAATCCGTCTCAATAGATGCAGGACAAATTTGACCTGAATCAGCCTCAGTGAACAAGAATTTGTAGCACCTGTACAAAAGTATCACATTTTAAAATTAGTTTCATTTTTGTGTATTTAGAGTCACTTTAGTAAAAATCATCAAACTTTGGGATAAAAGAATAACGTTTAGGGGTTTTTTTTTGTTTGTTTTGTTTTGTTTTTTTACTGCTGTCAAATGTCAAAATATCATAAATTTGACCCAAACAGTATGTAAGGGTTAAAACTAAATATCTATGACTTGTGTTCAGTTTCTTTTACAGTGCATGGGTGGATGTTTTCTCAGCACCAGAGTAAGTGTGCTGTAGATTTTTCGTCTAAATTATGTTTTCAATATGAGCATTTTTCCCAGTTTTGCTCCAGGGCCCTTGGATAGAGGTGGAGACAAATGCTAGCACTGAAAGCAAACTTCACATTCCTTGTTTTATGAACTATTTGTTTTCCTATTTTCTTCCTAAAGGTGTCTTAGAATGGAAAGTTACATCCCTTCAACCTTAAATAACTATGATGACAAAGATTAAAATGCACACACATACACAGCACTGAAAGCACACTTTTATTTTAGCACCAACAGTTTGTGTCACATTTGTGTCCATGAGACAAAAAAGGAGTAGCTTTAACTTGCTTTGCTCCGTTGAAGGCATGTCTCACATAAAGACTGCTCACTAATGGCAATAATAGCAGATAGACGTATGAACAATGTACTCCATAAACACAGGTAAGGTGCAGGGTGAAGAAATGAAGCCCTTATATCAGTTGTGTGTCTGCCAAAGGTTTCTTTGAATCCTTCCTCTGGAACCAATGACAATTTGAGCAAAATGTATTCCACACCGGCTGTACAGTGGCGTAGTGGCTAGTCCCTGGTTCACGTCCCAGCTCGGACCTGGGATCTTTCTGCATGGAGTTTGCATGTTCTCCCTGTGCATGCGTGGGTTTTCTCCGGGTACTCCGGCTTCCTCCCACAGTCCAAAAACATGCTGAGGTTAATTGATCATTCTAAATTGCCCGTAGGTGTGAATGTGAGAGTGATTGTTTGTCTTTGTATGTAGCCCTGCGACAGACTGGCGACCTGTCTAGGGTGTCCCCTGCCTTCACCTGAGTCAGCTGGGATAGACTCCACCCCCCCCGCGACCCTAGTGAGGATTAAGCGGTGTATAGATGATGGATGGATGGATGTTTATTTATTTAAACCCATTAATAGTATTGGAGCATTGTTGTTTATTTGTCAAACAGAATTTTTTATTAGATCTTTGCACTGCTTGTTTTGCTCTCATAAAGGATTTAAGTTTGACTTTATTGCTTTGCCCTGGGGCATTTTGCTTATTGCCCTTGCTGTTGTCATAGTGCCTTATTTTCTTCATGGCTCTTATCATGGCAAAAATGTAGGTTTATTTGTTTTCACTTTATTATGAAGGGCTTGTGACGACACATTATGTTCCAGCATCATGTCTATGAGGTGTTGGTGATATTACATCTCAAAGGGGATGCATTTAAAACAGCTGAGTAATGTGCAGAGAGTCAGTGTTACAAGTGTGTAATATTGAAGTAATAGTTATTCAAGAAACATGCCTTTTCTTACTGCGTTTAAAATGTTTAACGTGTATGTTTGTTCTCGATCAAGCAGGATGTACAACATGCTTTTTTTTAAACAGATATTACCTTATATATATTACACATGACCTTATAAATTAATCAGGAATGAGGAATCTATATATGCTAAACATTAAAGAAGTGTTTAAATTAACATTAAATCATTATACTGGTTTAACACATGGTAAGTGAATACTCTCAATAAAGGACTCTGATCAATAATCCAACAATAACACTAAGACAGAAATTCCCACAAATTTCAACAATCTTATAAATCTGCCACTGTCAATACTGCTTAGTGTACATATGTAACAGTATGTTGACAGCTTGCTGGTGTCACAGTCTGCAAGTGGTAGGTGTTTTTATCTGATCTGATCTGAAGGAAAACAGAAATAAAAAAATGTATGGTCATCTCTAACGCATTGCACAAATACATTTAATTTTGTATTCCACACAGTAAAAGAAATATTTTTTGCTGATCTTGCCATCGTTTCATTGTGTGTGACTGGGCTCAATGTTTCCTTCTGTATTTCTGACTGAGTTTTACGGCTCTAATACTGGATACATTAACCAGGAACCATGTCCTTTATTGCACTGAGTTACACAATGGAGAAACAGCACAGTTTCTAATATCTTCATCGAGTATTGATTGAATCTAAATGACTTTCCTTATGATTCTGCCCCGGAAAGGTTTCTCATTAAGTGTCCCAGCAGTGATGAATGACATGACAGCAGCTGAGGCTGAATTGAAGGGGTGGCAAGAAGGAGGACGGAGGAGGGAGAGGGCGAGGTCATTACCGAGCAGCAGATTTGAAAGGAAATCAGATCTTCGCTAATGTTCAAAGATGAATCTCATTCTATGAGATATGGAAAAACAGAGTGTAGCTTGGGTTAGAGGATGAAAGATGTGCTGGGATTTTCTATTGCTGAGGCCAGTCGCTGTTCTACACTGCAATTCTTGTTCTCTCTCAGCACTGAATGAGACATTTTTATCCCGTCCCCTGCTTAATTTGACTGTCCTTCCGTGCTGAGCAGCTGCATGTTTTATCTTCATTTCTGAAATTGTGGACATGTATGAGCAAAGCCACTCCATATTTTATGTAGCAATCAGAAAATAGTAATTGTCTACATCTTTTAAAAAAAAAAACAACTGGTTTTTGTTATTCTGCTCACAAATAAATATTTTAAATGTAACATGTAGCAAAATCCATCTCATTTGTAACCCACTGGAATATACATAAGTCAGTTCATTTGTTTGTTTACTTCTAGGATTTCCCTCCAAAGTTGTTTTTGCATTGAATTATCTTCTGGATATAGAGACCGGTTATAATATTACTGGCTTTCTGAGCAGTAGTACACAACTCCTACAGTGATCATATGAATTTGGGAGAGCAACGAAAAGATCTGCACGAATCACACAAATATGTGCTAAAAGACTTGTTGGGGAAATACTTACTTGATTTCCTGTTGAGGAAAGATCCATACCATTCTCATATCTGCACAGTTAATTTGAAGGTTGAGCATGAAGGGGAAACAGTGAACCTTATGTATAACCAATGGTGGAGTGGCATCAGTCATCCTCTATGGTAAAGACAACAGCTGTCCTTCCCATATTTCTTTGAGAGCGGACTCATAATATGGTTTTCTAGCTTTGCATAAGAAAAAAATCCCCATCCATGTTCTTTCACTGTGAAAAATAGCACATGCTGCATATATGGGTGTAGCACCAAGCTGTGGGGTCATTAAGATCAAAGGGGCAAATCTCTTTGAAATTTAAATTATTTTTAGCTTGCAATCATTAACAGAGCCACTGAGTTAAGAACAATTTGGAAAGTGTAATGTTTAGAGATAACAGCTGAAAACAAATGAAAAAATTCTGCAGGCCAACAGAGGTCTAGGCTAAACCACAGCTCATTGTCCCTACCAGGTTTTTGATTTGCATTTTACTTGACATCAAGAGATAACATCAGGCAAAAGAAAGAAAATTCATTCAGTATTCTTTCATATTTGGGGTCAGAAAACAGGCATAGGAATCACTGTCTTTGTAGTCCCAAGACTCCTCCTGAAAAGCACGTACAAAAGAAGCTGCTTTGTTGCTCAGGTTGAAGAACTTATGAGAGTTTGTTGGTCCTCTCAGGACCATCAATATCTTTTCCTACTTCTTGTAGTTACCTGTGCTCACATTTTTTGGCCCAGGTGTTCAGACAATATGACTTTCATGCTCATACATTCTTACAGAGAACTGGGTAGAAGGGACAAAATGCAACTTATGAACCCCCTGAAGCAGCTAGTAAACAAAGCACGATAACAACCACTTAGCAACAGAGTCCTTATTAATGACTGTGGAGAAGCAATAGGAATCTCTCCTCACTGTCAGTAGGCTCAGTTGTAGGAATCTCTCCCAGTACCTGTGCCTTGTCATGAGGAAATAACGGACAGTCAGCTTGCCATGGCTGCATAGGCAGTTCCACTACTTATCCTTCACAGCCGTCCATTTCTGATTCTGATTCTGTCTGTATATGAGTATGTGTACTCTGGGGAGACGGCAATGAGTTAGCATCAATGTGTGCTCACCCAGCAGATCTTTCCTGATGTGTGTGAATTCAGTGGCAAGCAGACGTCCTCAGTGAGCAATGTGGGTGATATACATCTAACATAACTGTATGACACTTGTCAGATGGTTAATGCCAAGACAAGAATAAATCAAACAGAATGTAAGTAATACAGCAGCTCCAAGTGGATTTCATTCTCTCAAATGCAATTTGTGTTTTGTTGAATTGAGTTTTAACAGATATGTGGTGCACTCCCCAACTCGCTGGTATCACAATGGCATCAACTTTTCATCAGAACTCGCCTCATTTTCACTGTCCTTTGCATGTCTCACTGCACAATTACCACAACTACACTGGTGAAAACTGAAACTAGCTGAAAACTAGACTACAAACATTTGTGTGCCTCAGCGTTAAAGCATGGAGTCACACTTTTTTATGTCTGTCTTAAGCAGTGTATATATCAACAGTGATACAGTACACAATACAGAGCCCAGTACAGATCATGTTAGACTTTTCTCCAGTGTTTCACTTTGCTTGCTTTTGAGCTGTTAGAAAACACATGCTTGTCAGGATCCCTGCTTCAGCCCCTGCCTGGCTCCTTCTGTTTCCCTCTCTCAGCCTAACTGCAGGGATTGGAGACAGCTGATCGGCTCACCTGCCTACAATCACCTTGCCCAATAAAACCCCAGTTCATTCCTTCACCATATAATACACTCAGATTGGTCGTATTCCTGCCGGTCTCCAACCTGCCTCCAGCCTGCTCTCCTCAAGCCACTGCTGCTTTACCTCCCTATATCAGAGACACATTCGCTGCCCTGATCCTGTTCCCAGCCAGCCTTCACTGCCGCTGGTCCCCGACCACTCAGCTGCTGCCTCCTGCAGGTCCTGCATCGGCAACACATCCTGCCTGTGTATGCAGCCGGCCCTGTTCTGGCTTTTCTCTGGCATTCACCAGCTCTGGTTCCTCTTGCCGGATCCCCCAAGCCTGCCTGCCCCCATTTACTTTGAGTTCCCCCCTTCCGTGAGGACCCAGTTTTGCTAGTTTAGTTTAGTTAATTCATCTCTGGTTTTATTAGATTTCCTCCCTGTGTTGTTAGTTTAGAGTTTTGTAGGTTTTGCCTTTATTTTTGATCACATTTGGTACAGTTTCCCCCCCACCTGGGTTTAGTTGTACTTTCTGTATTGATTTGTATTAACTTCTGTTTCAATAAACCTTTAATTAATCATTTCCCAATTTTGCCTGTGCTCTTGTGACCAGGCTATTGAAGAAAAACTCCCAAAACTTTCAGACCTTTAAGTACTTATTTTTAATGAAAACAGTAATGATCAGATTTCCATCCAGACAGGACTGAGCTCACGAATGACTTGCGTCAAAATCAGTCACCATGTAGCCTCACTGAGCTGGGCCAATCTAGGGAATTTATCACACTTGAAATTACATTTTTAACACCTTCCTACACTGTAAAATGTATTTCAAGAAAATTACTTTTGATTAATTTTAACTCGGAAGAGACGTGTTAAAGGTTTTGCTAGTGATCTTCTTGATACAAGGTAAATATTCACATTTAGCTGATAGCATTTCAGGCCACTGCAAGACATCTGGGAATTACCATAAAAAATGCAACTTCCACATAAACTGAAAAGTCATTGACAGACATTGATTTTTATCTACAGCAGCACCAGAAGGTCATCATGTGCTTTTGTAGTGGAAGGTCACTATATTTGACTGATGAAATTTGCCTCAGATATTCCAGTTTCTCTCTGGATGAATTGTAATAACTTTACAATAGCTAAATGTAATCATTTTTCTGGTCAAAACTGGCCCCATGTCACATTACTATATCAAATTTGAACTTTTCACATGTAAACACGATAAACTAAGGTACTGGCCACTGTATTCTGCATAGCAGGACGTTTTCCACAGTGTGGAAGGTTTTAGTTTGAAGAGTTTCTATTTACATTCTGTCTTACATGATGCAAATGCAACTAATGTTGGACATAAAAAGAGAGCAAAATGGTGGATTAATCTTGCTTTGAACAGGAATAGTTTTGTTATGCTATTTCAACTGGCTAATAATGGACAATTTGAAGCAGATAGGGCTGACTGATTTTGTTAGCTTTTTTAAATGTTCTCAGTCTGTCATCATGCAAAAACTACAATATTGCTGCTGATGAAGGAGAGCTGAGCTGCAGTCGTTGGTGTGGTGCCAACACTGTGAGTAATGTAGCCTACCAGTTCAATATGTTGGTGATAATAGGACACACTGTGTGAGCCAGAAAGGCAGCATCCTATAACTAACCTTTTGTCCACACCAGGACTCACATCAGTACACACACACACACACACACACACACACACACACACACACACTATACAGCTGTGTCAAGGTCAAAGGAAGAGGAAATAAAGTGAGCCACACCACCAACTTATAACAGCTGTTGAGAAAGAAGGAACTGCTTAAAACAGAATTCCTCCTCACTGCTGGCACACAGGCTACCGTCACGATGTTAATGAAGTGCTTTACTTTCTAAACAAAAATCCAGTGAAAGGGAAAGACTTGATTATGGACACATGGGATTTGGTTTTCTATTCTACTGTATTTTTTTATTTCTTTGCAGATGAACCTCCAGCATACTAAATGATAATATGATGTTCATCAGGTTGGTCACTGATTCTGATGTTGGAGTTTTAATTTTGATAAATTGAAGGTAGAATAAAGGGAAAGTAATTAAGTTCAACAACTTTATAACTGATTTATATTTTCTCATCATTAGTGCATTATATTATCCAGTTAATGTCTAAAATATAACTTTTCATTAGCACTGCAGGCATTTCATCAAATATTGACGTTGTCAACTGACCTGTATAACAAGTAAATAGTATAAATAGTCCTAATACATTTAGTTTTTTCTCCAGAGAAAACTATATGTAGTGGTGTTGAGAACTCTTTACTTTGGGCAGTGTTCTTATATTTATATATACAATCTAATGATTTAAAACTATTTTGTATACATTTGGTAAATATGGGAATGTACATAACCCATTTGACCAGTTAATCTTTGTTTGTTTTAGATGCAAAAGTGATTTAAAACATGCTTTGCTATGCAAGAGACAGAATCTGTTAAGCTTTTTAAGTAATACTAAATAATATCAGTGCTTCATTGTGCTCCACTAGCTACATGACTTTGATCTATGCTTAAATAGTTTATTTTCTGAAAAGAAAAACATAATAAAATATAGGAAATCACTGTATCCAACCAACAAATTACACCAAATCTGGTGTACCATGTGTTAACTTGTGGAGAAATTGGACTTTCTATGAAAAAAGAAAAGAAAGAAGAAGTAGACTCAAGAAAGAATCAATAAATAATGACGTAGGAAATTAATGAAAAGGTCAGTGGTGTACAGTTTCAAAATATTCTAAAATATGTTTTCTATTAAAATCCAGATAAAGTATGTTGTTCCTGATTCTACAGTGTACCATCTTAGTACATACAGTCGATTAATTAAGTCAGTCTAGTTAGAAATTATAAGTAAAACCAATGTATTGAGTGGATTGGGTACTTGTGTGATGCTCCAATGTTCAAATGTTTGAAACTTGAGTGTTTCATATTTGATTGGATTGATAATAATAGTTGCTAGATTGGATCAGCTTTGCTGTCCAACACGATCTGTCCTAACAAGCAGAGCTTCCATCCCTTCACATCACTCTGTAAGACACAATCTGACATGTAACTTCCTCTATATTCACAGAAACAGTGGTCCATTCCTCAGACGTCCTTATTTTTGAGAGAAAAGCCATTTTTTTCAATGAAGATAACATTAAATGAATCATAAATCCACATTGTTAATGTGGTAAATGACTATTGTAGCTGGAAACAGCTGATTTTTAATGGAATATCTCCATAGGGGTACAGAGGAACATTTCCAGCAACCATCACTCCTGTGTTCTAATGCTACATTGTGTTAGCTAATGGTGTTGAAAGGCTCATTGATGATTAGAAAACCCTGCAGTTATGTTAGCACATGGATAAAAGTGGGAGTTTTACTGGAAAACATGAACTTTTGAGCGTTAGTGTAAATGTGTGTATGCATGCGTGTGTGTGAAGGGGAGTGTGGGTGTTACAGTTATTGAGCTCAGGTGAAATACATGTGTAAAACAGACATTTTATTCAAATTGAAAATCTTACAGGAATGTTTTATTAAATGTACTGAGGTAGGCACAATGTCAATCTAACAAAAAACCCAAACACTGGTTGTCATTTTTTTCTTTTTTAATATGTAGTAAGAAAAACAACACTGTGTACATGAAAAATAATTTTAAAAACATGAAGCTGTGAAATTCTTAACTATTGTCGCCCCATTTAAAAAAAAAAAAATGATGTTAAATGTGCGTAGCTCAGCTTCTGCTTTGCTTATTTTTTTTATTATTTTATATTATGTAAAACAGGTCATGCTTTCTAATTACCCTAATCTGCGTGCCTTAAGTTGGAAGCTGCTTTTGGGTTGGTGGGGCCAATGGTGACTTGCCTGCAAGTATTGTTTTATTTGTACTTAGCTTTTATGTATATGCATTACTTTCACTGTGCTGTAATAATGTCGATGAACTCCAAGAGGGTAAGATTATTATAAAGTTACTGCTACAAAAATGAAAGATTATCTACAATACTGCTGGAGTGCAAACATTTCCTTTATGTTTGATGGAATGACTGCCCAGTGTGCCACAATGTGGGGTGGTAGCACCACTAAATACCCTCCACTCTTCAATTCATTAATCATTTCCAGCATAAATTATTCCTTTATATCTCTGTTTCAACAGTAAATCAATGCAGGAAGATATAGGGACAGGCTGGGACAACATTTTACCACTGATTTCCCTGTGCACGCATTTTCACCTCAGTAGCAAAGCAGTGGAGAGAGGCAGTCTATCTCAGGTGAAGTGTCATTAGGTTGGTACCCATTTTTCATAATCCAGTGGTGCTCCAGAGATCAATACTTGCGTGTGTGGAGTAGATTTATGTGTGTGTGTAGGGGGATGGAGGCTGTTAGTGGCTCTCTAATGCAATTTAATGCAAGCTGACCACAGTAATGACCAGGAGGAATAGAAAAGGAACTTTCCTGGGCCTCAGAGGGGCTATTGTATCCATATTCTGTGAATTGAATAGGAAAAGACACTTGTTTTATTCCATCACCATTGCTGTTAGTTTAAAACCACAAAAGTAAATACATGGACTGAATCAATCCTTTTAGAAAAGTACATCAGCTTGGTAAAGAAACTGCATGTGGTATTTCTAATCTTTGGTAATTTGTTTGAGAATAAGCTATGAATCCCTGAAATCATTATTATAAGTAAAGCAAACCATGGTGCATTATTTCAATTCTTTGTCTGTACACTGACCAACTTTCTCTCCCTCTATGTGGTTTATCCATTTTCGTAATTTATTGGTGCAGCCATACCTTTAAACAAAAGCCTGGATGTGTTTTGTATTTAAACTGTGTGACAATTTCAGATGCTCATACCCCGTTCTTGTGGAACTTTGATCCCACCCCACTGTCCTCAACAGCAGGTACAATCTGCTTAGTTGTCATGAGGATCTTAATGATGAATTTGGTTATAAAGTCGTCCAGTATAAATTGCATTAAAGATTACCTGCTGTGAGAGTAGGCACTATAACTAAGTGCACCTGCATACATTTTAGAAAACTTATTTTTAAAATGAAGCAGTCATTTTGAGAAAAAAACACAATAAGTTGTCCAATAAGTTGTTGAGGTAACTGCTATTTGCATGATGGAAATGGGTTGTTGCGGAAGCACTGGGATGACATGAAATGTTATATAAGTCTTTTGTTCTGACATGAAATAATGCAACAGCTCATGTCAAATAAGCTACAAATTTCTTTAATATGCCAATAAACCAAACAAAAGCTAGAGTGAATTTTATTTTATGAGATTTAAGACTCCTTTATTATATGAGAATCAGTATACACAAATAATTACCAAACAAGAAAAGCACTTGCGACAGGTATTGATGGGACTTGGAAACACCCCCACAATTTAATCAAGTGTTCCCTGTATGATTTCCGATGGATAAGTCCTGATAAGACCGCAGTGGTGGATTTGTAGTAGGGTTGTAATCATGTGATCGTCAGCAGGCAGCTGCCGTAGCATTCACTTGTAGTCATAGTTAAAGTGACGCAATGCCACTATCTCACAATGAGATGGAAATCTTTTACAAATCTGTGGATTCAAACTATAAGCTGCACCAATAGGTGGAATATTCTTCTGTGATTCCTAGTGCTTACTGTGTGTTTTTGAACCTTGGCTGTGTTGACCACCGATTTTGCCCATGCATCTTGGATACCTCTGCCTGGTAATTGTGCTTTGTTGTACAATAAGTTGTTTGGACTTTCACCCCAGTGAGGAGTTGTGCATCCTTGGGTCCTACTCTTGTTTGTACAGATGTGATACTTTCAGTGAAATTTACCCTATCAAGGCAACTGTCTTGCTGAAACAGAAAGGAGGGTAGCAAGGTTCATCTAAACATTTAGAATTTCTGACAAATACAAAATTTTTGTCTCTGCATACAAATGCAGGATAAAAAACTATAGACCCTCTTCATGTGCACTTTGCTTGCTTTTACGTTTGAACTTAGAAACATACTGACATAACAATATGTAATTTATCACACAGACCAAGATTCAAGGTCAGATGCTCAAGACAACTCACTCCAAGACAACTGACAACAATAGACACGAGTCGCTGTATGATTTCCGACGGATGAAATCTTCAAAAGATTTGTGGTCTGCAGCAGTTGATTTGTAGTGTTCACTTGTAGTCGTAGTTACAGTGACGCTGTGTCACTGTCTCGCAATGATCCAGAAATCTTTAACAAATCAGTTGATGTAGACTATAAGCTGCATCACTGCCGAAATCTAATCAATTGGTCCTTGTGTCATTTCTGACCTTCCCTGAAAATTTTAGCCAAATCCAAAATCCGTTATGTGAACAGACAGATTAACAGACAAACGTACGCTGATCATCACATAACCCCGCTGCATTCCTTGATGGAGCAATAATCTGGAATCACTCCAAATGTTCATGTTTGATTTGGACATGTCTCATTGTTTATGACTAAATATGAATCCCTTCAGGACAATTTGGAGAAAGTCAACCAGAACTGCTACACATTCCCTCCACAGTGCTCTTCAGTTGTCTGGTTTTTACTGTAGCCCCTTGTTATAGGCAACTGAATTGGAACACAGCTCATTCATTACCCACAACTGGACACGGCCAGCCATAGCAGCGCAAACACACCCGGCTGCTTGACCATTTTTACTTCTACTGTGATTTGTACACAGAAAATCTTTTCCGCTGGCATACATCGGCTGATCATTACCTTTCTTAATCTGTGTTGCATAAGCTGAAGAAAACCTATTATGTCATAGATGCATTTGACCTTGCTCATGTGTCTGACTTGCAGTAACTGCTATGCAGGACTGAAGATGCTTGAAAGCTATAAAATAGGTTTAATCAAATCTTAATACATCATGTGATGACTGCAGGTAAATTTATACATTTACTTACATACACATTATTAGGTACACCTGTTCAATTGCTTGTTAACACAAATAGCTAATCAGTCGATCATATGGCTACAACTCAATGCATTTAGGCATGTAGACGTGGTCAAGACACTTTGCTGAAGTTCGAACCAAGTATCAGAATGGGGAAAAAAGGGGATTTAAGTGACTTTGAATGTGGCATGGTCAACTTTTCGGGTGTGGTGGAATGGGAGATTCTCATCATGGATGTGCAGCCAACAAATCTGCAGCAACTGCGTGATGCTATCATCTCAATATGGACTGAAATCTCTGAGGAATGTGTCCAACACCTTGTTGAAAGTATGCAACGAAGAATTAAGGCAGTTCTGAAGGCAAAAGGGGGTCCAACCTTTTACTAGCTAAGTGTACCTAATAAAATGACCAGCGAGTGTATCTAGCTGTATGTACTTTACATAACATATATTACAACATGCACCATCTCAGGGCTCTGTATTTAGTAAGGCCAAGAACTTACAGTATTACAGACACCAAACAATTACCTCTTGAGCAGCGCTTGGTGACAGTGGGTGAGGAAAACATGCAACAGAACCAGGCTCGGGGTGGGTGGCCCGAAGCCGGCGCTGGTTGGGGAGTGAAGCAGTTCACTGTCAGACATCTGTTTACCTGTCTGTCTGACAATTGCCCTTTAACTTTCATGTAACAATAAAAAACAATGACAAGACTGCATTTGAAGTGAATGATTGAAATATGTGATCATCATGATTTGGCTTTTTTTAAAAATCCATCAACAATTTGGCAATAACATGAAAAAAAATGTCTCTCTCTTTACCAAACAAAGTTCGCTACAACAACAAAAACATGAAAATAATAAAAGATTCTTTCTGTCAATATGTGTGACCGAGGTGAGCCTACAGAACATTTCACTCACTGTGTCACTGATAGATATGCACCAAGTACTGAAGAAGATAAACCCACTGAAGGCAGACATCTTTGACCTGTCCCTCTCACAAGCCTACATACCTTCCTGCTTCAAGTCCACCACCATCGTACCACTACATGAAGGAAGCGTGACCTGCCTGAACGACAGTCAACCTGTTGCACTAACTCCAATTGTGATGAAGTTTTCAAAAACATAGTCAAGACTCACATCCAGAGGACCATCCTGCAGTATCACCAGACCCGATCCACTGATGACTTAGTTGGCACTGCAATCTACACGGCAGTCACACATTTGGAGGGCAAGGACACTTATGTCAGAAGGTAGTTTTTCGACTACACTTTCACACAAACTCTGTGACAAGCTCTGATGCACAGCTGAGTGCAGAACCTTCTTACAGACAGCCCCCAGTCATTCAGAGTCAGCAACTGCACATCCAGCACAAGAACAGTGAGCACAGGAATCCCCCAGGGCTGTGTGCTGAGCACCCCATTGTATACACTCTTCACACACGACTGTGTGGCCTCCCAGAGAAACACCAGCATCATCCAATTTGCTGATGACACAACAGTGATGGGAATGATCACTGTGGGGTATGAGACAGCGTACAGAAGGGAGGCAATTTGGTGGTCTGGTGTCAGAACAACAATCATTCCCTTAAATCAGAGAAGACCAAGGAAATGTTAATCCAAGGAAGAGGGTGGAGCAGTACACACCTATATACATAGGAGGGCCTGAGGTGGACAGGGTAAAAAGTTCCTTGGTGTCCACATCAGCGCGAATCTCACCTGTTCTCACAATACACACCACACCACAAAGAAAGTCCAGCAGCAGTTGTACTTTCTGAGAAGACTGATCAAATTTGGCATGCCAGCCAAAACTCTGTCTAAATCCTACAGGCGTACAATCGAGAATGTCCTGAGCAGCTCCATCACTGTAAGGTACGGCAACTGCACAGCTCAGGACAGGAAGACTCTCTGGTAAGTGATTTAAACAACCCAGCTCATCTCTGGTGCAGCCTTCCCCACACTGCAGGACACCTACAGGTCCATCATCAAAGACAGATCACTCACACGACACAGCCTCTTCACACTCCTGCCATCACGAAAGGCGCTATAGAATTGTGAAATTCAGAACAGCTCGGCTGATGAACAAGTTTTTGTAAAGTTTGTAACTGACTCTCTTACACAGTCACATTGAACTGGACTATTTCACTGAACTCTATACACACACATAATGTATAACTGATTGCCTCAATTTTGTATTCACTATAATACTAGTGTGATCTGTTTACCACTGCAATAGCCACTTTATACAAACCAAGGTTTACAAATGCACAGTATGCTTTATTACCACTGCTTCTGTCAGTTTACATCTGCTCATTTATTTAGTAATTGCTTTAGTTTTTATACATTTTTATACACTGTGTCATCTGGTTAAAAAGGACCAGCAAAATAAGAGTTCCATTACATAGTGTACAGTGTTTCCCCTACATGCATTCAGCAGCGGCGGCCCGCCATTCCTAAATCCTAGCCGCTGCTCCTTCAAATTTCCTTTTTTTTTTGTTATTGTCGCAAATACATCACTGCCGCATGTCTCCACCTTCACAGCAGAGTTCTGCACTGTGTTGGGTATTCGTGAGTACTAAGGTAAACTACAGATAACTATCTTCCTCAGTATCTACTCTTTGATACGTTGGGTTAATACGACGTTGATGTCGCGACAGCGCGGCCTTGAAAGTGACGTCACGCCAAGCAACGAGGCACCAGGTCAGAGAGCCAGAGGAGGGTCGTCTTGGAAAATAGGGCAGTGAAAACTTATAAGCTTAAGATAACTCATTATATATTTTACAAGTTAAATAGACATTCACAAAATATTGATGGCCAGCTAACGCTACGTAACATATTGGTAGCTTCAGTTAATTGGGCCCAGTGCCAACTCAGTGTCACTAATGTGAGTAAACTATTGATAGCATTCAGCTAATATCTACACACCATGTATGAATAACTGCTGACTGCATTTTCAGATGAGCGTGTTCAAATTTTTTTTTACATTCATAAATAGATTGTGCAAGTAAAATCTGCACTCAAGTGTCATTTGTTTACGCGTCACGGCTCCCTGGAGAGCCTGCCGCCGCTGCTGCTGAAAAAAATCCTAGAGGAAACTCTGGTGTAACTGCCTAGTTTCTGTGTATATGACAACAAACCTGTTGAATCTTTAATATATATAGTCCATCCATTATCTATACACTGCTTAAAGACTTGAATAAGTCAGGAAAGTCATTTCTTTCAAAGCCTTTTCAAAGCAGGTACAGATCTCAAAATCATCTGTGTAAACATTTGTTTGTAAGTGTTAAGTCCATGGTACAGTTGTGTCACTGCCATAGCTTGCCTTTTTTTTCATGATCAGGAAGAAAATGCAAGCAATCACCTGCTGCTGAGAAATCATTCAGGATGGTCAAGAGTCAAACAGAATCACCAAAAAACAGGTCCCAGGAACACAAAATCTACCATGAAGCATGGCGGTGGCAGTACTATGCTCTGTTTCTGTTTTGGTGCCAGTGGAGCCGGTGCTTTAACCAAAGTAAATGGAATAATGGGAAAGGAGGATTATCTCCATATTCCTTCAGAAAACCTAAAATCATCAGCCAGAAAGTTAGGTTTTAGATGAAATTGTGTGTTCCAACAAACAATGATCCCAGGTCAGGACTTTAGCCAGTCTACAGAACTGTCTGCAGTGCTGGGCTAAATTATCCTATTAGTAATATATATTTATAACAAAATTTACATCATGTCACTTTTGTTATTATATAACTGTCACACTTCAACAAGGTCGCTATTTAAAATGTACATCACCCTGAACACTGTTTGGACAGCTTTGGACATAACATGAAATATTTCTAAGCAATGCTTTAGGTTGATGATTAAACACAATTAAAAAAAGGTAATGTTCTCAATTAATTCCTCACCTAGGCACAGAACTACCTCATGTCCTACAGATTTAGACTATTGTTTTAAAAGCAGTTCTAAATGTAAGCCCATAGCTGCACATAGTTCAATAGTGAGGCTGCTTTAACATGGTTTTGTGTTTAGTAGACTTTGGATACAATCTCTTTGTGAACTCTGAACTTGACCTTGTTATCCATGAAGACTCTTGCCTCTCCAAACAGATCTCTGCTACCATCACACCAAACTCTCCATGAGAAGCCTTTAAAGGTTTGAGTCAAAGATCGTTCTGGGACACAATGATTCACATTTGGAGACAATTTAATTAAATGTGTAAGGAGGTAAATAAATAATTAAGGGTAAGATGTTTCCTCAACAACAATTCAATTAAATGTATTTACAGGATTTGTTTTTTGCAAAAACATGGATTTAAAAGACATTGTAAGCTGACAATTTCAAGGCACGTATATAAACTGTTTAACCATTACATTATTCTTGCTGAACAAAAGGGAAACAGCTGGTTCCTAATGGGTTAAACATACAGCAGATTGCAGATGTGCTTTTTTGTTGCTCACTCCCTGTGATACCCACCACCTAACACAGCTAGTACTAATAACATGACTCAGTAACTGTGACAACATATTAATCTTGAAAAACAGGTGAAAACATTCCAGCCTGCCACTTTCTGTGAATGTTTAATGAGTGTGGCCTTTGAAATTCCTTTTGATGCCAAGAGAAAACGGTTTGCATAAAAAATATGTTCTATTCCTTGAACAAACTTTGCAGCTGTATTGAGCACAGCTGCAATTAAAGAAACGTGCCAAATTACTGGGAGAACTTTCCTGAGAACTGTCAGAAAGTCAGGCTGACTGTCTGGTTTCCAGAAAAGTATGCCCTCTATTGGTGAGCATTGGTGATTTGTGTGTGTCAAGTTTCCTTCTCTCTCATACAGAATTCTACCTGTTTTTTCATCATTCTTACTTAATGCACCATCTATAGTGTGGATTCTTGATCTGTTATGGTCACAGTAACCAAAAACTTAACTCTTTCAGTTTTACTGAAAAACTGAATAAAATACAGCCTTACTACTTAAAAGGAATAAATCCTGATTGTACATGTTTGTGTGCTCAGAACTGAAACAGCAAAATTCCATTAACTAATAACTTTTAAATCCGTTGCTGTTATATAAATGATATCATCCAGCCAGCTGTATAAATAACATTTCCTGAAGACACAGGGGTTTCAAATAGTATTGACATTGTACATTATTCAGTAACGTGTGGATGGTTGTCCGCAAAAATGCTTCTGCTCTCCAAAAACCATCATGTGTGACAAAAGCCTGCATCTTGAACATTGTTCTTGCAGTAGACTGTGCTGTTGTTCCCTAGGGGGCAGTCTTGGAAGCCAATGCCCCCATTAGGGGTGTAAATAGGCTGAATGTGAAAATCTCCCTTGAGGAGCTGTTCATTGTTGAGTGAGACTATCTGGAAGCTTGTTTCAGTCATTTCCAGAATGGAATTATCTTTCTTGGTGCCTGCCTCACAATAGTCATCTTTTCTGCGTCCCCTGTTGTATTTCCACTTGGAGGAGAACTTAGAGCGGCTTTTCTTGTGCATATGCCAGCAGAAGATACTGAGCAGCACAACCAGCACTATAATCACAGCCCCACCAATCAGCCCTGCCAGCAAAAAAGGTGAACTGGGTTCTTGTTGGGTGGCCTGCTCAGGCCCTGACTGTCTTTTATTGTTGTTGTTGTCAGGGCTAAACAAGGTTGCTGTGGTTATGGCCTCAGTACACACAGTATCATCTTTTGGTCTATAAGTATTGAACGCATCCAAAGGAATGACACAGATCCGATAAGTGGATTTTGGCTGAAGGTTTGCCAGCCGTATACCCCGATGATCCCCACCCACTATCCTTTCCCTTACTGTGTCCCCTGTTAGACTGGGGCCCATTCTGGCCCAGGTCACTTTGTAGGCAGTGACTGGAAATGCAGCCACCCAACTCACATGGATAGCTGAACCATTTAGAATGGCAAATGTAACTTGCAGAGTCTCCTTTCCGGGGTCCAGAGGCAGCTTAGTCCTTGTTCCTCTCTCTCTTGTTGTATAGACTGGGTAGAGGGTGGGTAGCATGGGGAAAGGTTGCCGAGAGGGGGAGGAAACATACTGAGTGGTTAAAGGGGATCCTGTGGAAGAGGACAGGAGTGGGGTTAGACCAGTGTCAGCTCGTGAGGGCAGCTCGAGTGCTATGACTGTGCTCTGTGGGCACTGGACCAGCTCAGCACTGAGTTCCCTGATCACCATGCCCCGGACCTTTTCAGGTTTATGGCACATGAAACCACGTACATTGAGTGAAGCAGGCAGAGATTTAAGCCATGAAGTCACCCATTTGATGCTGCAGTCACATAGCCAAAGGTTGTTCCGAACAGTGAGCTGTCTAAGACTTGCAAGGCCGTCAAAGACCCCTTGTGTCAATGACTGCAGCTGGTTGTTAGAAATATCCAGCCTCTCCAGCTTTTGAAACCCTGCAAATGCTCTGACAGGGATCTGGTTTATCTGATTCTCTTGAAAGTTTAATTTGACAAGCACCTCTGCAGGGAGGAAGGGGGGAGGGTAAGTAAGTGAGTTGCGGGCCAGGGACAACTCCCTCAGGGTGACCAGGTCCTGAAAGGTGCCTGGGGAGATTCCTTCATCTGTCAATAGATTTCCATCCAACAGGAGGCGTTCCAGGTGGGTGACATTTCTGAATGCTTCTTCTGCAATAACTGCAATCCGATTCTCATCCAATCGCAATTCTTTTAGATCATCTGGGAGACCAATAGGCACACTGCTTAGGTGGTTCTTGGTGAGGAAAAGCATTTTCAAGCTGACTGCCTCACGGAAGGCCCCTTCCTCAACCCCAACAGTGGAAATGGAATTATCATCCAAATGCAGCTCCTCCAGCCAAAGAAGTTGAGCTAGAGCCGCTCTGGAGATGGTCTGAATGTTGTTCTCTTGTAGATGGAGGACCTTAACATTTTTGGGAAGGTTAATTGGAAACTCATCCAGTTGGTTACCATAGAGGTACACTGTTTCAACAGAAGACACAAGGTGGAGCTCCAAGGGAAAGCCAGCATTATTGATTTGGTTGTTGTGGAGGTAGAGGGTCTTGTAACCCTCACAAATTCCCAGAGGCACTGAAGTCAGGCTCCGCTCATTGCAATAAACAAAGGTGCGATCGCAGCGGCACTCCTCGGGACAATTGGAGGCCCTGGAGAACTGGAGGTGAAGGCCTAACAGGATAGGTATCCATGGACTTATAAAGGAGTCCTTATTCCATAAACGCCACTGTATCTCCATTTCGAGCAGACCAGAAAATGTAAAAATCCAAAAAACAAATGAAAAGAAATTTCCAACAGAACACTCAATAACACCACTATGTCATGTTTGGTGGTGCTGAAGGCCTTGGGTAATCCCTTAGTAATTGGTTGTCATAAGCTTATCAATGGAAATGCAATGATCTCATGAAGCAATTTTACTCCATCACTGTCCACTGTCTCCACAGTCCATAACTGAGCTGGAAAACATCAGTAAAAATCATCACATTTTTATCCTCTCTTATCTTCCACCACTGCAAAGTTGTCTCCACTCTGATGGTGCCATGGACACACTGGAGGGTTATCATTTGAGGTAATGCTCTTGCTTCCTTTCCTCTTCACATCACACACTGCTGGTCCCAAAACAGCAAAACTTGTCTCTGGCTTGACATGTGGACCAAGTCACCTGCTGCAAAATAAGAATAATGGGAAAGTCAGTCATTCATTCTGTGAAACACATGGTTTCCATTATAGACCATAGGGTTTATTTTCCTTCTCTATCCCACATATGCAAAATGAGGCAATCTAAATTGGGAGAGCAGAATGGAGTGCATACAAATGACTTTGTTACATATTCCTGACTCACACAACAGAGAAAGGGGGCATTTGATATGACAAGGTTCATCTTCAGGTGACTAACACAAGCTCTGATCTGTAAAGAAAACATACACCAGGTGGATTCAAAGTTTTCAATCTGACAATAATGACACTGTCTTTTATTACGGGCTAAAATATATTTTTTATTAAAATAGCTAAACAGATTTAAACATACTGTTAAGAGCATTTTTTGGGGCAGTGAGGTTTGAAGTGAGCTATGCAGTTCAGTTCACTGATGAGAACCATGAATCTGGTACCCAGTCTAGTCTTGAAGAATCATGTCCTGTCTCAACAGGGGTTATATTATCCAGAGGTTAACGAGCAGACGTCAAATGCTGCAGAAGATAATACCTGGCATCTAACTACAATCCCAAATATTTACTCTTAATTATTGCTAAATTAGACCTTGCATTCCTCTCTTCCCCTCAATTCATTAAGTTTAGCTGTGCTTGAGGAGCAGAGGAGTGCAGGGTGGTGATGAACGCAGCCTGTCAGCAGAGATAAGATGAGACAAATTCCCTGCACAGGGACTAAACTAAGATCGATGTGGGCCTCTCACAATGAGGAAAGGTGCTACTGTGGGTACAAGGTCATACAATTTTTAAAAAAAAGTAGAGTGAGTTCCTTGTCCACAGCATCTGTTGGCTATTAGTTTGCACACAAAAGCCTCATTACTTAGCTAAATATCAATATTCCTGTATACTGCAGCACTTGTGAGTATACAGTTCAAAGCAGTCCTGCAAAGAGGTTATATATTATTAGTGGTTGTAAGCTGGGTGGTAGTGACGATTGATAAAACAGCACCAGGCAGCAGCAGCCTGTTGACAGATTGCATTGATTTCTGGCCAAGGCAGTTCAATAGTTATGTAATGTTCCTTGGGGTGGGGAGTCTGGGGCAAACAAGGCATCGGACTGAGTCCAATTATGGTGACCCAACCTCACTGTGGTTAATATCAGCAGGGTTTATGTCTCAAACCAAGTAGGAGAGATAAACAAATTCATGCTCCCCTGCAAAACCTCTAAAGCAGAATACTTTCATGCACTATCTTAGTTTGGAGAACAAATTGTCATCTGACAGTTCATTTGTTTTAGAGGAAGCACTGTCCATTTTAATTCCCTTTTTATTTTCTTTTTTGCCTTTACTTCTAATATGGAGTCGGTGATAATATAAATAAAGATCTGCAAAAATTTAAAACAATGTAGTAGCCTCAATACTGTTCTCTATCTGGTCATTTTGATGTCAGCTATTATGACCTAAATTGTTGGAACATTTAAAAAAATGAAAGTAATTAACCAACAATCGACCACTGAGCTTTTGTGCTCTTTTTGTCATGTTTTCTTACCTTCATGAAAGCAGTAAGTCCGGCTGCTGCACACCCAGCCCCTCTGCTCGACTCTCTGCAGACTCACACCGGGCACAAAGTCAGCATCCTGCCCGCTGCGCCCGCTCCCGCTCCCGCTGCGGCTGCGGCTGCGGCTGCGGCTGCTGGCTGCGGGCTGCTCTCATTTGATTTTCTGGTGGTGGAGAATTGTGCCATTATGCTGAATGTGCATTTCTCTGACTGAATAAGCCAGGAAGGGAAGGAAGTTCAGGTCACTAGCGGTCTGCTCTGCATCGTCCCCCCGCCTCCTCGAACACACAACCACCCGGCCGCGCTGCTCCAGAGCCACCGGTGAAGTTCCTCCACTGTCCTCAGAAGGGACGGAGACATGAAGCAGAGAGGAGAGAAGGTTAGAGGCTGGAGGGTGACCCCCGCCGCTCCGACATATGAGGTGGATGGTGTGGAAGCGTTGGAGCAGCAGCCTGGTTCCTCCTGGAGCTCAGCCTGCCTCTGTCCCTCTCTCTCTACTTACAGCGCTTCTCTCCCGTTTTCCTCACCCCCCACCCCCCTCTCTCTCTCTCTCTATCACTGTGTGTAATGTGTCCTTAAACTAATCGCTTTCTATACGTTTTCTGACGATTTAATAACAAATTGCTGACATCGGCAAATACATAGACTGCAGGTCTGCATGGATGGGGATGAAAAATTGAAAGAAAAAACAAACAAAACAGAAAATAATTAACAGTAGTCCATTAATAATTCTTCCCTTTCAGATTATTGTCTGGCCAACCCATTAAAACAGTAGATTTCATTGACACTGGTGATGATGATGATGTCCTTAACCCCCACACCCCGTTGATATATATATATATATATATATATATATATATATATATATATATATATATATATATATATATATATATATATATATATATATATATATATATCCATCCATTATCCATCCATTATCTATACACCGCTTAATCCTCACTAGGGTCGCGGGAGGTGCTGGAGCCTATCCCAGCTGACTCGGGCGAAGGCAGGGGACACCCTAGACAGGTCGCCAGTCTGTCGCAGGGCCACACACAAAGACAAACAAGCACTCACACACTCACACCTACGGGCAATTTAGAATAATCAGTTAACCTCAGCATGTTTTTGGACTGTGGGAGGAAGCCGGAGTACCCGGAGAAAACCCACGCATGCACAGGGAGAACATGCAAACTCCATGCAGAAAGATCCCAGGTCCAAGCCGGGACGTGAACCGGGGACCTTCTCGCTGCAAGGCGAAAGTGCTAACCACTACGCCACTGTACAGCCTATATATATATATATATATATATATATATATATATATATATATATATATATATATATATATATATACAATAATTGTTTTCTTTTTTCTTCTTCTCCCCCCTTTTTTTTAATTTTTTTTTTTTTTTTTTTTACGAGTTCTGTAACCGAAACAAGGAACAGGTAGAAGCCAAGGCTTATTTTGCCTATCCTGTACAATCCATAGTATCACCCAGCATATCAGTTATACAAGAATAAAAGACAAAAAGAAAAAACAAAACAAGACTTTACTCTAAATTGTTCTTCTTAGTCATTTCACATATCAGTCATTTTACATTGTAATCCTTGATTATTTAGCCTTTCAGTGCTTTTTTGAAACTCACCAAAGATCTACACAGTTTCAACTCATCACTAAGTCCGTTCCATAAAATGACCCACAAATGTGAAACACATCTGTATTTAACATTAGTTCTTATATGACCTCTTTCAAAGACACCCTGTCCTCTTAAATTATAATTTTTTTCTCTTAATTTAAAAAATTGTTGAATACAGGTAGGAAGACTTTTATTCTTCACACGAAATAGTATTTCTAATGTTTTTAAATATACAATATCTAAAATTTTCAAGGTGCAAGACTCTATAAATAGTTTATTAGTAGTTTCACAGTAGGAAGCTTTATTTATTATTCTAATAACTCTTTTCTGGAGTTTAATTATAGGGTCTATATATGTTCTGTATGTATTTCTCCAAACCTCAACACAATATGTCATATATGGCATTAATTATAAGTGAGAAATACAAAATACGCAGACCTTTCTTATTCAAAAAAATCCCTGATTTTGTAAATAATACCAATACTTTTAGATAATTTCTGTTTTATATATTCTATATGTGGCTTCCAACTGAATTTATGATCTAAAATTACTCCCAAGAATTTGGTTTCATATAATCTTTCAATTTTAACTCTGTTTAGGAATAATTGAATTTCACAATTAGCCCTAACACCCCCAAATACCATAAATTTGGTTTTATTTTCGTTAAATGATAACTTATTGATATCAAACCATTCCTTTAATCTGATCAACTCCTTTTCTACTGTTGTCAATAATTCCTTAATGTCTGGTCCTGAGCTAACTAAATCTGTATCATCTGCAAATGTAATAAATTTCAACTTATTAAGTACTGTACTTACATCATTCAAATAAAGTATAAATAACTTAGGTCCTAATACTGAACCCTGTGAAAAGGGCACATCTGCAAAGAAGCCAGAATGCCCAAAAAGATAAGAGGATCATTCCAGATCTGGAGGACATTTTACATCCCACCCATCAAATGTCAAATAATCTATGTACAAAATAGGTTAACATGCAGTTGTTGTGTAAATGTACCTGTCCTGAGACCAAATTAATAATAATTTAAAAAAAAAAAAAACTAGGAGAGAAGCATGTTTGAAAATATTTTTAAAATACCAAATAAGTCTGGAGTTCCCCCTAAAATGCCACTTTTCTCTTATCTCACCCCCCTGATGACCAATTTGAATCTCAAATAAAAGTATTAAAATGAAATTTAAATCTCTGGTATTATTATTTTCATTGATGACTCTTGTGATTATGTGATTTTTTTTCAATCAACATAATATTTGAAATAATAATGATTATCCATGGAACATGTGTCCCACAACATGCACACAACCCTGTTAGCAGAACCTTTTTAGCTGGTAGAAGACGAAGAAAACCGTGAATCACATGTGACACTGGAATAAGCATCATCAAACAGTTTTCAAAAGAATGGGTAGAGCAAAATTATGTCCTCTCTTCTATTTTTCAGATTTTCATAACATTGTCAGCCTTGACTGAATGACTCACTCTACCTCATGCAAACCTGTTATGTATATTATCAGGCTAAGACTCATTCTTTTGACTTTTTCTTTACTGTTTTCCATCAGTCAGTTTGTCCTCTTGGTCAGCAGTAACAGCAGCTAAATATCTAGCTTCTACTGCTGAGAAAAAGATCACATTAGCATGGATTAGAGTAGAGTTAGCAAACAACACAGAAAACATGGAATAAAAATGCTACCATTGATGTGTCAGATGAGACAATCAAGCCTTTGATAGTTTATTACCAATTATTGATGAATATGGAGCAGAAAACTGTAAAAGAGAAGGTTTATTTTCAAACATTTTGAGGCCCAAATACCCTCCAATTCTGGAATGACCCAAGAGTAAACACAAGGGAGACACAGTGAAGATGCAGGACAGAAAATGGAACAACCTGGTGCTTGCAAATCTGTGTTAACAGCCAAGCGAAGTCAAGTGGAAGTGCCTTAAGTTTTTGTAACAGTCGGCTGGGGGCGATTCCTCTGTCGCAAAATAAATAAATAAATAAAATAAAATGAAAGTCTGATTGTATTGTCTTGATTTGCTGATTCATTCTGTAGAACATAATGGGGACTCATAGGGTCGGAAAGAGGTTCTGGCTTGTTTGTATTTCTTTAAACCAATCACAGTTGTCATGGCATGGGAACGCAAAGGATATGGCTTGAGCATTCCTTTAAAATAGTGACAGGTGGAACTGTTTTGGTGTAAAATTGCATGCAGGGTACAAGCACTGTCATTAATATGGATAATGTATGGAAAAATAAACACACAAACATTAGGGCTGCCTTACTGCACAATCCCAATCGTCTTTGAAACGTGAACTCAGTGTGGTAGGTTGCTGCTTCCTGGCAGTGGCAGGCTTATAATCACATCCTTCATCCAGTGAGTCAGACAAATCAGAAAGCAACCTTACTTCTCGCTTGAGTTGTTATCAAGTAAACATTTTCCTAATAAATTCAGTTAGTTTCAAGTGTTTGAATACAGCATAGGGTTCATTTAAAAAAATGGACCCTTTTAGTGTAAAGTTGACAGTAAAGCAGGGTAGTCAGTCAGTAAAAGTCTAAGATGGGACTGCCACATGCCAGAGTTGAGGTTTTTAAACAGTAACTCACAAACCTGTGAGAGACAGAACGGTTGCTACGTCCACCTTTTATATACAGGATAAGTTATAACATTACAGTAAAACAAACACCTTTGCTATACCTCAATTTAGCTAGCTTGCTTCTTTTATGAATGCAGGTGTCATGCTAACTACATAGTTATAATTTCACAGTATCATACAGGGAAGTCACAGTGACTAGTTCACACATTGTGCACTCTAAGACAATTAGCAAAGTCCTTATAGACAAGTCTGTCCACTCAGCAGCCATCTAGATAGGGGAAATAAGTCTAAATCAGGCTGCTACCTAAGTAAATGGGGGAGAGAGTCATAACTGAGGAAACAAACAAGGTTTAAAAAAACATTTTTTCTCCATAGAATATACTTCCACATCAGCAGATTCGTGTAGGAATGACTTTTGAAACCCAGTATTAACCCAGGGATTTCAATTATTAAAGACCGGATGATAGGAGAAGGAGAGAGAGAAGAGAGGAGGGGAAGAGAATCTACCACTACCTGATATCAGATGGAGGACGTGATATATGCTACTGAACCATTATTCACCTTGGTAATTACATACAGCCCCCTTCCTACCCACTGACCCACTCTCTCACCATCCCTAGAAAATGTGTATTTTGCAAAATGTTCTGGGTCGGCTTACCTTTGCAGACTCATAAACACCCCACTACAGCAAACTTTGAAGAACTAAGAGTGAAATTTCCTCAACAACACTGACCTCAGCATGTTTTTGGACTGAAGTGTGTCAGGTGCATGCTCATTACACAGAGTGGCAACGGTTTCCTAAGTTTCCTATTTTACATGTCCACATAGATACATACACACCAAGGTTTTTAAAAATCTTTGGAGGGCATTAAAAAAATCTGTTTGAGTGACCTAAAATTCTGTTTGTGCATGGATGAGAGGTCCAGATGTATAGAGAAATGTTCATTTTACAGTATATAAATGTTGTAGACAAGAACCTAAAAACAGATGTTTGCTTTTGTAAGACTGTTGAGAACCATTGTGTCTGTGTGGTATGTTAATCTAACTGTTCAAGACAAATATTTTACTTTGTTTTCAGCAATAACACATTAAAAATGCTTTTTTTTCTAGTTTTTTTTCTTTTTCTTGATTTAATTTGAAGTCTGCTCTCATTTGTAATTTCTGACTTGCCCTGTGCGTTACCAACACCTGCAGGAAATATGGAAGTCAGAAAATACATGGTTTGCACTTGATGTATTTCTTCTGCTTGTTATCCAGCAGATTCAACATTCAACAGGATGATGGGACAAATCTGAGATAGCTGCTGCATGTTCTAATTTAATTTTAAAAAAGATCCTTCACTGCACTAGCCAGATGAGACCAATTTACCCTTTTTAGATATTGAGACAGACACAGAAAATATCAAGAAAAGCACTCAGAGAGCACTGTACTCTGCCAAGGCTGTTCATTCCTCAATTTGTGTATTCAGAAATCATGGCACCATAGAATCTGGACATTTATTATAGATCTACCCACAAACAAAATAAATAAATAAAAAAGTATCTTGCGGTGAGCACAAGTGTGTGTTATTCATGCATGCGTTATGTACAGATACCGAATTGCGGCGGCAAGAATTGATGCAGGCAGCTGACATAGCGTTCACTTGTTGTCATAGTTACAGTGACGCCATGCCACTATCTCGCAAAGACACAGAAATCTTTAACAAATCCATGGATCCAGACCATGAGCCATGTCACTGCCAAAATCGGATGAGGTGGTCCCCGTGTCATTTCTGACCTTCATCCAACGGATTCACAGAAGGACAAATGTACGCCGATCATGACGTAACTCCGCTGCGTTCCTTGGCAGAGTAGCAATAATGAAAATGCACACGAGCATAATACATACATCCTGGACTGACAATGGTGTTGTTTTAGAGTGCGTTCTACATCAAGCTGAACCCTACACAGAAAGCATCAATGCTAAGCTGTAACACAATGGTATTCATGTTACTGCTAACCTAGCCTCACATTAGCACACACACACACACACACACACACACACACACACACACACACACACACACACACACACACACACACACACACACACACACACACACACACACACACACACACACACGCACACACACACACACACACACACAGTCTGTGAGTGATTCATATGCTCTAGTCACAACTCTTTGGGTTGCACAGTTGCTGCCAAACCCCACATCTGCTACTGCCTCTTGTCACTCCAATCCATTAAATTAAAATTCTGACTAAATCTGTTTGCAGCTTATGGTAGTGCACGGTTCTAGAGCAGCATAGCAATGCTGGTTTAGCCTCACTTGTTTGTGTCGTGTCACTGTAATCTGAATGCTTGTGTGTGTAAACTCACAGCGACCTGGACAGCTGCTCTGAGGGTTTAGTGTAGGGGTTGGGGAGTAATGAATTACCAGGATATGTGACCAGATTACAGGGATCTATTTACAAAAAAGAAAACTAATCAAGAAATGTGCTTGGTTTACTTACAAAGACATGAACATGACATAGACACACACTCTAAATGATAAAATGATACGGCAATTACAAGTACTCGTCTTGAAAGTAAATTACTTGATTTTTAAGAAGTGCCAAAAAATAACCTGCCAATTTCCAGATTTCCCCCAAACCACTCCAAAGAATGGTTCCTTCAGACCCTGGGCCCGAGCTGGGAATATGGGCTTTTTAAAGGTAAACGTATGAAAGTAATTTCATGGTGCCTGTACACTGTGCAAGGACACCATTCTTATTGCATATAAATGAATGGCTGACAAATCTTCTCTCCATGATGTAAATTGAAGAGGAATATACAGACCCAGGCAGAGACAATTGCATGTTTCACAACACACGTTTGTAACACACAGAAACAAGCATTGTGTATTTCTTTGTGGTTTACTATGTAAATCCATTAAGTCCAATTCATTTGCTTCAAAGACAAGTTCTTGTTGATTCAGATTTGTTCTGAAATGAGGTTAAAAATATAGTTTGCCTGCATACTCACTAGTTATTTGAAAAAAGTCATTGGACCAAGCCTATTTTGACAAAAAAAAAAAAAGCAGCAGATGCACAGAGTTTTAGGCTGAAAGACAATTATTTATGGAACTGTGAGCTTTTCCATTCAGTATTGCAAAAATGAAGCTGAACATGTTTTTACTGGAGTTGCAGCAATGGCCATAGCCTTAGCATTGCTGTGTATTAAAAAAAAAAAAAACTCACATGCACAGGTGGAGCCAGTTGTGTTCGTAACTTTTTGACAACATGCAAACATTTGCTAATAAGCCCTTAACAGCTGAGGCTGATGGGAATGTCAGTTCACAGGTATTTGGTCGTAAACCAAAGAAAAGGAGAAACCTAATTTGGACCAGGTGGGGCAGAAAATATAAAGTGGTCATCAAATTTGTTTGGTTTTGCCAAACTACAAAACATTACCTCTATTACATGCATGGGGCAGAACGTATACACTCTACCTGCTGGTGGAGGTAGATGTAAACTCAAGGATCATCAGAATCATAGCAATGCATTTTCTAGGAATAACCGCTGGATGGTTATGTACAAAACATCAGACCATGCAAGATTTTTTTTTTAAATGTAATTTTCCAGACACAGCATTCCCTAGTACAACCTTGTTAAGTAGCAGTGCTTGTACAATTTTCACCATCTCTGGTATAGATTCACAGTCAGCCTTCATTCTAACCACCCATATTTTCCTGATAGCTGTAAAGAATAAGCTCAACAGCGTGCCACTTCCTGCACAACAGTATTTTTTTCCTGAAGCGTACCATCATGCACTTGAGCTGCCATGTGTAGGGACAGCACACTGAATTGAGTCATTTAGAGGCCAAGTTTGTAACCTTTTGATGCGTAGACCACATGAGGAGATACCCATTTTCCATTGGATTTGGGTCACTTTTGATCCAGGTTATGCATCAAAGGGTTAACTGTAGCATCAGCTCTTTCTGGTGTGAAAAAACAGTTAACCCACATTGGGCTGTATTGTGACATTGAATCTGGTTCTTTTAGATATTTTCTTACATCATATCAGATTTTAATCACATGTCTAAGTACTGGGTTACTGGTCTGTCTCTGTAGATTTTTCACTGTGTCAGAGTACAGGTACATGGGAAGAGGGAGTCTTAGACTCAGAGTTTCCATTTCTGTCCAGTAAAGAGTATCCGTTGTTGAGAAGTAAAACACAATGGACCTCAGCTGTGCAGCCCAGTAATAGAACAATAAGTTTGGACAGTTTAACCATCCACGATCAAATGGTAGATATAACAAATGTAGCCTTGCTTTTCTGTTGTCCCTAATGAATCCAACAAATAGTTTTTTTAGTCTTCAGAAATAAATGTGATGATGTTGACAGGGGAATGCTTTGAAAGCATTAAAGTAGCTTTGATAAAACTCATTTTTAAAATATTGATTTTAGCTGTTACTGAACAGGCAGAGACGCTGTCAACTGAATATGCAATTTCTTTCATCAGTCGTCCATAATTAGCGTTATCAACATCTTTTATCTTTGGCTCAATTTGTATCCCCAAGTATGCAAATTGCTCTACCACATTAAACTGAAGAACCTCGGCCCTGGCCTTCTTTCCTTTTCATCAAGAAGTAGTATTGCAAATTTGGTTTTATTTGTTGCATAGCCTGAAATATCACCAGATATTCTTATTAACTGTAGTAGAGGTGGAATTGATTTGCTTAGTTTTGTGATTATATCATCAGCATAGAGTGACAGTGTCAGGGTCACTCCTCTGTCCCGGCTCCAGCCCCCACCTGACCTCCCTCATCCTCCCCCTCCTGTCTCCTCTCCCTCTCTCCACCTGCCTGCTGAAGACTGGCAGAGCTGCACGGTCCAGCTGCCGTGCATCACTAATCACCCATCAACGGAAGTCCGGGCAGCTGTGGTGCAGCACACCTGTGATCCATCCATGCCATAAAAGTTGGTCTCACCCTCCACACCCTGCCAGATAGTAAACTCTGCTCACACAGTCAGTTTGTCTTGCCTTCTGCACCTTGCTGTGTTCTCTTTTGAGAAAGTTTCTGACTAACCCTGTTCTCTCTGTTTAGTTCCACTGGCCCAGCTGCCTGGTTCTACCAGTCCTGCTTCCCGCCTCCTGCACTCCGGATTCCACCCTGAGCAAAGACATATTAATAGGTTTACTTTAGCAAATCCTGGATGATAATACCAGTCAAATGCCCACCCACTGAGAAAACAGGATTAGACATAGACCTAAAGAAAAGAGTTCCGGGGAGTTAAGCTGTTCCAGATTTTATAGCAGCCATTATCCATACTTGATATTTTCTTGTTGTCCATTTTACATTCAACTTTCTATTAGATGCATTTATCCTTTCACGTTTAGGGTTTACATCATGTTTCATATTGAAGCTCCTCTTTCCTTTTCACCATACCTGATGTAGTTTACCAGTTATCCCCATCTTTAGTTATCCATTATTCTACCAGTCACTGTTAAGTTCTCGCCACCTTCTGCCTTTATCTTGTTGATGAAATCTTGTGTCTCCATCAGAGTGTTGCACATATTAGCTCACTCTTTATATGTTACCAGGAGTCTCTCTGGAAGAATCAGTCTCAATCAGCTGCTTGTTAATCTCTGCAGACAGATCAGAGTAGAATCTCACTTGCTGGTTCTTCTATTTAATATCTTTCTTCACCTGGGCAGCATAGATTACCTTCAGTTTGTGGTTGAGAAACGTCATTATTAGCATTCTTGGTGGGGAGTTAGTGTCCCTCTTCAGTCTGACCTGATGCTTCCAGAACAATGTGGCTGTCCATTCCCAGTATTTCTGCTATCCAGTATTCCAGAAAGGGCAAGGCTCAGGTCCTTTGGCGCCTTCCAGCATGTTTACCAGCCTCAGGTTACTTACTCATGATCTAATCTCCAGGTCTGACACTTTATCCTGCAAAGCTTTGTTGGATACAAAGTGTTTGTACTTTAGCTTTCAGAGTAGTCATCTCATCGTCCACCATTGATATCCATAGCTCAGTTTGTGACACTCTTTGAGCACAAATATATTTATGAACTATTTTATAGATCAACCAGTATTAACATATAGCATTACTTTCTTAATATAAAAAAAGGCATTAGCATTTGCGTCAAACACCATTAACTGAAAGGACCTGCAGGGTTACTATTCCTACAACCACTGCTACTTCCACTATCTGTCGCAACAATATTAAAATTGCAAAGTGCAAATTGTGATGGGCAGAAGTAGTAGTTGGAAGAATGACTGAATGATTCTATATGTTTCACTGCTTGTAAGTAAGAGTACTATAATGTTAATCAAATGATCTTCTCATTTTATAACTTTCTCCTGCTCGTTGCAATCAAATTGAAACTTTTAATGGCTCAAAATTTAGTTTAATACATTTGAAGAGTTTGATCAAATTTCTCATTAGATCAAACTCTTGTATAGTAATGTATAGTAGTGGTGTTGCTGATGACCCATTTTTGCCTAAAAGAAACAGACATCATTTGAGCATCCTGTCTGACAGCCAATTTACTCATAGCTTTAGGCTTAGCCTCAAGTGAACAATAGCATGCAAAAGTCACCCCCAGTCTGAGTGTCATCTTGTCTGTTGCTGGTGTCAACAAGGCAGTGACATCCACGATGGATGGTTTTCATAGGGTGAAACTGGTCACTGAGGGCCAGGTATTTGTGGGTGGTTCTATTTGGCTTCTCTTTTTCTTAGATGTATAGATGTAGATGTAATACATCAGCCTTAGATGTATTACACAAAAGCTACTGCATAAAACAAATAATTACATCACAGAGAAAAAGCAGACATGATCATTCCAATGGCATTATATAGCAAATGGTTTGCATACTGCAATTTATATTCTAGAATCTGAAAATCAGTTAATAGATTTTTTTTTTTCAAGATGGCGCCGTGCCAGCGGCAGCTAGTTGCAGCAGCTCCGATTAACTTTAGGTCTATTTAGTTATTTTTGTAGTTTTCTTCTGTTTTTAAGTTTTTCTTTCAACAAGTAGGTGTGACGCTTTTGTACAGACAGACATGGATGTGCAAATAGCGTTTTCCCTACTTTGTTTATTACTCTTTTCGGAACTTTTTAAATCCGCATCTGGTGAACCGTTCAGCCGCGGCATTGTTTACAGTCGGGAACAGCTGTTGGCGCTGAGCCAGGCCAGGCCGCCGTCATGGGAGAGACCGGACATCCCAGCTGAGCTCCGCAGAAGGAGGAGAGGATGCCGGGCAGGACTGAAGCGTCGGGAGAAGAGGAGACGCTACAAGCCGTCCGTTCCATCCGTAATAATGGGGAATGTGAGGTCTCTCCCGAATAAGATGGAAGAACTGACGGCGCTGACCAGGCTGCAGTGGGAGTATAGGGAGAGCAGCCTCATGATGTTCACGGAGTCGTGGCTGAACGAACTCACTCCGGACTCACTTTTAACTCTGGATGGATTCCATCTGGTCAGAGCGGACCGGAACGCGAGGGAGAGTGGTAAGAGAAAGGGAGGAGGCCTCGCGATGTATGTGAATGAGAGATGGTGTAATGCTGGACACATTAGCGTTAAAGAGCAGCTCTGCACTAAGGATGTAGAATTACTGGCGGTCAGTCTGCGTCCGTTCTATCTGCCCCGGGAGTATTCACATGTAATAGCCATTACTGTGTACATCCCTCCCTCGGCTGATGCGGCTGCAGCCTGTGAACTCATCCACAGTGTAGTGTCCCAGCTGCAAACATCTCACCCTCAGTCTCTTATCATCATCTCAGGAGACTTTAATCATGCATCGCTCTCTGCCACTCTCTCCACGTTCACCCAGTATGTGACCTGCCATACCAGAGACAATAAAACCCTGGACCTGCTGTATGCAAACATCAAGGATGCATACAGCTCCTCCCCCCTCCCCCCGCTGGGCCACTCAGATCACAACCTGGTGAGACTGCAGCCCATTTACATACCTATGGTGAAGAAACAACCCCCCACCATCGGGTATGTGAAGAAGTGGTCTGACGAGGCCACTGAGGTGCTGCAGGACTGCTTTGAGACCACAGACTGGGATGTGCTGTGTGGTCCACACGGGGAGGACATTGATTCACTGACAGACTGTGTTACGGACTACCTCAACTTCTGTGCAGAGAACATCGTACCAACCAGGAAAGTACGGTGTTTCTCTAACAGCAAACCCTGGGTGTCCCTGGAACTGAAGGCCCTGCTGAAGGAGAAGAGGAGGGTTTTTGGATCTGGGGACAAAGAGGAGCTGAGGAGGGTGCAGAAGGAGATAAAGAAGAAGATCAAGGCGGACAAGGCCAGCTACAGGACCAAGATGGAATCTCACCTGCAGGAAAATAACACAAGGGAGGTCTGGAGAGACCTGAGATCCATCTCTGGTTACAGCAGAGGCCATGAGAGGGGAGCTGCAGCAGGAGGCCAGGAGTGGGCCAATGAGCTGAATCTGTTCTTTAACAGATTTGACTCTGCTCCCACTCCTCCCCCTCTCATCATCAAAGCACCGACCAGCCAGCTCCTTCTTCACACCTCAGCTCTCTACCACCAACACCACCAACAGCACCCCTCCTCCGATCCCCGTCTTCTACCACCTCCGGACTCCACATACAGCCCCATCACCCCTCCTCGTCTCACCCCCCACCCCCACCAACACCCCCCCCCCGCCCCCCACCCCCCGCCCCACCAAAACAGCTGATCAGGTGAGAAGTGAACTTAAAAAGATCAAAACCAGGAAAGCTGCAGGTCCTGATGGAATCAGCTCCAGACTCCTTAGAGACTGTGCAGACCAGCTCTGTCAGGTGCTGCTGCACATCTTTAACCTGAGCCTGAGTCTGGAGAGGGTTCCTCTGTTGTGGAAGACTTCCTGCCTGGTTCCTGTCTCTAAGACCAGGAACCCCAGGGAGCCAAACCACTTCAGACCTGTGGCCCTCACTTCTCACCTGATGAAGACCTTGGAGAGGATCGTCCTCAGGAACCTCCGTCCCCAGGTGAGCCAGTATCTGGATCCACTGCAGTTCGCCTACCAACCGAACATTGGAGTGGATGATGCAGTGGTCTACCTGCTGCACAGATCACTGACTCACCTGGAGAACCCCAGCAGCACTGTGAGGGTCATGTTCTTTGACTTCTCCAGTGCTTTCAACACAATCCAGCCCTGTCTGCTCAGGGTGAAGCTTGAAGGAGCAGGAGTAGACTGTCACCTGGCTGCTTGGACCATCGACTACCTCACCAACAGACCACAGTACGTGAGGCTTCAGGACTGTGTGTCTGATGTGGTAGTCAGCAGCATGGAGGTCCACAGGGGACAGTCTGTCCCCCTTTCTCTTCACCCTGTACACATCGGACTTCCACTACAACTCTGGGAGCTGTCACCTCCAGAAGTTCTCCGATGATATAGCCATTATCAGGTGTGAATCTGAGGGGGATAAACGGGAGTACAGGATGGTCATCTCTGACTTTGTTGACTGGTGTGAGCGAAACCATCTGCAGCTCAACGCCAGAAAGACGAAGGAGATGATCGTGGACTTCAGCAGGAGGAGGACACCTCAGACTGCACAGGTGAACATCCAGGGTTTGGACATTGACATGGTGGACTCATACAAATACCTGGGTGTTCACCTCAACAATAAACTGGACTGGACACACAATACAGAGGCTCTGTACAAGAAGGGCCAAAGTTGTCTCCACCTGCTGAGGAGACTGAGGTCCTTTGGAGTGTGCAGGACTCTGCTCCGGACATTCTATGACTCTGTGGTAGCGTCTGCTATCTTCTATGCAGTGGTCTGCTGGGGAGCAGGGAGCACTGAAAGGGACAGAAAGAGACTGAACAGAAGGTCAGGAGGAGGTTCTGTCCTGGACTGTTCCCTGGACTCCATAGAGGAGGATGTTGGCAAAGCTCACATCCATCATGGACAATCCCTCTCACCCACTGCATGACACTGTGGAGTCTTTAAGCAGCTCCTTCAGCAGCAGACTGAGACATCCACCCTGCAAGAAGGAACGCTATCACAGGTCCTTCATTCCATCTGCTATAAGACTTTACAACATCAGCATCACTGGCTGATGTTAACATAAACTGACTCATATCATTATCACACCAAACCATAAAAAATTGCACAGACATTCTTGCACTGCTACATCTTTGCACTTTTTAAACTTATTTTTTCAAGCCACTTTATATTGTATTGTCTTACAGTGTGTCAATTATTATTTCTATTACTACGTCTATTGCTACATCAGCTGCTGTAACAATGTGAATTTCCCCTGGCGTGGGGAGAGATAAAGGACTTATCTTATTATTATGAAATATTTTTTGAAAACTGCAGAGAGAATTTTTAATGCCACTGAGAATCAAATTTAATGATATTTAAGGCCCTAATTTTCACAAAATCAATTTAATGACCGTTAATGCTTTTTAATGCCCTGCGGAAACCCTGGGATATGTCATGACAGTCAGGCATTTAAGTAGAAGCATGCAATAGTGATTTCTTCATCTCAAACTTTATTCAAACAATGGTAACAGTGGTGGGTATTTCACAACAAACAATATCAATAGAAAGCATGCCTTCAGTCACATGAAAAACATCACTATTCAACATGGTTAAAATATTCCATTAAAGCTGCCCTAATGTCAGTCCCTTCTTGATTACTGTGGTCAGGTAATGGTTGGACAGAAGGCTGAATGTGAACATGTCTGTGTGGGAGCTCCTCAACAATGTTACCTCCATGTTCCTCACAAATATTGTGAAGTACACAGCAGGTCAGCGCCATTTTCTTGCTCAGCTCCAGCTTGCAGTCATTTCTTTTCAGGAGGCACCTCCATCGTCCTTTCAATGTCCCAGAGGCCATTTCTACCACCGATCGTGCACTGCTCAGCCTGTAGTTGTATGTGTGCTGTTCAGGAGTCAGTCTGCCAGTGTCAGAAAACGGCTTCATGAGCCACTTGAGCATGGGGTAAGCTGGGCCACCAATAAGGTAATGTCCAACATCACAGCCAGAGATGGTAATTTTGTTTTACCCCAGTAATTGTCCATCATTTAAAATGTTCCACAAATGTGACTGTTTAAGTATTCTAGCATCATGTACAATCCCTGGAAAGTCAACACACACATCCCAGAAAAGTCCTTTGCCATCCACAACTGCCTACAGAACAACTGAATGCCATCCTTTGTAGTTGTGGTCCTTCTATTCACTGCCGGTAGCCAGCTTCCAGATGGCAATCGTGATCCGCTTTCAGACTGGGACGCACAAGTGGTAGTTTATGACAAGATGTCTCTGGGCCGGTCGCAGATGTACTGGAATGAGTCCCAGGACACACGGAAGTTTTGTACAAACTGTTGCGCGCTGAAATCTGGGACAATTGTGTC
Source organism: Amphiprion clarkii (assembly GCA_027123335.1). Lineage (NCBI taxonomy): Eukaryota > Metazoa > Chordata > Actinopteri > Pomacentridae > Amphiprion > Amphiprion clarkii. The sequence goes on from CM049584.1 coordinate 241,096, forward strand.
CCACCAGTAGCGTGATTGTGGATGTGCCAAGGGAACAGGCGATCTCCGCGTCACAATTTGCCTTAACATCTGAAAAGATAAACATAGATATTATCATCAACGTATTGCGCTTGTTTAACCGTTAAGTAATCAATGCAAGCCTAGTCGAAGCTAAGTAGCTAAGCTAATGCTAACACGTTTACTGTTAAGTATCTAAACGTCTTTGATAATTACTTTTTTTCTCAAACGTAATCGCCGGTCAGTGCAACGGCGACGCCGATGGGTAATCCCTAACAGAAGGTTATGCTGCTCATAGATCGCACAGAAAACTAGAAAAGCCAAGAACACCACTCCAACAAAGTCCTCCATTGTTGTTGTGTGGGCTTCCGGAACATTGTGGAATGGCTACGCATGCAGTGACATACAGACGTTTTACGGTGTCGGAATGATGCGGCTCCAACTTTGCTCCTCGCCAATGGAAAAACAAACTGGTTCTGAGAAGGCACGAGACTTGAACAAAAAAAAAAAAAAAAACACCGGCACTTAGCTTGACCCAAACTAGCACCTGATTCTCTTTGGTCGAAAAGAAGCTTTAGAGATTCACATTAGGAAGAACTTTGTTTGTGCTAATGTATCACTATTTCATGCTCAAAGACCACATTGCTTTTTGAGGCCAATTTTACCAGCTTGAGAAGAAGGTATACAAATTGATTCTCTTGCAGGCAGATCTAATCTGGTCAGATATTAATATCTTTTGTTGAATTTTGTGAACCCCAGTGAAAATTGTAACAAAGGAGAAGGGTAAAATAAAATCTAATTTAGGCCTTATAAATGACATTCAACATTTTTCATTTTAATGTCTGCTTTACATTGATATCACACATAAAATTGGAGGTTGTGTGAAGAAAGACTATGGCATTATAATTAGGAGATGACTTAAATATTTGGCATTACTAGTGAAAGAAAAAGATGATTTCCAGTCTAGTCCTGCCAAACAGCATTGCAAAGTTTAATATTTTTTTCTGAATTGAACGTGGATGAGTTGTCTGTGTCATGGCCCCTGATTGACCCCTCCTTCCTGCTCCTCTGCCTGGTTACATTTCCCATCCTGTCTCCCTGTGCTGCAGGTGATCAGCGCAGAGGGAGAGCAGCTGCTGGAATCCACAGCTGCAGCTTATCCATTCATCAACACTGCAATAAATACCAGTTCAGCACAGCACTGAGTGTAAAATCGTACTGCCTAAGTTGCACGAAGACGACGGTGGGTGCCACATTCTGCCAACCACTGGAGCAGTTAACCCCTACTATCCTCCAGGTGTGAGGACATGGATCCCTCCCGATAGTCCTCTAGAGTAAGGACTGGGACCCCTGCCATCCTTGAAGGGTGAGGACTTCATACCACCTTGCCGGGACTGGAGGAACCGAGAGTTGAATCCTCCACAGTCCTGGAGGAGCTTGACGCTGCCTCATCAGTCCCAGAGCGGTCTGTCACCGGCCTCCTGCCCGACCGCTGGTGCGATCCCGCCGGCCCGACATGCTCCCGGGTCATCCCCGGAGTTACCCAGTCTGCCTGGCCCGCCTGTCTGATTATGAGTTTTTGATTTTTGACTCCTGAGATTGGTGTGCATTGGCTTGGCATATGATTATTGGAAATGTTATTCTTTCATTTTAGATAACATAAGATTTTAGCCTCCTCTTTAACCAGAAACAGCTACTAGTGTCATGGCCTCAGCCTAGCCACACCCCCTTCCGGCCATCCTCTCCTCTGCCAGTTTAGCTCCTGGATGCAGAGCAGCTGCTAGATCTACACACGTGCAGATCATCACAATCTCCTCTACAATAAAGCCCGGCACTGCCTGCAGTGCAGCAGAGCATTCCTGTTGTTGGTCTCCACTGCTGACACATGGTGCAACACTGGAGAAGCCTGCCTTTCCCCTCAGCCATCCTCTGGAGTGAGGACGTGGACCCGTGCCGCCCTCCAGTGCGAGGGCGTGGACCTTCCCCCCCGGACTGCCCCATTCGACCAGCGTGAGCCCCTGGACTGCCGCTCCCCTGGAGCCCGACTTTCCCCTCCCTCACCTGTAGTGAGTTTTGGCCTGAGTGGCATTGTTGTTTATTTGTTAATAAAAACTTTTTAACTGTGATCTGCCTGTCAACTGCTCTGTAAACACTCACTTTCTCAAAAAACTGCTTTTCTGATGTGCACAAGTGACACAATGATGTGAAGATTGAACAAGTAGTTTAGAGAATTTCAATTCTGATCTGAGAAATGTACCAAACCGACTGAGAAAAACTGTATTAACCTCCGTTTCCTGTGCTTGCAGTTCCGCTAGCCACTGCCTGGTTCTGCAACCTTAGTCATTCATCGGCATTCCTGTACTTGCCTCTGGATGAGGCTCTGGACCCTCCTGCCAGCTCAGTTCTGCCTGGCCGCTCACCGTACCTTTGGACCCTCATCCCTTCCCCGCTAATGAGTTTAGTTTGAATCCCTTCTTGTCCTTTCCCTAGTCCTGGTCCCTTCATCATAGTTCAATACAGTTTTTGTTATACATTTTGTTAAATAAATCTGTCTGAATCTTGACGGGTCTTTGCCTAGCCTGCACACTCTCACCTTGGTTTCTCACTCTGCACCGTGACAGCTTCTGGAACCTGCAAGCAGGTCATCAGCTCTTACTACATTGTGATGGACAAGAAGCTCATTCCTTGAGAGGGAACGACATCACTGGCAGCCTTTGAACTCTTTAAGGTGCATTTTTGTCTTCAGCGTAAGCTATGATGATGCCCTCAAACATATACACATTCCTCCAGACAACAGTCTATAGTATTGATGTTGACACCTCAAAAAAAAGTCAAAAGGTGAAGGAATTCATGAACATGAGCTATAAGCCATGTTCTTTCTTGATGTATACATGTAACATTTGTAGATAATTGCACAATGTACCTAATGCAAACATTCAGCACTTTTTTCCCCTTCATGCATATATTATGGCAAAAACAAAAGCTCAATCTACAGCACTTGTGTTGGCACTATAAGAGAGCCGACTGATAAAGAACTTCATTTATGAAAGAAAGCAAAGAGCCAAGTTCTTGAACAATATACAAATGACACATTTGTAGATCCTTTCATGATGCACCCAGTGCATTAATTCAGCATCTTAAGTCTTCTTCATGTATTATACTCTGGCAAAAAAAATAAATAAAAAATGTGGTCAAGAAGGATGTTCATTAAAGTTTAGCAAGTTTTAGAAAGCATTTAACTATTTGTCATAGTCCTGTTAACATAGGCAAAAGCAGTGATGCTGATATGCCAACACCACAGTTAAGACTTTGAACAGAGCTCAGAGGGCAATACCCCTGGCATGGACCTAGATGTGATAAATCAACCATCATAAGCTCATGTCAAAAGTCCAGACAAAAGATGTGTGCTTCAGTTTATAGCAAAGCTGCATGGCAGTGGTGTTGCTAATAATGTGTTATCCATTGGTGAAAGCATGGAGTATGTCAATGAAGTTCATGCAAATCATAAAGATCAAGTGTTAAATGAAGTCCCTGCTGATAATCCCAATATAAGTTTAGTGGAAGAAGTTTCTAGCAATACTTCAATGCATTTCATGACTTACACAAACTCTACATGGACAAAGTATTTTCATGAAAAATTGGGTGTTGTCAAACTAATAGAAATTCACAGAACCCAGACGTGTCAGAGAACCCAGGCACAGAAAACAGGGAGACTAAACTAGCAGGGCAGGCTGTTAAGGAGTTCAGGGTGGCTCAGGTGCAGGAAATGAACAGACAGTCTTTGAATGCAACACTGATTTATTTACAAAGGTTTTGAGGACTACAAGCAGAAACTAAGACTTCAACAGGATACGGAAATAGAGAGCAAAAGGCTCTGGATCTTACAGCGGCACCTAGGGGCTGAGAAGTACTGTAACAAGACTAAAGAGTAACTCTAACTCTTGGTAGGTAACACCTAGGCGAGAAAGGCCAATCTCAGGAATACTAAAATAAGACACGAGGCTATCTTTACGAGGATAGTGAGAGGTAACTACAAAAGAAGTCTTCTCAAAATACGGTGCTCTTAACGAGTGCTAAACTATGAGTGGACTACAAACTCGCGAATTATACTAGGAATGCTCAGAACTGGTTCACAGCAGTGGCAGCCAGGGTTTGGAGCAGCGTGCTTTGGGCCAGATGGTGGATGACGTGAAGCAGCAACAGGTGAGTGGGGAAGGACGCCAGGAGGAGGGAGTCAGCTCAGGTGAGTGCTTCCCTTTTCTCTGAGGTGATAACCAGGGTCCAGTGTTGATGGCAAATTGGCAGGAACAGGTGGGTCTGGAACTGGAACAAACGAGGACAATGGTGGTTAACAGGTCTGTAGAGCAACAAACAGAATGGCTGGTAATTCAGTCTGTGAACTTTTATGAGCTGTGTCACAATCCGGCACTGAGAGATGGGAGGCGTCTGGTTATATAGCAGAATGGATGAAGCTTGATTGGTTGCATTCCACCTGTTCCTGAGCTGGCTAATTGTGGCAGATGGGGAACACCTGTTGCTCCTTCTGCACTGCTGGACTGCCCTAAAAGAAAAGAAGATGGAAAGGGGAGGGGGAGAGCACTACCTAGGCCTGGCAGCAGCCAACCTGACACAGGCAGGGCTGGGGAATCTGGGGGCGGACAAGAGCTGAAGCAGAGCAAGGGGCAGACAGGGCAGGTTTGGGAAACCGCAGTCTGAAGACAGAGCAGAGACCGGTGGGTATACAGAGGGGTAAACAGAGTCCATGTGGAGCTATAGCAGTCTGGAGGCAATGCAAGCACCAGCAGGAATCCAGAGGGTGAGCAGAGTACATGTGAGGAACTGGTAGGAATAAGAGGGAAGAGCTGGGTCCATGTAGCTGTTATAGTACATGGGCTGGCAGAGAATGAATGAATCAACCAGGCTTATATAGTAGGAGGTGAGATGTGAACAGGTGAGCTGAGTGAGCTAATCACCACAGCTGACTTTCATTGCTGCAATCAGTAGAGTGCAGGCAGCTTGGGTGCTGTGGAGAACAGAGAGACTGGGAGAAAGAGACACACGGGAAAGAGAGAAGCGTGGGAGAGAGAGACAGATGGATACGGAGAAAGGAGAAGGATGGACAAAGAGAAAAAGATGGAGAAGGACAGGGGCCAGAGAAAGGATCATAACAAAAATATGATTCAAAAATAAACAAACTTTCTGGAATGTATGAACAGGTGCCAGTAAATGACAATTTCATTTATATACCCCATTAAAAACATTGGAGACCACTTTCGAAAATGAAGAAGTCTGTTGTAAAATTGATAAATCTGCTGCTCTTGGTAACATACACCAGGATTTCTGATGGGAAACACTACAGACAACACCCATTATATTCCAAATAAAAAAAAAGCATTGCAAATTCAAATTCGTTATGATGACTTTGAAACCTCAAACCCGCTGGAGTCAAAACAAGGCATTTATAAGCTTAGATGTTTATATTTTACACTCTGTAATTTGCCACCATATCTGAATTCATCCCTGAATATCCATCTACTTTCTTTGTTTCTTTCTCAAGATGCAAAAAACAAAATAAAAACAAACATATGGGGTTGACAAAATACTTACTCCATTTGTAGACAATGTAAAAGTACTAGAGAAAAATGGAAGGAACATTTCATTTGCTGAAGAACCTCTTCATGACATCATTGCACAGGTAGCATGTGACAGTTTAGGTCTAAACTCAGTTCTTGGTTATGTGAAATGTTTCACTGCAAACTGCTACTGTAGGATGTGTCTTTGACAAAGCATCGACTCAAGCAGTCTTTAGTGAAAATGATCCATGTGTAGTGTCACATATCAAATTAACTAATGAGAAGCAGTACAGTTATCTTGTTGAGAATCTGAGGGAAAGTTCTCGTTTTAGGATAAAATGCGATAGTATACTCAATTTCTTATCATACTTCGGCTAATCAGATAACTTTGTATTTGACATAATGCACAATATTTAGAAGGCATAGCACAGTATGACATTACATTGTTGTTTCACTAGCTAGGATTTGAAACTTGATTGTTTAATGGATGTAAAGGGTCATTATGTTCGTGATGATTTAGATCAGCTGGTGCAGTGTGTGTGTGTGGGGGGGGGGGGCAAAGTGGTATGTAAAGACATATGACAGGAAGAGGGGTGACTGAGGTGTGGTCTTGCTCCTGAACCTCATCTAAAAGATGTTATCTTAATTTTAATATTTGAAACAGAACTTTATGTCTAATGAAAATCTATTCCAATATGTATATACATTCAACTATGGCTTCATGGATAAAAAGAATCGTCCAACATGTATAAACATGTTTTGTGCTGGCAGTGGTATTGGGCTTAATGCCAGTCAAACATTATGCCTTATTCGGAACCTTCCACTGATCTTTGATGATGTTGTCCCAGAGGGTGACAGACATTTGCATTTGTTGTTACTTTTGTTGCATATTGTTAACATTGTATTTCCCCATGTATTACAGAGGGAATGACTGTATTTTGAGAACATCTAATTGAAGAATATCACAGGTAGTTTACAGATTTGTACCCTCAAAATAATTTGATAGCAAAACATCATTTGATCCATTATTTGTATATTGCAAATTGGCACTTTATTACATGTTTGAAGTATGACAAGTGAAGCCAAACACAAGTTCTTTAAGTCCAGCATAAAAAAACTCTGAACGAATATTACAAAGTCGCTTGCATAGAAGCACCAGATAGCTGTTGCCTACAATTGGGAACCATTTTCTGCCAAAGGTATCAAGTCTGGGAGTGTCAAATCGAAAATATTGACTGATGTTGAACATAGTGATTTCATTTCATCCATCCATCCATCCATTATCTATACACCGCTTAATCCTCACTAGGGTCACGGGGGGGGGCTGGAGCCTATCCCAGCTGACTCAGGCGAAGGCAGGGGACACCCTAGACAGGTCGCCAGTCCGTCGCAGGGCCACATATAGGGACCCACAAGCACTCTCACATTCACACCTATGGGCAATTTAGAATAATCAATTAACCTTAGCATGTTTTTGGACTGTGGGAGGAAGCCGGAGTACCCGGAGAAAACCCACGCATGCACAGGGAGAACATGCAAACTCCATGCAGAAAGATCCCAGGTCCGAGCTGGGACGTGAACCAGGGACCTTCTCGCTGCAAGGCGAAAGCGCTAACCACTACGCCACTGTACAGCCCTGATTTCATTTCAGAATATTTTGAAATTAATATAGCAAGTGAAATAAGTGTCACAACTTGGATTAAACATAATGGCATTGAATTTCATATGGGTCATGTTTGCACAGATTTTGTTAATGTGTAGTGGTTCAACTGCACACTTTCTCAATACATTCAATACAATATACTTTGGCTATTGCCACAAATGAGATGCCAATATTCAATAAGATTGTTAGCATTCTTTTGAAAAATGAGGTCTAGTTTTTGGTATCTGAAATGGAAACGACATTTGTTGACCATTTATATGCTTTTCATGCTGACAACATAGGTTTCAGTTGTAACGCCTCATGATTTGGTATTTGATTTGAAGATACTTTAAGCCCTTTCATGTCCAAATATCTTATTGTACAGACTCATTTTTCTATGTTGTGCCCGATGGCTGCATTGCATAGGAAACTACCTCATCTTTTGCTCAGTGTTGTATTGTACACATCATTGTATAGCATTTTTTGGTGCACTCACCTTTTGTTAAAGGACAAATAAATGTTTTCAGTGCAGTACATTTTGGAGTAATTATTGCACATGGGTTACACAAACAGATTGTACTTTTTACTCTAATGGTGGGAGGTGTATCTTGTATCATTGTCACATTGAACACCTGCTAGGTGTCAATTTTAAGTAAGATTGGACACCACCAAGTGTTATCTGATCACCAGTCAAGTGTTGACCACTTACTCCATTATTGTCTCTAATAAGTGATCTTTGAACTCCAACTCTGTGTTATTTCTCATTTTTGTGGTGGTGATAGGAGTAACAATTGTTTTTGTAGATACTACAGGTTTGGAGTTCCTCTCCCTTCTGTCAATTGGCCCTCAATAGTTCCTCCTCTCTTGGTCACTGGCTGACATTTGGGCAATTGATGCCTGATTGTGAACTTCATAAGGTTTGAGGAGTTACACTGTAAGGCCTCATGGCCATTTGTGACTGCCAGCACAACCTTTGTGAATTGATTTTGTCAGGCTTAGGGTGTGAATTTTGCTAATGTTTTGTTTTGTTTTTAAGGTCGGTGTTAATTTAGGCTGCTTTAGATATGCAGTAGATTAACCATTCATTGATTCAAACTTCGTTTAATGATTTTGTTGAAGACCCGAGACAGGCTATGGATATTACTTGGTAAATTTAGAGATACAGGAACAGGGTTTCGGCTGAGGAAGTTTCAGAGTCAGAAGATCTGCAAAGCTAGGCTGCAGTCTGAGCTTGAGGAGAAAGTTGGGGATGTTTTCTCAGACTTCGCCAGGACTGGTGGGACTAATTAATTAGAGTTTGCATGTTGTTATACAGATAGGCAGAGAAAAGATGGTGGAGAAGGCTGGAAGTGAAGAAAAAGAAGGAATGCAGGGAGGAATTGAAGACTGTCTCAGGAGAATCCAGTCTGCATAATGACATGCATGTCTCTTTGTATGCCTGGCCATCTTCCCCTAGTTGTTTTCATCAAAGGTGTATGGCACAAGGCAAAGAGAAATGTTGATAAAGAACAGACCTTTATTGAGTTGGCATGTTGCCAGAGCATGAGTATTGCTCATATCCAGATCTCCCACTGGCTTCACACTGCCACCATGAGCACAGTCATTAGCCCAACTCTGTTACAAATGAGTGGGCAACAGTATCACAGTTGGGAAGGGATTTCTGGAAACATTACTTATCCAGGGATCAATTTTGTATGTGATTAAACCCAGTTAACTAATTATGGTGACAGCATGAATTATTATTATGAAAAAAAATGATGAATTACAATGCTACAGTGTATAAACCCTGTGATTTATTTTGAGGATAATCCTTTGGAGGCAAGATGAGAAAAATGGTATTAGCAGACACAGAACATATTAATGCATGGCTAATGAACATCCTTTCAAAGAGCATCAGTCACCATAATGTTAATGTTGCACAACATCCAGTGGAAAAGAGAAACACTGAATTGGAACAATCCACAACCGGCAGCAATGCTGGTAATTTCTCCTTCAAGAAAATATACTTTTATTTAAAAAAAATTTTTTTTTTCTTTTTTTTTTTTTTTACTTTAAGCTAACAATAATTTCAGGCTGGATATGAGTTTACCGTAAGCTCTGTCTATAACAGATCTGAACAGTCATGGAATTATTGCCATACTACAGTATCAGAATTGCACCCTCTGGCAGCAGTTTTGTAGATTCCACTGAGACAGGAACCATAACAACCTAGTCCATTATGCCAACATAACTGTCACAGTGTTGCTGTTTTAGTGATTTTGTTTTGTAGTAATAGTTGACTATGCCTTCAGACTGTTTGTGTATGAACTGTAAGGTTTGAAGAGGCAAGACTACATACTTTACCATTCTTGTAAGTAATAGGCTACAGAGTCATATCAACTGAACTGAATTTTAAGTGTCATTGTTGAAATACACAGTGACTGGACTCTTCAATATAAATCAGTTGTATTAAAAAGTCAGGAAACAATGAGTGATTGTTCATCCATGTTGGGATAGAACTAGAAAAATGCTATCGTGATGGTTTGAGGAAACCTTTGTTGACTGATGGTTGTACATGGAAAACAATGTGTGGTCTCTACTATAGTGTTAGTTATGCTGCCATAGGCATAGACTGCTGAGAAGCTTACCTTGATGCACTGGGCACCTCGTCCCTACTAGAGCTATGCAGCACAGTTTACCCTTGATAACGAGAAGAGTCCAAATGAGCTACTGACTTTTCTGAGATGCAGGGGTCATTATGCCCTCACATTCTTTACCCCAACAACACCACCATCCACAGTCACCCTCTAGGCTCTCAGACTCAAGGACTACAACTGGACTCCCAGTACTGTCATCTATCTCCATAGAGAAGGAGTTGAACATTCATCTTAAGCCAGAGGAGGTTATGAACATTTTGTCAGTGATGATTGAAAGGATTTCATTTACAAGTGATGGCTAATGTGGCTAGAGTTTGCTGAAGACAATCATGTCAGCAGCTCGATGTGATTAAAGTGTTGAAATTATCTGAGAAACAATCCCACAAACCATGTCTTCTGTAAAAACAGAGGACTATACTTATGGAAGTAGCTGTGGGGCAGTCCAAACATCCCTCCGCCATTCAGGACACAGTTGTGTGGGATCCCACCATTTGTCCACACAGCCATGTTGGTTGGGGGTGGTGGTCTGCAGTTGCAAGGGGCTCTCAGATGGGGCTGCTTTACCTCCTGGACTGAGTGTCTCCAACTACTGCGTAGCCCTGTCCAATGACGCTCTGGTCCACCTGCCTGATGCTTCTGCCGCTGCATCTCTGGCTGCTCCTCACCTAGATCCCACCTGAATCCCCCCACAATAGCCCCTGCAACTGCAAATTCTTCATCGCTGGTGGATAACAGTGCAGGGGGGGCTTCCTACTCCACTGGAAAGTGAAATAGCTGGCCCTCATCTCATCCAAAGACCTCTTCTTCTCGGTGTAAAGTCCTGAAAAAGGCCATAATGAGACGCTCAAAGTATTCCCAGCTCCTCTCCCATCTCTGTCACGGATTCACCACAACTCCATCATCAGAAACACCGACTTCTTCCCAGAGCCACAGTCCCAGTCCTCCTGGAGAAGCTTCTGGGGCGACTGTGCTCACTTCCACCCTCTGTCCACCGAGTGATAGTTCATGTGTGTTCTAATGACACAGCTCGTCAGCAGTCTGAGCTGACCAAGAAGGAGTTCAATGATCTTTGAAACTTTTACTAACTGTGGAAAGTCTGTTTTTATTTCCGGCCCCATTCCCACACTGGCCCATGGCACTTCAACAAAATCCTAAGCATTAACACATTTCTTCTTTCTGCTTGTAAAGCCTACAATAAAGGTTTCATTGACAATATTATTTCATTTTGGGATTGTTCCTCCTGACGGAGTTCACCCCCAACAGGCTGGGTAACCAGATGCCAGAAGCTAACCTGCTGCACACTGTACAGTGTTCCCCACATGACTGACTGTTTACCTCCCTCTCCTTTGCTGACTCCATATCAGGTTACTGTCACAAGCACCATCACCCCCTACTGTCCTCCCCTGACATCAATTTCCGACAGTATCTCAACCCATTGGTCAATAACACAAACACGCCCATTCCCAGTCTTGATAACAAGTCTTTCTAAGCAGGTGAGCTCCTCTCTGAATATCTAGTATTTCTTTATTTCTGCTGGGACTTGGCTGATTTGTAATGGCCATCCTGACTGAATTGCTTTCATTACAAGCTGCAGTTCTGCATCCTCTGCTGTTGCTGTTTTGAACTGACTCAGTTTGTCTTCCAAGATTGGAAGATGTGCTGTTAGCAGATTAACTTCTAATTCCTCTTCCAGTAAGTTTTCAGTCTATCTTGCAGATATGCTCTTCTGAGTGTGTCTGCGATGTGCAAGTCTTTGTCTGATTTGTAGGCTACACTCAAGTCAAAAGACTGTAACCTCATTACCATTCTCTGGCATGTGGGTGGAATTTGTTTTCCTTCATCTACAACTTTGTGTAGTACTTTTTTGAACACTGTAGTCTATTCTGAACTTTTCAACTTTTCACAACCATACACAATAGCTAAGAGTTCTTTTTCTATTTGTGGATACCTTTTTTTGCGTTTCTGTGAGAGATCTTGAGCCATATACCATGGCGGTCCCTCCTGCATGATCACAGCTCCCAGTCCTTCAGAGCTTGCATGCACTGACAATGTGATATCTTTGTTTCCATCATAGAACTTGAGTGCTGGGGTGTTGCTTACCAGGTTTTTCAGCTGTTTAAATCTGTTTTGCTGCTGTGCTTCCTTTTTTTTTTTGGTCTGCATTTGTTCTCATTGTTTAACTCCACAAAAGAGGTGTCAACATTGTATGAGATTGATGCATATTTTAGTCTTGCAGCCAAATATTTTAATATTTAGTGCATGTGTGTGACCATCACCAGCCCTCCCTGAAAGCTAATCAGACATTCTTTATTAGAATTCCCTATAATGAGCCAGGGAGGGCAGTGCTACACCTCAGTGATGTGCAGGGAAACAAAGACTGGACAGGACGAACAGGACGAACAGGACGAACAGGGATAGGAACTAACAGGTGGTGCTATTACAATTAAAGAGTGTCAGGTAGTGTGTTATTCCCAACTACTAACTGCCCATCAATAAAACAGAAAAAAACAACAAAAAACAACCCAAAAGAGATTCACTAAATAAATAATTAAACAAACGGTACTGACACCATAATTGTGGATGTCTTGACAGTATAGAATAGAATAGGCCGGAAGAGGATACTAGTGAAAGAGAGAATGAGTTTAGTATAGAGACTCTGGAGAGATTCTCAGCACATTCTGGCGGGTCCAATTATTCGCCGACAATGAGACTCGGCAGGAGCTGGCAAAACCTGATCAAACATGCAAGTGTGAAGGACCCCGAAGCCCAGAACAGCAATCATGGCAAGGCAGGGCCAAGCCAACAGGGCACCCCTCCCCCCGGGCCGTAGGAGCCACAGGGCGGCACCCCCAGAGAGCCACCAGGGCCACCAGAGAGCCACCGGGGCCCCCAGAGAGCCACCGGGGCCCCCAGAGAGCCACCGTGAACCATGCAGACCCAGAGAATGAGAGGGAGCAGCTACTGACACCCCCAGCGCACCAAGACCAACCCAGGCGGCCCGGGGGATGAGGACCCACCCACCACCCAAAACCCCAACCCCGCCCACCCCAGTCCCCACTAAACCCCCCACCCCACCATCCCGCCTGCCCACCCCCTCCACCACCCCCGAGGGGGCCGACGGCCCCACACAGCCAGGAAGCCAGACACAGGGGCCGAGCGGCCCACCAAAGGGATGGCAACCAGCCCAGCACAAAGCAGGCCGCCACCGGGAGCCGGCCAGAGGAAATCGGAGCCGGGACCCGATGCGAGTCCAGGGGGTAAAAATGGACAGTGTGGTGGGGCCCGGCGACGCCAACAGGGAGGCACCCCACATACCCCCCAGGCGAGCACAGCACACCCAAGGCCCCGACACTTCACAATGCGTCCTGACAACCCACCAGGACAGAGCCACCACATGCCACCAGCCCGCACCACAGCCACAGCGCCCACCAGGATGACCAATCCAGCCCCCACAGCCCACCAAGAGCCATCGCACCTGCCCGGACCCGTCGGGCACGCAGGAGAACCCGCACAGGCCACAACCCCCAGGCCCCGGGGACCCCCCAGCCACAGAAACATTGATGATGGTCTACCCCGGCTACTCTGCAGCCTACCCTGACCCAAGATCCCCGAGCCATCCCAGACCTACCCCCAAGGTGTGAGTGTGTGTGGTGCATTAAAAAAAAAAAGAAATTGGAGAGCAGGGGAGGCAAACAAGAGGGTGATGGGGAAGAGACAAGGCCGTAGAGCCCTGCCATCTGCCCCACCACAGAGCCCATCATTCCTGCCCCTACCTGCTCTCAGGGCCCTAACTGTCGTGTCCCTATATGTGCCTAAGAGTAGCTATATACAGTGACGTGTGAAGTATGTGAAGTGCTCAGTAAGAGGCAGTCTGGTGTGGATCCGGCCCATGAGGACAGAGCAGCGGGGGAGACAGGTAGTAAGACCACCGGTACTGATGCAGAGGGCCCCCAGAGCCCGGAGGCAAGAGGCTGAGGTGGGTCCACACGAACCTGACCGGCCCAGCCAGCACCAAAACCCCTGGAAGTCGCAGCACCACGTCCCCGTGGACACAGTGGAAAGTGATGTTTTTAACAATTTCCGCAGAGATTTTAAGCACCGACACCATGAAGTTTTTAACAAGGGTCTCTGGGTTATCCGGTGTGGACTCAGGGATACCAGAAAAGATCAGGTTGTCCCGCATGCTCCTCGACTGGATGTCCAGGACGGTCTCCCTCAGGGTTTTGTTTTGTTCTTTAAGTGTACTCACCTCTGAAGTGACAACTGTCAGCATGGACCGGAGTTCGGTGTTGTCCCTCTGCAGGTCCTCTATCTGCTGGTGGGTGAACTCCAGGCTTGCTTTCAGGTCCTTTATCGCCTGGTGAAGCAAACAAAGGATATCGAGCTTCTTATTAATAGACTCGAGAGAATATCCGTGACTTCCAAGTCTTGTGTGTCTGTCGAGGAGTCTGCTTTCTTCCTCTTGTTCGGGTTGGCGGAGTTGGCGTCTTCCATGGTGCACCGGACGAAGTAGTTGTCAATAAAGTTCTCAAGGTCCTCCACTGTGAGCACTACTGTGTCCGATCTTGAGCAGGCTATTTAGTTAGGTTGTTGTTTTTTTGTTTTTTTAAAATATAAATACGTCGAGACAACGGCGAGTTGTTTAGTTGTCATCTAGCAGCTGGGAGCCGGCATGTTGAATTTCGTCACTGTCACTGAATCTCACGATCTCACAGCATCTCACAGCCCCCCTTCCAAATAATTAGAAATATAACCCTTCCCTCCTATGTCAGAAATTGGTATTTCCTCCAGTTCTGATAATGGTGGTGGACGCATTATTTGTTTATTCCTTCATAACATGTAACTTTTTAACTGCAAGTATTTGTAAAAGTGCTTTTTTGGAAGTTGATATCTCTGACATAAGGCTTCAAAAGAAAGCAGAGCCCCATCTTAATAAAGGTCCATTATTTTCTGCACTCCTTTCTTGTTACATAATCTGAATCCTCCATCTTTATTACCTGGAGTAAACCGTTCATTGCCCCAAATAGGAGTGAATTGAGAGATTATTGGCATGTAGTTTAAATGTTTGCATGCTGAGTGTCACACCAAGATAGCATTCCTGAGAAAGGGATTTTTCGTGCATTTTCTTCATGCCATAATATCTGAAGCGTACAAATACAAATTAAGTGGCAACCCTGAGGTGGATTCTTGCTCAATGCTTACCCAGGCTGGAGGTTTTGTTGTACAGAAATAGTATGACACTGAGGCTAGTTGCGCAGCCATATAGTACCACCTGAGGTTAGGAAGTTGCAGCCCTCCCCTCTCATAAGGCAAGTACAATAATTTAAGATGGAGTCTGGCTCTTCTACCATTCCAAATGAACCTGGAAAATAATTTGTTGAGCTTGTCATAGAATGTTATTGGTAGTGGCAAAGGAAGCGTTTGAAAGTAATATAAGTATTGTGGTAAGACTGTCATTTTGATTAAATTTATTCGTCCAATCATTGATACTGGTAATGTCGACCATCGGTCCAGTATTTCTGCTGTTTTTTCTATCAGGGGGTCATAGTTTGTTGGGATTATGTCCTTTAGTTCAGGGGTGACTTTAACACCAAGGTATTTAAATCCTTCTGTAGTTGTCATAAATGGAGTGTTTACTTTGGGGTTATGTCTTTCTTCTTTGTTAAGGAACATTAATACTGATTTTGTGTTGTTAATTTTGTAACCAGAAAATTCTTCAAAATTCTCAATTAATCTAATTAAATTAGGGATACTGATTTTTAAATTTGTCAGGAAAAATATAATATCGTCTGCGAATAATGAAATGCATAGCATTTCATTATTCGCATTCCTCCCACCAATGGTAATGCCTGTTATTTCTGTATGTACCTGTACAGCCATGGCTAGAGGTTCGATTACTAGTGTAAATAACAATGGCGACAAGGGACAGCCCTGTCGAGTGGATGTTTGTAAGTTAAAGGACTTCAAGACTGTATTATTAGTTAGAATCTCAACACGGGTTTGTGTACAACACCCGAATCCATTTCAGAAAAGTGTCACCCAGTCCATATTTCGGAAGTATATTAAAAAGACAGTCCCATTCTATTCGGTCAAATGCTTGGGAAGCATCTACTGATAGCATTACTGTGTCCATTGCATCATGTCTCTCATGGAGTATGTTCAAGACCCTTCTAATGTTATGCTATCCCTGTCTTTTTTCTATGAAGCCTTGTTGGTCATCATTAGTCAATCGTGGGAGATATTTCTCTAATCTTCTTGAAAATGCTTTATAAAGTATTTTTGTGTCGCATCCCATTAAGCTGATTGGCCTGTAGGATGAGCATTCAGTCGGGGGTTTGTTTGGTTTTAAGATGACGGTTATTAAAGCTAATCTTAGTGTGTCTGGAAGGATCCCTTTAATAAAAGATTCTGTAAACATATCAAGAAGAGATTTAACAAGCTGCCTTTGAAATGTTTTATAGAACTCTATTGGTAGTCCGTCAGTACCTGAAGCTTTACCACTGTTGAGGTCTCCGATAGCTGCACAAAGCTCTGTTGTTGTTCATGGACTATCCAGTTGATTTTTCTCTTCCTCTGTTATTTTCTGAAACTGTAATTGTTTAATGAACTTAGTTAGTTCTTCTCTTTTTTCTGTATGTTCTGATTTATACAGCATCTCATAGAAATTGCGAAAATTATTGTTTATCTCCAATGGATCTGTAGTCAGGTTGCCAGTCGTTGATTTTATAATATTAATTGTTGTTTCTGCTTGTATTTTCTTTATTCTCCAAGCTAGTAATTTACCTGCTTTTTCTCCTTGGCCATAATATGCCTGTTTAGCCCACATTAAGCTTCTAGCTACTCTATCTGAAGACAGTCTATCATATTTAGCTCTCATGACTGACAAATTATGCAATTTTGCAAGATCATAGTTATTGTATATTTTGGTCTCAGCTTTTTAAATTTGATTTTCTAATGTTCGCAGTTCCTGGTTAAGCTGTTTGGTCTTGGAGCTTGTATAGCTAATAATTTCTCCCCTTATGTAGGCTTTGAATGCTTCCCACCTGGTGCCAGCCGTGGTTTCATCTGTGTTTAGTTGAAAATAATTATCCATACATTTTTCTACATATTTAACAAAAGTTGGGTCTTTTAAAAATTGAACTTGCAATCTCCATCTTGAAAATTGCTTAATCCTACCCAGATCGATCTCCATAGATGCTGTTGCGTGATCACTGATTACAATACTACTGTACCAACATTTTTAACTTTAGTCAGTAGTTCAGATGAAATTAAAAAGTAATCAATGCATGAATGGGTTTTGTATGAGCTTGAATAGCAAGATATTCCCTCTCTTTAGGGGTTTTTGTTGTCCAAATTTCCATCAATTTTAAGTCTTTGATATAATTAGTCAATGTTTTCCTAGTTCGCATATGAGTTGTATCTGTTTGGGTTGATCTGTCCAGCTCCAGTTCGAGTTAAAGTCTCCTCCAATGATGTCGAGTCCCTCCAAGTTGGCTACAGTAAGAAAAAGACTTTCAAAAAAGGATGGATTGTCCTCATTTGGGCCATTTATGAGATTCATTTTTTGTGATAAAATATCCCCCGATACTATGATATACATCCCAAACGGATCTTGGATAGTTTGTGTAACTTGAAATGGTATAGATCTATGTATGAGAATTATAACCCCTCTTGCATGAGTTTTAAATGAAGCATGATGCACCTGACCTGGCCACCTTCTGGTAAAATGCTGTTTTTCCAAGGTTACTAAGTAGGATTCTTGTAAAAAGATTATTTTAGACTTAAGATGCTTTATTCTATTCATTACTTGTTTCAGTTTTGCTAGTTTTCTTATTCCCCTGACATTCCAGCTTGGCACTATAACTTCCATATTAGTTTGTTTTGCTGTATCCATGAGTTGTCTTGGCACTGAGCAATGTTATGGTATTGTGAGGAACCACAAAGATTGAAAATAAAAACAAAAAAGAAGAGAAAGCAAAAACAAACAAGCAAACAAAGAAAAACGGTGCAAGTGTAAACCCACTTCCTCCCTCCCCTCCCGTAGGAACATAGACAGAACCTGGCCCCAGCATTTCTCCATCTGAAATGCATTCCCTTTCCCCATGATGTATTCCCTGAGGAACGTTGGTCCACAACTCTTGAGGAACAACTAGTCAACGTGATTTGACCTAGATTCAAACCAAAATAACCTGTGCACTTAAGACTGTTAGCATTTCTCCCTTCAGGTTTATAGTATTTTATATTGTGACATTCACTATCATTTGTAAGGTGAACATTACTGAACATGTAATAAAAAAAAACAAAAAACAAAAAAAAAAAAACCAGCCCACTAATAACTGTTTTTTTTAAATTATTTTAAACATTGGTGGTGAGCTGTAACCAATCATTTATTTCTCTCTAAGAGTTTGTAGTGGTGTGACAAGATTTGCTCCATGGTCAAGAAGTGGCAGACCATGATCGAAGCACACGTGGATGTGAAGACCACTGATGGCTACCTTCTGCGTCTGTTCTGCGTGGGTTTCACAAAGAATGTAGTGGCAAAATCAGCTGTCGTGGGTAGCCATTAGGCACTAAGCCACGAACAGTTGTTTTCTCATTATAATAAAGTGCATGGTACTGACTATACCTGTGTACACAGACTTCTATTTCAGTCCCGTTTCCATATATGTAATGTGTGACTGGTCTTCTATTTCCAGCTAAGTGCCTCTGTGTGTTGAACACCATGTGGGATAAGATGCTATGTTGAAAGACTGTGACTGATGAGATACCCTGATAAAAAACCTGATGTATATGCAAAAAAGGTAAATAAAGTGTTTTGATTGGGTGGGCGTGGCGCCAGATGGAGGGGGTTACCTCCTCCTGGTGAAACTGCCCATCAATCATTAATTTTTGAAAAACACCGAAAAGCCCAGACACCATGAGGAATGAAGCAGGTGGCATAATGGTGACAAATGTATAAGGCCTGTCGTAAAAGGAGGATGGGCCTGGGGCGTGGAAACCACCAGGACCGGACAGTATAAAAGCCAGTGGATCAGGAGGGATCTTTAGACATACCCCGGGGTATCCCTCAGTGTGTTTGACCTGTACTTTGAGGAATAAACACAACTTCTTTGAATCTGAAGACTAACTCCTTGACTCTTCACTGCCTCCATTGGTGAGACATAGGCAACTATCACACTTGAACCTGTAAACCCTTAAGTGACTTAGAACGTAGAGTCAGAACTTAAGAAGCTTTAAGTTGTGAAGACATTAATTCCACAACAAGTTCAGTGTGTCACGGCAGTAAGGATGTCTCCAGCTTTGCAGCACCCAGATCACTGGCACACACATACTTGTTGAGTTCACTCCGGCGGCTGGATGCTGTTGTAGAATTTTGCAACCTCTTGTGGTGTAGAGAAGAGGTGGATCTTCCCATTATGTAGCACTCTGAGATGGCAGGGGTTGTGTTGGAATCCACGGAAAGCCTTTATGTTGACAAACAGCTTGGTGACAGAGTTGAATTCACGGCGAATCCGGACCATCTCTGCAGAGAGATCCTGTACAAATATAATCTTGACCCCGTCGTGTGTGATGTCTTGACGCCTTGATTCCCGATAGACAAACTCTTTCTCCTGACACTTGAGGAAACGAATGAGAACCGCTCTGCTTTGGTTGGGTTTCCCAGATGCCAGTGTGCGGTGCACCGGCTCCAGTGTGAATGATGTGTCGGGGTGCCCCAGCCACCGTGGTAACATGTCGTTAATAAAGTCAAAAAGTGAGTTGTGCCCCTTGGCTCCCTCTCATATATCGAATAGTCGTAGATTCTTTCTTCTGCCCCTGTTCTCCACATCGTCGGTCTTATTTTCAAGATAAGCGATGCGCTTGGAGGCAGAGTTGAGGGCGGCCTGAGACTTTTCGAGCGCTTCTTCAGCTTCATGGATGGATGGTGTTCGGCCTGGTCGATGCGTGTTGCGTTGGAGGAGACATCCCGTTTAACGTCTGCAACTGTGCCTTCTAATGTAGTCAATGTCTGGGCCATGCCGGTCAAACAAGTGTCAATGCTATCCAACTTATTTCCAAAGTCTGACCGAAGTGCCTTTAGCTCGCTTAGGATGACAGCTGCATTAGCCATTTGGCTAGTCTCGTGGTCACTTGGCAAGTTCGGTAAAGTTGCTTTAGAGGTTGTCTTGCACGTCCAAGTGAAAATGTCACACTGTTTGGTTAGTTGCGGATTAAACATCCCACCGCCAATGTTAAAATTTAAAAATCAGCAGTATAATTAGGGAGTTATAGTTAAATTTGTGCAAGGTTTGGCGGAGTTCTCTCGCTAAGCTGCCATCTTGGTCGTGGTCACGTGACCCCAATGTACTCAATTTAAGGAGGCACACGGTGTGGAGGATTGTACTGTTACACAGAATACTAATGCAACATTTCTGTTCTTGCAGTAAAAAAAGAGAAAAGACGTGATGTACATGAAGAGCTGCAAGAGAGCAATGATATACACTGCTTGTCCCAAAAAAGTTGCCACCTGGATTTAACTAAGCAAATAGGTAAATGCCTTCCCTTGGATAATTACTGCAGTGATGAATATGTTTCAGCAGGCAACTTTTTTAATCCTAGCGGATGCAGTGAGTAACTTCTCATTTCTTAAGCAACCATGTCGAAAGACATACCCTGTGGTCATGGAAAGGGTATTAATCTGTCTCAGAAGGGTCAAATTATTGGCCTGCATCAAGCCAAGAAAATAACGAAGGAGATTTCTGGAACTACTAAAATCAGGTTAAGAACCATCTAACACATTATTAAGACCAGGTAGGATTGCGGTGGACCATAATCTGCAAGGAAGAAATGTGGTCGGAACAAACTGTTGAATGATCGTAATCGGAGATCACTAAAACGTTTGGTGAAATCATATCATAAGAAATCAACAGTAGAACTCACGGCTATGTTTAATAGTGAAAGTAAGAGTATTCCCACATGTGCAATGAGAAGGGAAATCCAGGTATTGGGACTAAACAGCTGTGTAACCCTAAGAAAACCACTGATTGGTGAGGCTACTCAGAAAAAAAGGCTTCAATTTGCCTGGACTCTGGAGCAATGGAAGAAGGCCATGTGGTCTAATGACTCCAGATTTACCCTGTTCCAAAGTCATGGGTGCATCAAGGCAAGAAGAGAGGCGGATGAAGAGACGCATTCATCAAGCCTAGTGCCTACCGTCCAACCCTGTGGGGGCAATGTTATGATCTAGAGTTGCTGCAGTTAATCAGGTCTAGGTTCAACAATGTTATGTGCCCAAAGAATGAGTTCAGCTAACTGCATGAATATACTGAATGACCAGGTCTTTCCATCCATGGAGTTTTTCTTTCCTGATGGCACGGACGTATTCAGATGACAACGCCATGATTCATCGGACTCAAACTGTGAATGAGTGGATCAGGGAGCATGATGTGCCGAGGAAGACTGCGCAGCAGTCCAACTCTCCCATCATCAATGCAAGAACTTGGCAGAAAATTAATCCAACTCTGGACAGAAATAAATGCTGTGACATTGCAGAAGCTTATCGGAATAATGCCACAGTAAGTGTGTGCTAAGTGTGTGAGCGAAAGGTTGTCCAGCAAAGTACTCAAATATTAAAAAGGCTCAATCTTATCACATGCCTGTGATTGAACATAATTGATATTTTGGCAAATCAGCACAAAAAATGCTATATTCCACACCGTTTCCTTTTGCAAATAAAAATTTATGTACTGAGAAGCAGCCATTTTGATTAGTTTTGTTAATGTTCAAACAGTCAGATAACCATTGTTCTCAGATATCTTTTATTTGTGTCCAGATTAATATAAATTATCAATGATGGTACAAGTTTTGAATCAAAGTTGACTGGAATACAACATGAAGGTTAATGTAGCTTATTTTTACATGTTTTCTGACTATTGATTTTAGGCTCTTTCTATTATGTAACTTTGGCTTCCTTTTAAATGCTCTTCGTTCATTTTAACATTAACAATTAACATTTACAATGCAACAGTGCAAACATTTTCATTATAATTAAGAGCTTTGACTCTTAGTACTTTTATTTCAGCACACTTTTTCAATGCAACTACACAAAAGTGCCTCCTTGTTTCTGCGTACCTGAACCAAATCATCCAGCTGATTATCACAGCTACACATCCTACACCAGCCACCTACAAAGGCCACACAAGTATTATTTTCCTTCTGCTAAACGAATAAATCTAGAAATTATAATTGGCTTCTCAATTCCAAAATGATTTGAAATTGATCACCACTCATTCAACTGCTTCTTGTGATGATCACAGTTAATTTATCGGTTTGTTTACCTGCATTTATTCATTCATTTATTCCCTGCTTGTTACGTCATTGTTGTTTATTGTTTGTTTGTAGTACTGATTAATAAATGAAATAAATCAGTATAATTATCAACGGTTCTACCATGTATTTGTGGGTTGTTTTTTTTTTTTTTTGGGGGGGGGGGGGGGTTTGGGAACTGGAGGTTAATGAAATCAGAGTTAACAACTTTTGATGATGAGATTGATCAATATAGGTAGATTTGATAATTGATTGATATTCAGCTTGGAATATTGTAATTTCCAAATTCTGCATTTGGTGGTGCCCCTGATAATAACTGAGTAAAATTTTAATCATAAAGTGTAGTTTCTTATATAGGTGTTGCTCCCGCTTGAGGATACATATTTGCTACACATCTTTAATTGGTTGTGCCTCATGAGGCAATTACACAATATTTCTAATTATTTTGTTGCTCCCATGTGAGGCAGCACATATTTGCTACACATGATTGTTTCTGTCACAAAGACGTGTTTCAATAATTCCATCATTATATTAAGAGTTTTCGGACTCAGCGGAAGGTATGGACTGCAATAATATTCAAAGTCCTTCCGAGTGCATGCAGACTTTTGTTAACAACTGTATGTTTGCCGCATGTCTTTCTTCACTTTAAGTGAAATGAAGACACAGTTGCATTGAACCCCTAGCCTGTTTGCACAATAAAGAGCTGTGTATTGAGCAGTGTGCACTGGTCTCCTTTTGATCTCTGGAAATGTTCTGTTGTTGAGCCAAGAAGCACCGGTTTCAGCTGCATTTTGCTGGAGAATGTGCAGAGAAACCTGTTTCTCCTGTTGGGCCAAATTTGAGCTCCAAGCTTTGGTCCTTGTAGTTTTGTCTCTGCTAACATTACTTTTCCCTGTGCTTCAGAATCACCCTCTCCTGTCAGCCTGCTGCTCAGCTCGACAGCCTGCTATTCTTCATGCCAACTCTGCTGTCCTGTTCATCCACTCCATCAGCTACACTCTCCACCAAACCCCTGCTTGTCTGCTCAGTTTACGGTGGAGTTCCCTGACTGAACCTCCTGCCAGCTCGTCCGCTGGATCTTATCCACCCTTCTACCCATAGGATAACTCACTCTCTCCAATGCCTTCAGTCTCCTGAACTCTTCATATCCCAGTTCTCCATCCACTGTCATTCACCCTTTTGAGTTTGAGATTTTGTGTAAAACCATTACACGTTTTTGAAAAACCTATTTTACATCTTGATGTTGGCAAGATGAACAGGTCAGGTTTACTTCAGTTGCAGCTTTTCAGACTGTGAACACAACATTTAAGTGGTGTTGTGTGTTGGACACATTAAGGTTAGATTTAGATGTTAATTTGTGCCTATCCCTGCTTATTACTCATCAGATTCTGCAGGCTGTGATATGAGTGAGAGGTAACAAAAGACTATTAAGTGGAATTTTCAATAACATTTAATGTTTCCACAAAACTGTGAAGTAGACCGAAAAGAAGGAAAAGTTTTAACTTGTACTCAGAACAATAGCATCACTGCATTTACTGCCCAATAAATATATAACAAATAAAGCTAGTGTCTGATTTTAATGGTTTTTTTTTTTCTTTCCAGTTAGGCATTATGTTCTTTTCAATAGTAAGCATGACATATCAGAAACCTAAAAGTAATTGTATTGTTGTAAGAAATTACCAAGTAATAAAATACTGTCAGACTAAAGTTTCCAATGAAAAAAATTCTACAAAGTCATTTAGTGAGGAAGACTCGGTAAGAAAAAAATAAAATCATCTCAGACAGTAAGGTGTATGCAGCACACAGCAATGTAGTGCCATTGATTGACAGCATTGGATGACCTATCATCCATAAACGCTTTGCTGTGAGCGTTTCCTCTCAGACTTTCACCTGACAGAGTGTTTATTTCAATGTCAAACTCATTATATAGACATGTTGATGGCCACCTCTGACTGAAACTGATACCTTTGCTGTGCAGACAGACTCAAATTCAATCTGCCAGACAGACTGACTTCACCCCAAGGACAGCCAGTAAGTGGAGAAGGACAGCAGAGACCTTTCTTTGTGTGAGCTTTTGCTCCTGTTTCATCCTAAACTGTAATCTTATCTCTACTGAAAACAACACATACACATGCATAGACACACATATTGTCCACTCAACTAGGAAATGACCTGGTGACCAGATGAGCTTGAGATGACCGTGAATTATTAATTTGTGTCTTTTCAGAGGCCAGACGCTCAGGGACAAGCAGCAGGATGTTGACTGACAATGCAGTATTTTCACACTGATGGGACCTGATTGGACAAGTCTCCTCCCATTACAAGAGTTTTCAGTCCATCTCAGTTGGTCACTACAGTCTTAGTCAAAGACAACAATAAATTTAGTACATAGTAGAACTGGTATACTTTAATAGTAAAGATTTAGGCTTTACTTAGCTGCAATTCTTAAAAGCTTCTTTAGTTTATTTCTAGTACTGCAGTCATTTTTTTTCTGGATTATCTTGCCAAATGCCATGGTATAGATAGCAACAGCAAAGCTGCTAGCTGCAATACTAAAACCAGTGACAGTGACTTCTTGGGCTATTGGGTTCATCCAATACCTATAAAAATAATAGTACTGTAAAACCAGACCAAAACATATAGTAAACTCACTTCAGAGATAATATTGGGAATAGCATGTCAGACCCGAAGTGAAGTTTTTGTCAGAGGCAACAATAGTCGACTGAAAGTGAAGATGACAGCAGTGCTGATCCTCTCTTCTCTCTGGAAATCTGCCTCAACATCTGCCGACAGCTATGAGCAGCAGCAGCAACAGCAGGCGCTTTCATTTCTCTGATGAGAGCATCACAGTCTTTGCCAACTACAGCTGGCTGTGCTGTGGCTTTGTGGCTCTGTGACCTGCAGTGCTGACCTAACCACACACACTCACACACACTGCAGAAAGGGAAAGGTGTAAAAAGCATACTATTGCGGTGCTAAGTTAAGTAATAGAAAGGTTGGATGCATATTCTGTAACATTTTGCTGTCAAAATGTTATAGAATGTGTTGTAGAATGTAACAAAAAATAAAGCTCATTTTCAGAAAAGTGAAGAGTATAGAAGTCACTGAGAGCCATGGCATATATCAACTCTGAATTTTCAACATTAATCAAGGATCATTTGGCCAATAGCAGAGGTAAGGGTTGATTTTACTAAACAAAATCCTTTCTATCTACTTTATTTGGGCTTTTTTGTCCAACAGTAAAACCACAAAAAATCACAAGGAGTCTATGGATCACTCCCACTCATATACGTTGTGGTGCCATCCATCATGTAACATCTCCAGCAGATAATTAGACTTGGATGAAACATGGGTAAATGATGTATAGCATTGCTTCGCTCCAACATTTTGTAAATTACACTGATTGGCCTAATGGGAGAGTGTGAAGTCACACGTTAAAATCAGCTGACAGTTTTTCACTGATGCACATACTGGAGCTAGTCATTATTTACTACACGTTCTGTATGTTTTGGGTTTTTTTTGTGGCAAACTGACATAATTATCAAAATGACAACTCAGATATCCCATAGATTTTGTTGCAGGCTGAGTTGTTGGAGGAATCCGAATAATTAATGCCAGAGTTACTTTTTTGGAAAGATTGTGCTAAATGAAGACAAGGACATCCTAAAGGACCAAGTCCCAAATCAAAAGCTGAAGACAATATACAATAAACATCAAAACTACCTGTGAGTGGCTAATCAGTCGTATATAAGGTAAAGTCCCACAGCAAGACAATGCATTTGAATATACAGAAAAGCAATATGTAAGGATGCATAATTCCTTGATCAACCCTAGATCATAACTGACACCCAAATTCAACTTAAATTCTTAAACTTTATGTTGTAAGTCCATCATTTATTATATACCATTCAATAACAGCACCAATAATAATTGGCTTTTCAAATTTGTATTTATTTTTTTCAAATGCGTTTTGCAACATTTGAAGGTAAACTAATCAGGTGTGGATGGAGATGTTATTCCTGTGACACAGTTACAAGTTCAAGTCAGAGCTGAAGGTTTTGAATGTTACTAATATGTATTCACCACAACAGTCTTCACATCTGCTGGGCTTCACATGACTTCACATTTCTGTCATGTCTTTTCCAAGTTCATTCAAGCTTGTTATATTCACCAGTTAAGAGCACGGGATGCGAGTGAAAATTAAAATAAAATGTACGTGCATCTTGGTTTGAGAATAGTTAAGTCCCTGTGTGCCGTAAGTTGTAAATAAAACACAGAGTTCTCTGTCAAATATCTTATGCAAAAATGTTTTGTCCCATTAAATGTAGAGTAAGGATGCAGTTCTTGTCATCCTTCTATTTTGCTCTGCTAACCTGTAAATCAGTAATTAGAGCAGCTGAGTTCTTTCCATCACCATCATCATTTCAAGAAAAATGTGTAACGCTAATTTGCATTTGTCTGTCTTGTTTATACTGTCCAAAACATTTTAACATTGCATATAGAGCTTTAACATTTTAGCTTCCATTGCAATTTGTCATCAACTGAGACTGTCACTGTTCACTGTAGCTATTTTGTGTGTATTGCATGTGTATGTTGTGGTGTTCAGCATTCACTCCTTGGTTAGTTGCCACCTACCACAGCTGGTCATATTTGCAGATGCTGCTTGTGTTTAGCAAATGTTACCATAAACTTCCAGATTACTCCCTTTGGTTCATTAAATGATTTTGCTCTTTTCATGGCTAACGGTTTGTCTGACTGTTTGGCCTCTTTGGACACTTGTCTGTTTGCCTCCTGTTAGTTTGTGAACTTGACAAGTGAGTATAATTACGCATTGTTTAGTGCAGACATTCCACAAAAAGAAATCATGTTCAATTTTGATGTTCTTTTGTAATTATAATTTAGCTAAAGGAGCAGTTTAACACAGTTGAACATTTTTTGCTGGGTCATTACCTGTTTCTTGAAGATAAATACTGGTGTAGCTAAGCTAAGAGCTAGATACAATTACTTATTTAAAAGTTAAAATATATTTCAATATGAAATACTGTGTAATTTATTCAGAAAATCTTTCAAATACTTTTAAGATTCCTCTTTAAAACTCTTCTTTAATTACCAATCTGCCTCCAGATTGCTGATACTGTGAACTTCTCAGATTATTTTCTTTCTAGTTATTTTTTTTTTAATTTATGTATTTATTTATTTTCTGAAAGGGAAAGTTCACACCAGTCTAGATTAGCTCCAGTGGTTTTTTGACATGTGACCTTGCCTGGTTCAGCTCAGAGGCCCTGCTTGGCACCAGGGGAGATGTGTTGGATCTCAAAGAAGATGGGGGCTGCAGGGGAGAGCAGGTTCACATGTACCTTCAAAGAAGGATTTTTCTCCTTGTCGCACAACACAACCATTGAACACAGTTTACAGTTGAGTGCAACACAATTCAAACTCATGCATCTTCTTGCTGACATCTCCTTCCATCCACTGTTGGAGTTGCAAACCAGTACAGGCCTACAGGACTTTCCTTCTTTCAGTACCTGCTCTCCCTATTTTCTGTCAAGAGATACAATTGGATCCCTCAAAAGACTTGCTTGAGTAGTGTCCTTGGTCATTAGTGTGCTTTCTACTGACTGCAAAAGAAAACATTTTGAAAATATGCTTGAACAAAATGGGAACCCAGGGTACAGTAAAGTTTGCAGTGAATAAAATTTCTAGATCTGTGTGTGCTAGGAAAAGTTGTGCATGCGTGCGTGCATGCATTAATTAAGACCACAAATGTGGAGAAAGTGTACATACATGAGGGAGTAATTAGGAAATATAATATGAGCCTCCTTCACATTGAAACATGCTTTTCTCTGTAGAAGAGGTAAATACTTGCTCCTTCCACTATTTGCAAAAATGTAAAGTATCAGCACCAGGCACCTCTTTCCTTACAATCTCATTTAGCTTATTAAACAGAGGCAAAATGAGGTGTCATTTAGACAGAAATTAGTTTTTTTTTTCCTAACAACATTAATTTGATTTGGCCTTACCTAAATGCTTCGCCCCCAGCCTTATCTGTAATTCTGAGCTTTATTGAAATGATCCCCACATGCATTAAGAGCCTTTTAGCTGCTTTCCCATCCATGAGGAAGGCCCAGAGCTCCGGGTGAGATAAGATGTGACTGCATGATAATGGAAGCACTAATGCAATGACAGCCAGACTCACGCTGCGCAAAGGTTACGGCCCAGGCAAATTCTTAATCAGCTCGAAATGTCAGAGAGCCAACCTTGGGTCCAAATAGGGCATATCCAGGCATTAGGAGGGAGACCATGTCAGCATGCAGATGAGCTGGGAAGGTGGTGAGGCTGGGAGGAAGGAAGGGAACTCAGGACAGACAACTTAGCAGGCTAACTTCCTCTGAAAACATGAGATGATTGTCAAAGAGGATCATCCAGCACAATGAACATGGCAAAGATGTTTCCTTTGCTATTCATACTTACTATAGTAACAAAGTTTCTTTCTAATTGTTTTCTCATTTCAGTGTATTATATGGGATTTATGTCAGATTTATGTCTATAATAGGTTGTTTAAGAAAAGATTACAAAACCAGAAATGGGCTGAGCTATTCAACATGTCTTGAGACAAGTTCTGTGTTACAGAAACAAGCTCGTCATGCATGTGTGCACATCATATGGCTGCTGCTGAGAGAATATTAATAATATTTTGTCAACTAAACATGATTGTCTTTTATCGCAGATTGTAGTGGCATGCAGTAATTGACATCTAGTGATAAATATAACATGATGCTGACTAATAATGACAAGAGTAAAAACAGAAAGCTGCTTATGTGGTGAAATTACTACAAGGAAAATAAAATATTAGCTCAAAGCCTGTGTATGAACTCACCTTTCACTTACTGTACATACTTTTAGTGCACTATGGTTACTGCTCACCATTTTGTTTGATCGTCTGAATTGAGTGTGCAAATTTATCCTCTCTAAACTTCCCAAAATATGGTGGCCCTTGTAAGAGAAAGCATACACAGAAAAGCACAGGACCACATAGATGAATGAACACATGGAATTATGTAGTAAACAAAAAAGTGTGAAATAAGTCAAAACATGTTTTATATTTTAGATTCTTCAAAATAGCCACCCTTTGCTTTGATTACTGCATTGCACACTCTTGGCATTCTGTCCATGAGCTTCATGAGGTAGAACCTGAAATGGTTCTCCAACAGTCTTGAAGGAGTTCCAGAGACGCTGAGCACTTGTTGGCCCTTTTGCCTTCACTCTGTAGTTCATCTCATCCCAAACCATCTAGATTGAGTTTAGGTCAGATGACTGTGGAGGCCAGGTCATCTGATGCAGCACTCCATCATCTCCTTCTTGGTCAAATAGCCCTTACACAGTCTGGAGATGTGTTTAAGGTCATTGTCCTGTTGACAAATAAATGATGGTCCAACTAAACGCAGACTGGATGGGATGGCATGTCACTGCAGGATGCTGTGGTAGCCATGCTGGTTCAGACTTCCTTCAATTTTGAATAAATCCCCAACAGTATCACCAGCAAAGCACCTCCACACCATCACACCTCCTCCTCCATGCTTCACGGTGGGAACCATGCATGTAGAGACCATCCATCACCTTTTCTGGTCTCACAAAGACACAGCAGGTGGAACCACAGATCTCAAATTTGGACTCATCAGACTAAAGCACATATTTCCACTGGTCTAATTTTCATTCCTTGTGTTTCTTGACCCAAACTAATCTCCTCTGCTTGTTGCTTTTCCTTGGTAATGGTTTCTTAGCAGCTATTTGACCATAAAGGCCTGATTGGTCAGTCTCAGTCCTCTGAACAGTTTATTTATTTATTTTAATGTTTATTTGACAGGGACGATACACACAACATTGCCACAAAGGGGAAAATGCGATGCATGTAAGACGTCTAGCTTCAGCTAATTTGCAGTCTTTGTCCCTGGTCAGGCGTTTAAAATACAATGAAATATATTAGATACAATTTAAAAAATGCAATGACACAAATGCAGTGAATAATACAATAAATAAACACAGTTGCAGTTGTCAATTATTGATAAAAGAAAACTGACTTGCATTTAACACTGAACATTAGTAAAGCGCTGTTATATTAACAATGACTTGTAAAAAAATTAGTGTTCACACTTCTGCTGCTGCTTGAGCCAGTATCTAACTTTCACACTGAACCTCTTCAATTCTGTTTGGGATTTAATTTCTGAAGGTAAGGAATTCCATAAGTGTGTACTTTGCACTGATACAGATGATTGGCCAAACGTTGTTCTGCGTCTTGGAATCTGACAGTTCTGCTTTGTTCTGCTCCTTGTCATTGTCCTGGAGCTGTCTGTCTTTTTAAAGATCTGAGACATCACTTGTGGGGCCAGTCCATTTAAACACTTAAAAACAACTTTTAGGAAGGAGAACTTTATACAATTGGAATAAGTCAACAAATTGTATTTTTCAATGATTTTACAGTGATGCCATTTTTGTGGTTTCTGGTCTAAAATTTTCAAAGCTTGTTTGTGAAGTGAAAGTAGAGGTCTGGTAGCTGAGTCAGTGGCTTGGCCCCAGGCAGCAATGCAGTAGGACAAATGTGAAAGAACCATAGCATGCAGATATAAATGAGCTGCCTTAAAAGAGAGACATGGTCTGATAAGTCTAAAGCAGTTCAGACTGGTTTTTACAGTTTGGATAACTTCTTTATATGTGCATCAAACTTAAGTTGTGGATCTAGAGTTATACCTAAATATTTAAACTCATTTACCACCTCAATTTCTTTAGTATCAATAGTGATGCAAAATTTTTCGGGGACTTTCTGTCTTATTGAAAAGCACATTGAAACTATTTTTTTGTGATTAAGTGTTAAGTGATTCCTTTGTAGCCATTCTGAGACAGTGATCATCTGTCTGCTTAAGATGTCTGAAGCCTGACTGGGAGTCTTTGCTGAAACATAAAACACTGTGTCATCAGCATACATCTGACAGTCAGTGTCCATACAGATGGTAGGCAAATCATTTACATATAAGCAAAAAAGAATAGGACCTAAGACTGCAAGAATCAAGTCAGTAGTTTGGCCAGATTTTTTTTTCTGATTTTTTTGAGACATAAAATTATAAGAGAACCCATTTACAGTGCTGTGAAAAAAATTTCTTCCCTCTTCCTGATATCTTATATTTTTCATACTTAATTGTTCCACGTCATCAGTTAATATTTAACATTAGACAGAGATAACCCACAAAACACAAAATGCAGTTTTTAATGGATGATTTATTCAAGGTTTATTGAAAACTGACACCGACCAGGCAAAACATTCTGACTGCCTGCCTAATGTTGCATGGGTCCCCTTTATGCTGCTGAAACTCCTCTGACTCAGTGGGGCATGGACACAGGACCTCTGGGGATGTCCTGTTTCCATGCCCCACCGGGATGGTGGCAGTGAATTCTGTGGGTCCTGTGAGTTGCAGGATGGGACCGACCTAGATCAGACTTATCCTGGCACATCCCACAGATGCTCAATAAGACTTGGATCTGTGTGGAACCCTGGTGAATACATTAGCTCTGCCATGTTCCCAGGGCCACTCCTGACCAGTTTTTGCAGTGTGTTGGGTTGTATTGACCTCCTGAAGGTGGAAACTGGTATCAAGGGCTGCTGTTGATATTGGGGGATGGGGGCTTAGGGGTGGTTGCTACACTTGCAATGTTTAGGTGGATGTTGCAGGTCAAACATCGACATGAATGTCAGGACTCAAGGTTTCCCAGCAGAATATTGCATTACAACAAGGTCATCAGTGTTACTCATTTCACCTGTCAGTGGCCATAATGTTGTGGGGGATCAGTGTATATCAAAAAGAAAAAGTATTGCCCCCTAAACCTAAGAACTAGTTAAGCCACCTGTGGCAGCAACAACAGCAGTTAAATGTTTGTGATAGCTTGCGACCAATCTTTTACACCACCATGGAAGAATTCTGGCCCACTCTTCTCTGCAGAATAGTTTTAATTTGGCTACATTTGATGATTTTCAAGCATGAGAGAGAGAGAGCAGAATTCATGGCTCCATTAATTATGACAAGTTGAACAGGTCTTGTGGAAGCAAAGCAGCTCAAAACATCACAGTAACACCACCATGTTTCACTTTTGTTATCATGTTCTTCTTCTGGAATGCAGTATTAGATTTCCACCAGATGTAATGGACCCATGTCTTCCAAGAAGTTGGAAGCGCTTTGCAACTCTTCATGATCCCATTTTTGCCCAGTGTCTTCCTTAGTGTGGAATTATGTAGAATGACCTTAGCTGAGGCCAGTGAGGCCTGCAGATCATTTGATGTTGGTCTAGGTTCCTTTGTGACCTCCTTGATGAGATGTTGAGAGAAACTTTGGTAGTTGGGCCACTCCTGGGAAAATTTACCACTGTTCCATGTTATCTCTATTTGTGGATAAAGTTTCTCACTGTTATGCTCTAGAGTCCCAGAGCCTTAGCAATGGCTTTGTAAACCTTTCCAGACTGATAAATGTCAATGACTTTTTTTTTAGCATCTGTTCTTTAGAACATGTCATCATGTGCTACTTTTTGAGACCCTTTAGCTACTTCATAATGCCAGACAGGTTCTATATAGTGCTGTTGAGGTTCAACATGCCTGGCAGTATCAATCAATCAATCAAACTTTATTTATAGAGCACTTTTCATACAGTTAAAAATGCAACACAAAGTGCTTTACAACATTAAAAACATTAAAAACAAGAAAACCCGTCCCTCCCTCCCTCCATATATACATATATGCACGCAATTGCAGAAGCACGCACACGTCCACACACACATACATACACACACACCCATACATACACAGACACACACTCCCACCACTGACAGTAGGGAGACATGGCTGACACTGACGATTGTGGAAAACGCCTCCATTGGGGTCGTCCACACTGGGAGGAGCTACAGGCCATGACCACTGGGGGCGCCGGCACCCAGACCCACAGGAACCCCCCGACCCCGACAGACAGGGGGACCCCCACACTGAGGTGGGGAGCCCCCCAACCAGCCGGCTGAAGGGACCCATGGACAGCACCCCCAGCAGCAGACCAGCCCCCAGTGTGGAGGAAACACTGGAGTTAAATAACTAAAAATTTAAAACTACAAGATAGAATAAAAGACCTATAACATAAATAAAAAGGTGAAAGGTTAAAAAAAAAAAAAAATCATGCATGAGTGTGGCTTGTGAAACTGAACCCAATTACCAAATGTATTTTGTCATTTGGTAGATTGGTAGCAAGGGGGGAATTACTTTTTCATATAGGGCAAAGTGACCTTCAAAAAATGAAACCATCATTTAAAAACTACGTTGTGTTTTCTTGGGTTATCTTTGTCTAATATTACAATTACTTTAATGATATGAAACATATGTATGTATATTTAATAGACTTCTGCAAGTCTGTCATTGTAGTGGAAGACCTAAAATAAGTGAATTCAGCCATGAATACATGAATCTTTTAAACTTTCACTATGTAAGTTGGAATAAAGTGTGTGAACTCCTAAGCTAAGTCACCAGCAGAAGCTAACTGGAGTCAGTGAAAAACTAAACAAAAAACAAATAGACAAGCAGCCAAATAAAACGACAACAACAAGAATAAACAAAAGAAACAAATATATCACATGCTCATTGTGGGCTTCACATTAGTGTTAATGTCCAAGGCCACTTTAATGTTGTCTCAAAGATTTTCCATCCCAGTAAACAATATTCCAAAGAGCCTATCAGCTTGAGCCACTCTGTATCTCATCCTGAAAAACTCAGCCTGTCTGCCTCAACGTCTTCATAGTGTGAGGAGCAGGATGGAGGAGCGAGACAACGTTATAGTGGATCTCCTCTTTATTCATCTACCTGAGCTCTGTCAAGGCCCCCTCCCATGCTCTTTTGCACCTCTCAGAATAGACCAGCCTAGGAGCTGGTGGGCCTGATTACACCCTGCACATTTATCAGTTTCCAAGGCTATCATTATCCTCCTGGGGGAAGTTGTGAATCCGCTGCGGCAGTTGACAGGTGCAGGGCAATTTAGAGATTACTTATAATGACAGTTCCACCTCAGAATCCACCATCATTGGCAGCTGTCCTCTGGAGGAAGTTACAGCGACACACAGGCAGGCATAGACTTTTAATGGCAGAGGACTTGAAGAAGCAAAAGAGAAGAATGCATGAAAAATCTCTTGAGGAATTCATGAGTAGAATAAATTAAGCAGATGATTTGGACTGTATATATTTTTTATTCTCAGATAAGCCTGATCCTTAGAAAACACTATGTCACAGCAGATTCATGATCGATCTAGGTTTCAATGTGAATTTCTCAAGCAGAGCAGTAATGTCTGCAGGCAAGGTGGGCGGCTGTGTCTGTTGTCCTGAGGGTATGGACAGAGGAATGGCGAGTGATCAGTTCTTGGAGATAGAGATGTGTATGGCCGATGATGCATTTATGGGTCAGTAGCAGGATTTTGAAGTTGATCCGGGATGAGACAGGGAGCCAGTGTAGGGAGTGGAGAAAGGGGGTTATGTGGACATGTTTACAGGCTCTCATCAGTTTGTTGTTTTTGCCAGGAATCCCAATGAAGAGCCCATTGCAGTAGTCTCCCTCTCTATCATCTCAATCTGCATGCAGTGTTCCTAATTGGAGGGATTGGAGAAAGCTGCAGAGATCAGCTCACCTGCTCACAATTAACTCACTCCATGAAAGCTCAGCTCATTCCATCACACGCTGCCAGACCATAGACAGTCATACCCTATATTCCTGTTGGTCCCCAACCTGTTTGCTTCCTGCCTTCTCCAAGCTGCTGCTGCTGCCTGACCCCCCTGCATGGGCAAACTACTGGCCATCCAGATTCTGCCTGTAGTGATGCTAAGTGAAGCTTCATGACACCCTGAGGCCTTTCAGTGGTTCAACCCTGGGCCGAAAGTTCATGGTGCTTCATTTGCTCTACTGCGCCACCACGTGGATATATAGAAGCAGAACACACAGAGTGGCTATAATGACACCATAACGGCTTTGCTATGGGAAGCTTTGAATTGTGCTTAAATGATAATGCCAATGAACAACTAATATACTTAATATAGTGGGAACAGATGAAGCTGGGGTACAAAGGATTTTCACAGCAAGTTTGTACAAGTTTGAACAAGTTTGTTGTTGCCTTCTCCAGTATGCAGTGTGTTGATATTTGGCTTTCCAAGGTACATCTGAACTTCCACAGTTGTATTGGCAGTGATGTTTTGGGTCCTTGTCTGCTGATCTGTGCTGTTAAAGTGCTGCCACAGTCTGCTACTTAAAGAAAGGTAGGCTGTAACTTGCGACTGCATTCAGTAACACAATTGAAATACACCCCTATAGTCGCAGGCTGAGAAGGTTTGGATGTGTGCGGCTGTGATGAGGATGATATGTCATCACTTCTAATTACAGCAGCACACTCAGCTGGGAGCCTCCTCTCAGTCTCTGTTGCTTAACTGGGGCTGAAGAACCCTATCTGTTTGAATCTTGGACCCAGGAACGTTGCCAATGCCATAATGCTCCTTGGCTGCAGTGTGTAGAGCTTCTGCCTTGACTGGTGTTGGAGTGCTTCAACCATTGCTCTGCTCTCTGGAGTTTGAAGACTTCCCAAATTCTCTTCCTGCAGCACTTGGTGTAGCATAGTAAGAAGGGGACGTCTGAGCCAGACACTCGCTTCTCCTCCGGTAGTTCTACTGCGGCATCATTGAAAGGTGACAGCCCTTTGAGACAATCTGATATGTTGTAGTCTTCAGATGTGAGTGGAGTAACGTCAGTACGCAGGCCTGCCAGAGCTATTCCTGCAGGTTTTCTCAGGTCATACAAGCACTGGACCATATGGTACGTAATGTTCCTACGTGTATCCACCTCCTGAATTAATTTCAGTGCCAGCTGGCCCATTTGCTTGTGCACCTGCATCAGCCTCTCCTTAAAGTAAATAAAAATACATTCATTCAAGTGTCACTGCAGCAACAATTTAAACAAAACAGTGTCAATTAGAATAAAACAGTCACGTGCAATAAAAACAAAGAAATACTCACCTTTGCAGTGGTGATACTCCTGAAGTAGCCCACTATCTTTCTGGACTTTGCCCGGATGTCAGACAACACAGGGTTTTGGTCCAGAGCCTTTTATACAATTAAATTCAAAGCATGCCCCACAGAATTTGTGACGCAAATGAAGTGCCTTGGCACAAGCTCCCATATTTGGAGCACTATCAGTCACTAGGCAGGTGACTTTGTTTGTAATACCCCATTCAGACATCAGTGTTGATTTAACATTAGTCATATTTTCAGCAGTATGTGCCTGGACGAAAAGCAGCACCCCTAAAACAACTGACTCCAAAGCAGTACCTGCATCAATGAAATGGCATGAACTTACAGCACTAACATCTCACACAAATGGAAACGATTAACAGCAATCGCCACATCTTTGATCACATTCATCTGACGGCTAATCTTGCAGTTTTTTCTTTAACGATTGCTTTATGATTTTGAAAACAGGGCTTGGAATTTCAAAACATTACACACAATTAGCACAGCCACACACAATATGCAGAACACCTCAGATCTGTGCGCAATGAAACACTCTTGTAAAAACTATTTACACATATACCATATGAAACACATGCATTTCATAAGGCTTAATTCTGTTTGAACCAGTTACACACTGCTGTGTTTAACTTAAAACACTTTTAGCAATTCTACCTCTCAGTGATTAGATTACTGTAAGTGAAGTACACAAAGAAAGTGCAAATATACAACATGGTACATTCACCAAACACAACACAAGATCAATGCTGCAGAATATTGAAAATATGATTTATTTCTCTTCATATAACCAAAATCAGTCAACATAGACAATCACAACAAAACATGTCCTAACACTGTAAGCCCAGAAAATAGACAAAATGTCTAAAAAAAAATGCTGTACTGCCAGTACAGGTTTAAAGTACTGTAAAGTAAAAAAAGGAAAACAAAAAGAAATCTGAATAAAATCAATTAAATACAACATACGTCTTTGCCTAGCTGGATCTGGCCAGAGAATTTCATTAACATCACAGGCAATATCCTCATTGAATGACGGATCCATCCTTGCACAGCTGCAGCGTTGATTTGGTCACAAGCCTCTTCCATGGCCTGAATGAGGGTCACCTGAGCCTGGGGCCAGAGATCATAAACCTTCCACCGTCATGCCGAGAAAAACATCGATGGGGTTTAGAAGTGGAGAATATGGTGGATGGTACAGTACTGTAAACTGTTGATGGTGTTGGAACCAGTTCTGGACCAGAGCAGAGCGGTGGAATGACACATTGTCCCAGATGACAATGTGTTGCATCTGGTGCATTTGGTTAATTACTGTGATGAGGTTGTGCAATCGGTCCAAAAATGTGAGAATGTGGTCTGTGTTGCAAGGGCCCACATTGGCATGACGGTGGTTTTATAGCGCTCAAACCTGATTAGTGTGTCTGCAATAAAGCAATCATGTGTTTGCACAGCTGATGTGTGTGTTTAATCAATTTGCTCATGGGTGTGGTGATTTGTCAGTCGGTGCTTTGGAATTGCAAGAAAGTGACATCATGATATACTTCTGTGTCTAATGTGTACAAATGCATTCAGTGTTTCACATATCACTGTGTGAGGCTGACTTTGTGTTTATAGTGGTGAAAATCTGGTCCAATATTTTGCTCCTTGAGTGTAAGGTGTTGATAATTATGTAATTATTTTGTTTTTAGTGTTTATGCAATCAGAAAA
This sequence comes from Amphiprion clarkii, assembly GCA_027123335.1. Classification (NCBI taxonomy): domain Eukaryota; kingdom Metazoa; phylum Chordata; class Actinopteri; family Pomacentridae; genus Amphiprion; species Amphiprion clarkii. The sequence goes on from CM049584.1 coordinate 279,031, forward strand.
AAAAACTGTAAGTAGAACAGATCAATCTCAACATGGTGCAATATGAGTCAGTGCACTTTAATGTAAAATCTTGGCTCTGGTCCCAAAAAAGCTGTCAGAGAGGAAAAGTACACAGCAGTGACTGGATGTGAAAGAGGACATGCCAGTGATAGATCTCATCCAAGACAAGCCAGCTCAATGGGCTACATTCTAATCACACATCTCCGACTGTGAGGCCAGCGGGTGCAAGAGGAAACCAGACACCCTCTTCATCCCAGTTTGGCTCTTTTGATTCTGTCAGGCAGCATTTCCTCCAGTCTCTGATAGCTTGACACGGTGTGTAAATCAAATGTTCAGGATTCACTGGGCCTGTGTGAACAGTGTGTTTGTAGAAACTGTATATCATGTGAAATTGTAGCTTGAAAATTGTGTTTTTGTCATTGTGCAGCTTACAATTGCCCCCAGCCCCTCAGTTTACGAATCTTTTCTATCATATACGTTACAACAAACATTTTATCAAAGCACTTTTCATTTAAAGAAATCTCAAAGGACTACAAGCACGCAGTACAAAGAGTACAAACACTTAAAATTACAATTTTTTTTATTTTTTTTAAAAAAAGGAGTCCTTAAAGTAAATTAAAAGCCTCTTTAAAAAGGAAGGTCTTCAAGTGTTTTTTAAAGCAGCCACTGTCTGTGGGGTCCTGAGATGGCTGGGTAGGGAGTTCCATAGATGTGGTGCAGCAGAGCAAAATACCCGATCTCCCATGGCATGGAACTTGGTTCTGGGAGGGTGGAGGAGGTCTTGATTTGTCTAGCATGTGCTCCAGGTTGGGGTTTGCTGAGTGAGCAGTTCTTTAAAGTATGGTGAGGCATTTTCACAAACGTATTGATGAGTGATGAGAGCAACTTTATAATTTACTCTGGCAGTGATGGGAAGCCAGAGAAGTGTGATGACTATTGGGGTGATATGTGTGTTTTCTAACTGAGTAGGATCCCAGCAGTGCTGTTCTGAATCAGCTGGAGCTTGTGGAGACTTTTGCTGGGCATCCTAATGAGGAGGGCATTGCAGTAGTCCTGGAGGAGATGAAAGCGTGGACGAGCTTCTCAGCATCGGATATGGTGAGGGAAGGACATAGTCTGGCAATATTCTTTAGGTGGAAAAAACAGGATTTACACAGAGGTTTGATATGGTTTACAAAAGTTAGGTGAGGGTCCAGTCTCACACCAAGGTTGGTGACAGCAGATTAAAGGGGAGTATTTTGTCCAGAAAAGGAGATGGTGGTTATGGAGAATGACTGGATGTGGTGAGTGGTGCTAGTAAGTATGGCTTTGAATTTTGAGTAGTTTAGTTGATGGAAAGTATGACTCATCCACACCTTTATCTCCTCCAGGCAGGTAGTGAGTGTTGAGTGATGATGATGGTGACGGAGCAGCATCACCATCATCGTCACACTCAACATGCTCACTCGAAGAAACCAGTGGGCTTTACTTATGTCAGAATGTTTGAACACAACAAAGTTCCACATTTAATGATACACACGAACAGTTCACCCAGGATGTGTTGACAAACAAGCCCAGATCCACAGAGGCTTCACCCTATCACCCACATAACCCAAAGGATCAGCTGCCAACATCCCAGTGCCACACCTCACAGGACACTCCCAGAGATGCTATGTCCATGCTGTAATCAGAGTTGTCCTGGCTGCATAAAAGTAACCGATACAATGTTAGGCTGGTTTTAATGTTGTGACTGTTCTGTTTATTTTTATGTATTGATTTATTTGATCAGGGAATATGCAATTCAAATAGAACACATCTGATGTCTTGCATATAGACTGTATAGCATTAAGTTCATTTTCAACTCCCATCCCTGGTTGGGCTTTTCAGTAAAAGTAGTTACAATTTAAATCCTCTCACATTTGTTATTTTCAAAATGAGCTCAGTATTTTCTTCACATATATTCCTTGGACTCAACTCTGACAGAAATTAAGATTCAAATGTAACACTAGAAATGAAATTCATTCCACTAAATTATATTCCCAATTACATAGTGGAGACAAACATAAGCTGTGCTTGGAATAAGTTCAGTGGAAGGTTGTTTTTTTTTCCATTAAATGAAGCACAATCAACTGCACCACATTTAGACCCCTATTAATGTAATGTTTAAGCAAGAAAAGTGCAAAGGGAAAGCAAACATTGTGCAACGGTTTCAAATTTCTGTGAATTATCTTCTGTAATAGATCAGACAATGCTTTTAAAAGTGGAATACAACTTAAATTTTACAGCGTAGCGTCATGGTGAGACAAACATGATGCTAGCCTCATTTCTTTTGTTATGGCGGGTGCAGAGGCTCAAGAGCAAGGAAATGAGACAGCAGACGAGTGACTCAATTTAAACAAGATTTTATTGCACAACCAGAAACAACTACAACCGGAACTCCATTACCAGGAACAGAAGTTACTTAGAATACGCAGACGGCGGAACAAAACAAGATTTCCTAGAGGGAAGGCGTAAACACTTCTATACAGAATAATTAACCCACGTTTGATACCTCCAAGTAGGAAAACTACAAAACTTAAACTACTAAACCTAGTCCACACAAAGGACCCAAACGCTAATCCCTGAATCCCACTAAACAAGCAGGAACAACAACTATACAAAACAACAATGCTCTATTCTCTGATGCTGCTAGAACGAGAACTTAGCTGAACAGTCTCTCTTTGGTATGGAGTTGGAACCAAGGAGTCTTGTCCCAGGTGTTCAGTAGCCAACAGTTGGAATCCTAGGCATGTGGGTAGTGGACTGCAACAGTGGTTCCAGCTCCCAGTGGAATGGAGTTCCTGTAGTGGTGCAGCAGCAGCCAGAGTCCTCCTTAGCCTTAGAGACTCCTTGGAGGAAGCCCCAGTCCTCGTACAGCCAGGAAGCCTCAGCCAGGTGGTTTTCCAACCAGAAGAGACGGTAAACCAAAGCAGGCAGGAGTCAATACTGCACAGAGAGAACAGGGTTAGATGCAGAACTAGGAAACACAGTGGCGCAGACAGATCTAGTTGCAACACTAACTGTTAGAAGACGATCCAGCACCAACTGATAAGACGAGTCACTCTTTATAGTGAGCCCAGCCATCCTGATGAGCGACTCCCACCTGCACCCGATCAGCTGATTGGTAATCAGCCACACCTGCTGCCCACCACTGCCACACTTAGAGAAAGAGAAAAAACAGGCCGGAGGAGGAGAGAGCACTGCCACCTAATCACAGCATCTGGCTGTGACATCTTTACCGTTTTTGGGGGTCATTCTGTTGGAAGCATCACTTCCACTGACAGCCCTGGAGCATAATACCACCACACCTGATGGCAGGTATGGTGTTCTCGGACCTAAACCTTTTGTCTCCAAACATAATTCTGGTCATTGTGGCCAAATAGCTTAATTGTTCATTGGACCACAGAACATTCCAGAAAGCCTTTTCTATTGTCCATCTGATCAGCTGCAAGCCTCAGTCAGGCCTTAAGGTGCCTCTTCTGGAGGAGGGCCTTCCTTCTTGCACAGCAGCCTCTCCCAGCAGGTCAGAGACGCACCTTCACACTAAGCAGCAGCTGGTAGGAGGGTGGAAGCCAAGATCAAGGAAGATGAAAGGGATGTTCAAAGAGAACCAGATCCACAGAGGCAGGGATCTACCACATCAGACAGGACCCCAGATGCAGGCTGTGCAAAGACCTCTCTGAAACGGTCCAGGACATCGTAGCTGGAGGCACGAACCAAGCAGGGGCACCATACTCCAAGAACACAACCAAGTGCCTGGGATAAGATGAACTTTATTGATCCCTCATCAGGGAATTTACATATTACAGGTGTTAGACATACATGAGGCACAGAAGAAGCAAGACAAGAAATACAGAAGCACAACATGGTTGAAAATCACAGTGTGTAGAACTGTACTGTAGAGAATACTGGTGCAGCATCTCTGTTCTTGCAGTTAAAAAAGTTGAGGAAAAAAAAGGACCAGTGTTAACACAATGTTACTGCACACTGTAATGACCCAACTGCTAGGGTCAACTGGGTGTAACAAAAACAACCAGTTGTTGGTTTGCTAAATCAAAGAATAAAGTAAAACCAGGGTTGACAGAATTTTTATACTAGCAAAACAAAAGCAAAGCAACTCAACTAAATTGCTTAACCAAACCCAATTTACAATAGCAACACCCACCACAAACAACAAAAACTAATACAAATGAGTGGCTGGTGTGCAGAATTAACTAAATAAAACCGGTGCCTCAAAACACACATTGCTCTCAAGACATAGTACACAAATCCCCACCACTCACTGGCTACAGGACACACATACACACAAAGCTTCTCACATAGTTAGTCAGTTGCTAACAGAGGTTGCAGTTTTCACCAAAACTTGAGAACCTCTTGCTGAATTGGCAGCTGCCAACAGAGTCTTAACTTCCAAGTGGCCACCACTCAGTGGCTATGGAACACACAGACAAAAGAGGCACTAGGATGAAATGGTCACACTAAATTTTAGCCACCCCAATTGAGAATGTGGTAGTTGCCACCAACTGGCTGAAAGTCGAAGGAACTGGGTGGTGACCCAATCAGACAGGTCGGGAGGCCAGACTCCAGACTCATTAGCTGAGATGACTGGCAGCTGGTGGTTCTGGAGACACTCACATGTCATCTCCCCATACAAAGGCCCAAAACAAATCCACCCCAGAAACAAGACGGCACACAATCACATTTGGGTGTAACAAACACAAAGAGCTGTAAGAGAACTGAGATATATTTTGTTGTTGATCTAGAAGCGCTGCAAAGAGCAAAAATTGTGTAAAATTTTATTTTGGAGCTATATGGAAACAAATTGTGTTTTATGATGTGTTTATACTTGAAAAACTATAGGGAGAAAAGCAGTGTTCTGTGAATTTTGTTGCACTTGCAGGCTGCATAGAGAAAAGAATGTTAAATTATGCTTAAGCAGACTGGAAGAGCTGTAAGCAGCAAAACAATGTTTAAATATTTTGTTGCACTGAAATGGCTAAAAAAAAAAAATGAAATTAAAAAATGTTGGACTGGAAGAGCCAAAGTATATACATGGTCATATATAATTTGCATTTGACAAGAATTTGCAGAAAAGAATGTCAAAGTGAAAACAGATTTGTATAAAATAATGTCAATTAATTCAAAATATATAAGGTGAAGTAAATGACTGGATAAATATTCACCTCCTTTAAAAGTGACTGACCTACTTCAAAAGAGGTCCATCTATTTCACGCAAACAGTGTCACAATTAGTGAAATGGAGAAAAGTAGTATGTTACAAGTAGTATGTTACTTTTTATTGTACTGTGGGATTTTAAAGCTACAGTATTATGAAGTAAGTACAAAGAGTGTGAATTTAAAATCACCACCTATGTACCAGATAGCCGTCATTATGAGAACCACGCTATTAACAAGGCTTTAAAAAAAAACAAAAAAAAAACAGAAGAGCAATTCTGTGTAACTTTGTGCTCCTGCCCTGCTCAGGTATTACTGTTTGAACATCTCAATAACCTGGAAATCTCCAACTCTATAACCTCAGGGTTATACTAACCATGACTATTTTACCAGCAAGCCAACAGCCTAATGCAGTGCACATGGCTGCAGTGGATGTGTATTCCTAATCAAAAGGTCTCACCTCACATATGTCTCACCTGTCTGTTGTAGTTTGACTTCTGGACATTCCTTAACCACCTCTATAGTACTGAGAAGATTAAATGTTTGGCAAGTATTGTTTTTGTTCAAGCTAGAAGATCCACGGTTCGCGTCATGGCCTGGGTCTGGGATGTTTCTGCATAGAGTTTGCATGTTCTCCCAGTGTATGTGTCGATTTTCTCAGGGTTCTCCAGCTTCCTCCCACAGTCCAAAAGCATGCTGAGGTTAACTGGTCATTCTAAATTGTTCGTAGATGTGAGTATGCTTATTTGTCTCTATGTGTAGCCCTGTGATAGACTGGTGATCTGCCAGGGTGTCCCCTGCCATCACCCTAAGTCAGCTGGGATAGACTCCAGACCCCCCGCAACCCTAATGAGGATGAAGCAGTGTATGGGTAATGGATAGATGGATGTCTTTGTTCATATGCATCCACCTTGCTTAGATTTATCTGTAGACTGTTCAGGGTGGAGCCTTTATTCTTCTTTCTCTGTTGAGCAGATGCAGTGTTTCAACTGTAAATATCCTGTGCCAGCGGAAAGCATGTTCATAATCAAAGATCCAGAACAGTCTGCCAGTAGCAAAGCACTCAAACTGAATTCTTTTTTACAGTTCTCTGTGACAAATGTATGAGAGGTTACTAGGAATCACATTACTATAGTAGGGTATGCCTGAATACACAAGAGAGATTATGAAATAGAACAGAAATTCTTGTTCTAATGAAATAATGTTTGAGAATCTGCTCTCATGATCTTGCAGCAATATATTGTGATAGATTCTATGCATGGCTTTCAAGTTGATACAACTACACAACAAAAAAACTTCAAAACGCACGTTCTTTTCTTTTGTATCATAAAGTCATGGATTTTGTTTCAGGGTTACAGTAGGATGGAATTATACTTCAGAACACTGTAGAAATCTAAGACATTCTCTCTAGTGTTAATATACACTCTAGTATGTAATATAATATTCTGCATACTTTGATACCTTAGCATAGTGAAAAGTTCTGCTGAAAGTTTGTGGGGCGAGTAGTTTATTTACCTGTAAGCACAATTTCACTCACAACTAACAATTTTTGGCAATATCATTCTGCATAGGACTGGTCCATTCAAAAGCAGGCAAACAGCATTTTACAATACTTTTTGTTTTCTGTTCTAAATCAATATGATAAATTAAAGCCATGCTGCATAGGTGACATGGTGCCCTGATTCAGCCAGATGTGAACAGCATCATAATAAAGGGACACTTGAGTTAAGCCCCAAACTACTGGGCTAACTCACTGACCTTGCTTCATGATACAGGCTCTTGATACCAGTAGTGGAGGGGTCAACCCATAGGATCTATGCTGGGCAGGGTAGATAAGTGAACTTGTGACTAAAAGCATCCTAGAATAATGCCCCCATCTCCAAACTGACCATGGTGCAACTCTGTCTTGATCCCCGCTCCAGCCCCTTCCTTTCTCCCTCCTTCTCCCTGCTTCTGCTTATTTATTTCTGCACCTTGCCCCCATTTCCTTTGTCATCGTTCTCTTGTCCCTCTCTCTCCTGTCTCTTTCTTTCTGTGCCTGCAGTCTGCTGATTGCAGCGATTAGAGACAGCTGCAGTGATCAGCTCACCTGCTGTCATCATGTATTATGATGTAACAGTTTTACCTCTCCTTCAGCAAATAAGAAAAAAATGTATCAGTAAAATTAGCAGGTTTTAAATCCTTGGTTTTTCATCCTTGGCACATACTCTCCACATCTGCCTTCCTACGAGAGTCTGTACAACATCAATTTTGGCATATCCCTCAGGCCACATGCTGAGAAAAGTAAGAAAATTTCTATATATGTAGATGCCTGATGCATGTCACATGCAAATATACCTGATCTAGATTTGAGTCTGCCTCGTCGAAGCAGACTAGGGTTGGATTGTCATACTGTGCCTGGGAATGATATGCTGTATTCAAACTTATTGCTCAAACATGCTTGAGTGTGGTGCAGAGCAGGAAGTGTGGAGGCATCATTAGACTATAGCTGGGTGAATAAGTCAAAATGGTTAAAAAAAATAAATAAATAAACCATGTGAACATGTAAAAGAGTCACTAAGCCACTGTATATTATAATTCCATTTGGCCTGAAACAATATCTAAATTCAGTTCACCAACACACTATCCAAAGTTCCAAAGTGTTTACCTCATTTAAACAAATTTTAATCATGCTGCAATGTAATGAAACTTTATATATATATATATATGTATATATATATATATATATATATATATATATATATATATATATATATATATATATATATATATATATATATATTTTAAAAAAATAAAAATAAAAAAAATTGTTTTACTGTGGAAAATGAAATACAGTGTCGGCGTCGGCATGCTCCCAGTAAAACAGTTGTTAGCATAATTGTTTCGTCAATACCTCAGGTTGTTTGGAGCAGTTGGATTCTATACGACACAAAAATGATCAATACATGTTTGGATCTCCATGCATGGGTGAGTTAAGGAAATCTCTTGAAGTCCTCATTGTGCTAAGAAATTTTATTCTTCTTCTGTGTGGCATGTGAAAGCAGCATATAACCGGTGCAAAGTGAGAACACTAAATACTGCAGAAAAAGAAAAAAGTGTGAGTGCAGAAACCCACACAGTGAAGATGACAGTGTGTTCAGGAGCAATGACTGCAGCGTAGAATACAGACCTGTCACTAGATGGAAGCCAATTTTTCAGCATGGGTGCCTGTGAAAGATAGCTTATGTGAGGCAAGGCAAAGCATTTATATAGTTGCCATGGAGATGCTGAAGCTCAGCAACGCTGTCAATGGCACTCTGACAGTGTGTGCATTATGCTGTAGCCCAACAACGCTGCCATACATATATGATTTATGGTGGTGGCACAGCCATGCACAAATTAAAATAAAGCTTGAAAGAGTGATAAGCTGTGCTTTACTGTTACAGTGTGGTGTTAAATATATTTATTGTCAGTCAAGGGTAACTGTAGTACACAGAGATGCTATCATGCTACAAAGCAGATATCAGTGGCTCTTAGAGGACTCTTGTCAAGTGGTAAATGAAGGAGCATGAACAGATTAGAGTAACACGTCGGCTGTTTTTAGCCTTTTTATTTTAGAAGTCATTGCATAATTTGTTTTCTAATGTGTGATTTGCTGTACATGTAATCTGCTTTGCTGTATATCTTGTTTGTGTGCTGCCTCTTGGCCAGGTTGTTATTAAAAATGAGTCAGTTCTCAACTAACTTACCTGGTTAAATAAAGGTTAAATAAATAAATACATTTAAACCATGACATAATCAACATGTGATCAGTATGTGAGCTGCCATAAATGCAGAATGACTGTCCTGCGCTTCACTGCCGATGATAGTCATAGTCAGGCGCTGAATACAAAATGTTGTGCAGCAGAAAGCCAATAGGAAAATACTGATATGGAGACATCATGACAGCAGCAGAGTACAGATACCAACACAACTGGTATCATGATGACAGTTTTTGCATTTTTGCAGAAAAGTTACTAAAAGGTTTTGCTGTTTAATAAAAAATTAATTGTTTTGTAAAATATTGTCCTATTGGAAGAATTCCTTTTGTTGGAGTTTTTATATAGATATTAAACAACATTGCAAAGAAAAATCACAGTGTCAGCAACTTATTCAAAGGCCTAAAAATGATGATTTGCTGAACCAAACAAATTTATCTTGGTATCTTCTGACCAGCTATTTCATGTAACTAAAAAAAAAAATTGTTAAGATATTTCAGTAGGCACGAAAATGGTTCCTTGCCCAACTGACAGATGAGCCGACTAAGACTGCTATAGCCATACTGGTATCGCTAAAAAATCTAACATTAGCTGTTGCTCTGTGACAGAACACCCCTGTAACCCCTGATAACATCCAAAAGGAGATGAAGCAATATACTACATGCCCATGCACCATCTTCACCTCATGCCCTAACTTTACACCTCACTACTGCTTCTGCATTTGATGAAGCTTTGACATCACAGAAACAGTTTGTTTCCCAAGAAAATATAAAAAGGAAATCTATCTATCTATCTATCTATCTATCTATCTATCTATCTATCTATCTATCTATCTATCTATCTATCTATCTATCTATCTATCTATCTATCTATCTATCTATCTATCTATCTATCTATCTATCTATCTATCTATCTATCTATCTATCTATCTATCTATCTGTAGATAGATATACACATGTGGACAAAATTGTTGGTCCCCCTCAGTTAATGAAAGAAAAACCCACAACGGTCACAGAAATAATTTGAATCTGACAAAAGTAATAATAAATAAAAATTCTATGAAAATTAACCAATGAAAATCAGACATTGCTTTTGAACCGTGGTTTAACAGAATTATTTAAAAAAATAAACTCATGAAACAGGCCTGGACAAGAATGATGGTACCCCTAGAAAATACTGATAATAATGTGAGCATAGGGACATGTTCAATCAAGGTGTGTCCTCTAATTAGCATCACAGGTGTCTACAAACTAGTAATCAGTCAGTCGGCCTATTCATAGGGTTACAGTAGTCACTGTGCTGTTTGGTGACATGGTGTGAACCACACTAAACATGGACCAGAGGAAGCCAAGGAGAGAGTTGTCTCAGGAGATTAGAAAGAAAATTATAGACCAGCATGTTAAAGGTAAAGGCTAGAAGATCATCTCCAAGCAGCTTGATGTTCCTGTGACTACAGTTGCACATATTATTCAGAAATTTCAGATCCATGGGACTGTAGCCAACCTCCCTGGATGTGGCCACAGGAGGAAAACTGATGACAAATGGAAGAGATGGATAATAGGAATGGAAACAAAAGATCCCAGAACAACCTCTAAAGACATTAAAGGTGAACTCCAAGGTCAAGGTACATCAGTGTCAGATCACACCATCCATCGTTGTTTGAGCCAAAGTGGACTTCATGGGAGACGACCAAGGAGGACACCATTGTTGAAAACAAATCATAAAAAAAAGATAGACTGGAATTTGCCAAACTGCATGTTGACAAGCCACAAAGCTTCTGGGAGAATGTCCTATGGACAGACGAGACAAAACTGGAACTTTCTGGCACATCAGCTCTGTGTTCACAGATGCAGAAATGAAGCATATGAAGAAAAGAACACTGTCCCTACTGTGGAACATGGAGGAGGTTCTGTTATGTTCTGGGGCTGCTTTGCTGCATCTGGTACAGGGTGTCTGGAATCTGTACAGGTACAATGAAATCGCATGACTATCAAGGTATTCTAGAGAGAAATGTGCTGCCCAGTGTCAGAAAGCTTGGTTTCAGTTGCAGGTCATGGGTCTTACAACAGGATAATGATCCAAAACACAGCTAGAAACAGCCAAGAATGGCTAAGAGGAAAACACTGGACTATTCTGAAGTGGCCTCTATGAGCCCTGATCTAAATCCTATTGAACATCTGTGGAAGGAGCTGAAACATGGCGTCTGGAGAAGGAACCTTCAAACCTGAGACAACTGGAGCAGTCTGCTGATGAGGAGTGGACCAGAATACCTGCTGAGAGGTGCAGAAGTCTCACTGACAGTTACACAAATGGTTTGATTGCAGTGATTGCCTCAAAAGGTTGTGCAACAAAATATTGAGTTAATGACCATACGCCGTACACCCCCCACCCCCCTACATATTTATATTACATACAGGATGGTCGGGTCTACTGGACCCGGGGCCAATGAAAGTGTGTAAATTTCAGGTCTTGTGTAGCTTCACTCTGTCCTCCTCCTTTCTAGGCCTCCTCTGTGTGTGTGTGTGTGTGTGTGTGTGTGTGTGTGTGTGTGTGTGTGTGTGTGTGTGTGTGTGTGTGAGACAATATTGGAAGTCTGTCCTGCCGTTCACACACAAGGTTGCAGCATTGTTGTAAAGCTAGCTCCAAAACAAAGACGAGCTACAGGACCAGTCCATCAGCAGCCAATCTCAGGACCAGCCAGTCCCAGGACCAGAACAAGCCCATCAGCAGCTAGCAAGTGATGAAATATGGATGTCAGTAAATGATAAAATTGAACGGTCTTCTTACCCCAGAAATGAGCCACCCTGCAGGGCTGCCAAGGTGATAAGGATGCAGCCAGGGCCAACACACATGGCAGTTACTCATGTGGAGGATATCAAGTCTTCTTTTGAGCTTTTCATCATGGATTCCATCCAGAAAATTATTCTGGATTGCACTAATTCAGAAGGAAGACATGGTTTTGGAGAGAGGTGGAAGGAGATAGACCAAACCCACTTACATGCTTATTTTGAGGTTCTAATCCTTGCTGGAGTTTTCAGGTCCAACGAGGAATCCACAGAATCAATGTGAGATGCAGAAACTGGCAGAGAACTTTTCCATGCAACAATGTCTCTGGAAATCTTCCGCATAGTTTCCAGGATCTTCCGGTTTGATAACCAAGACAACAAACCAGCTTGACGGCAGAGACAATCTAGCTGTCATCAGGACAGTGTGGGACCAGTGAACTGCCTTCTCCTGTTTTACAACCCTGGGCCTAATGTCACTATGATGAGCAGCTGATGTCGTATTGGGACCGCTTCCCCCTTCAGACAGTATATACCATCTAAACCTGCAAAATATGGTATAAAGATCTGGACTGCCTGTGATGCCACTTCCATCAAGTACAAGAAGTACATATGCAGCACACACACAGTGTAACTCTGCTGTAGCTGTACTAAAAAAACATAACAGCTGTCAGTTGTGGTGGAACATTTGCATGCGAGAGGAACACTGTTAAATGGATAATCCACTGAAATAAACTAGCAGAGCTGCCGTAATGTCTGATCCAAATCCTCTGCAAATCTTTCAGTTTCAGTGGTAGGTTGCAGTTTGTTGGAACTTATTGTTTTTTTTCAGCAGTGAACAAAACAGTAACATACAGATGGTGAAATGTGGGGCCACATATCGGACTATGGCAGGCTTATATGCATTATACATCAGGTGAATCCAACTACCATGCCATGGTATACATCCGTCCTGTCTCTCAGTGAGACAAATCAGAGTCTAAGCTAAGTACTTCGAATTGAGTGTGTCCCAGATATTGTCACTGTTGTCAAAAATGAAATGCATTGCAGATGTTGCTCTGTGAATGCACTAATGAAACAAAGGTCCTGGTCTCCCTGTGATTGTGGCTGTGTAATTTATTCATGACAGGTTTTTAGAGCTGTTTGTTTTGATCAGCTGTTAATGCATTATTCACCCTCTTCCACCTGGAGCTGATTGAGCCCATTTCAATATGTTGCCAAGGTTATATCCTTCATTCAGCATGCAGTGCATAAATCAATAACTAAACTGGACCTCCCTGACATGAACTCCTGATATTGAACCTGGAATGATGAATGGATTTCTTTATCACATGTCTGATGATCGTGTCTCATTAAGAATTATAACTGTATGTCGTACAACATTTAGTCTCTTCCCTAAATCATTAAAAAGTTGAAAGGTCAGTACACCAGAGAGGATGAGATAAAACATCTTAATGATAAGAATGATCAACAAAACCCACTGATTTCTTTTTTTAAGGGAATATGTTTAAACAAATATAAAATATGAAAAATGTGCCATTTTTTGTAATTCCACTTGTGTATCGAGAAGGAAATCAACCTGTATCCTCAAAGGTAATGGATTATTTTCCAACCTTATTTTCAAAGATGAAGATGAACTTTAATGATCCCTCACTGGGAAAATTCACACATTACATCCACTAGTTTAAAGTGAAGCATGCTTTTTAAAAACAAACAAAACAAAACAGAAAGATAAAAGAAGACAAATGGGAAATATACACTCCCGTTCAGAAGTTTGGGGTCACTTAGAAATGTCCTTATTTTTGAAAGAAAATCTTTTTTTCCTTTGAAGATAACATTAAATGAATCAGAAATACAGTTGTTAATGTGGTAAATGACTATTGTAGCTGGAAACGTCTCTATTTTTAATGGAATATCTCCATAGGGGTACAGAGGCCCCAGGTTGAAAGGTGGAACTTTTTGAGGACATGGGTCCACTACATTTGCTGTAAAGCTAATACTGAATTCCACAATGAGAACATGATACCAATAGTGAAACATGGTGGTGGTAGTGTGATGGTTTGGGGCTGCTTTTCTTCCACAGGACCTGGACGACTTGTCATCACTGATGGAACCATGAATTCTGCTCTCTATCAGAAAATCCTCCTGGAGAATATCCACCATCACTTCATGACCTAAAGCTCATCACAAATGGATTAGACAGCATGACAATGACCCAAAGCAACAATCAAGTCCAGCTCTGAGTGACTCAAAAAGAACAAAATTAAGGTTTTGAAGTGGCCAAGTCAAAGTCCAGACTTCAATCCAATCCAGATAGTGTAGCAAGACCTTAAAAGGGCAGGTCATGATGGTAAACCATCTAATGTGCCCTTATTAAAACTATTCAGCAGAGAAGAGTGGGTCAAATGTAAAAGACTGATCACAAGCTACCAAAAACATTTAACTGCAGTTGTTTCTGGCAAGGGACCAATCAGATATTAGGTTCAGGGGCAACTTTTTCACAGGGGTGACATAGGTTTTCAATGAATCTTTAATAAGTCATTTCAAAACTGCATTTTATGTTTGTGGGTTATCTCTGTCTAATATTCAATGAATATAAATAGCAGTTGGAACTGGAACACCTAAGTGTGAGAAACATTCAAAAATAGAAGATTTCTGTATAAATGTATGACACTATTTCACAGATCTGTATGTATAGCAAGTCCGAAAGTCAGACAGTGTGGAACCTTCTAGTTAAACCAACAAAGTAAAGGGATTAAACCATTAGTCCTGATTTAGATGTATAATTACAGTTTGTTTAGATATTAATGGAAGACATTTACAAAAGCTTTAGCAGAGATTGTGGAACATATGCACATCATTGCCAGAAGTAATCCCTAAATATCGACACGTCCATACACTGTTATTTGAACTATGTTCACAGTTAGTTTACATTACCACTGAAAAAGGTCCATCTGCTTATCACAACTGTGAGATGAGGATGACAAGTTTGAAAAAAGCTGTCAAATGAAAACATGACAGACATATCCTGCAGGCGTAACGTTGCCATTCATTTGGAGTGGTGTTTGTTTCTGCATGATACATGTAAGGCCAATAGTCACTGTCCTGCTTAATGCTCCACGGTATTCACCAGCTGCTCACTAACATCGTCTGCAGTTTGCTGCTGCGTAGATAGTGTACAATTGGTTTGCCTGAGCTGTTTACATGAATAACAGCTGGTTGCTGTTGAAAAAGGGGCCGATGAGAGTGATGACAGAACTAAAACAGTAAATGCTTCGTTGAATCATGAGTTAAAAAACACTAAGAAATCAGTGGAGCTGGACAGTTAAGTTTCTGTGCAGCAATTTCACATTTGCAGACTCTATTAATGTGAGTAATTGTTATATAGAACATACTGATATATATTACATCCTAGCTATGTTTCATTAAAAATGGTCCTAATGTTCTGTGTGTGTATGTGTGTGTGTGTGTGTGTGTGTGTGTGTAAGGATTATTCAGTTGTTTCAATTTATTTGACGAATAAAAAACAATACATTTTTTAGTTTGAAACAAGTTTCTGACAGATTTCTAAATACATTTTTATGACAGGTGGTCTAATAACACTGTATATAAAAAAAAATGAATATATATGTGTGTGTATATATGTACACTGTTTTTGCATGCTATTTAACGTATACTTTGTCAGTACCAATACTTTTTTCTTAAATGCAAAAATCGAAGAGAATGAAAATAAAGTAGGATTTTTATTAGTACTTTTATTAATACAAAATAATAACAAAACATTAATTCAAAAGAATATGGCATAGAACATGTTTTACATAGATATTTTTGTACTTTACATTAAAAAATCTGTGTAATCTGGAAAACCTGTGCAATGTTAATACTTATGTCAATATTTCCATTCATGTAAAGAATGTTGTTCTATTTAGTACTTACATATATATCTTGGTTTATTTTGGATATTTCTTTTATTTTGTACTTTATTTCCTAAATCTAAATCTCTGCTGGTGTAACACTGTAAATTTCCCCATTATGTGATTAATAAAGGCTCATCTCATCTCATCTTGTGCCTACCAGCCTGTAGGGGTTAGAGTTATGATCTGGGGTCAATCAGGTTCAGCAGTGTTATGTGTCCAAAGAATCAGCTGACTACCTGAATATACCAAATGACTAGGTTTTTCCATCAGTGGAGTTTTTCTTCCCTGATGGCGTGGGCATGTTTCAAGATGACGATGCCAGGATTCATGGAGCTCACATTGAGAATGAGTGGATCAGGGAGCATGAGACGTCATTTTCACACATGGATATGACCTCCATAGAGTCCAGACCTCAGCCCCACTGAGAATCTTTGGGATGTGCTGGAGAAGACTTTGCACAGCGGTCCGACTCTTCCATCATCAATATAAGATCTTGGTAGAAAATGAATGCAACTCTGCACAGACATAAATGCTGTGACATTGCAGAAGCATATTAAAAATGATGCCATGGTGGATGTGTGCCATACTCAAAGCTAAAGGTAGTCCAGCAAAATACTAGAGTGTGTAAATTCTTTTTTTGGACAGACAGTGTATGTTTTCTAATTATAATAATAATGAATTAGATTTTTATATAGCGCTTTTCAAGGCACTCAAAGCGCTTCACAATGAATCCATTAATCATTTACTCACACATTCTCACTTGGTGGTGGTAAACTACATTTGTAGCCACAGCTGCCCTGGGGCAGACTGACGGAAGTGTGGCTGACAATCCGCCCCTCCGACCACCACCAACATTCACACGCATTCATACTCCAGTGTGAGTAGCAGCACTGGAGGCCAGGTGGATAAAGTGTCTTGCCCAAGGACACAACAGCACATGACTAGGATAGAGCGGGAATCGAAACGCCGACCCTTCGATCATTGGACGACCCGCTCAACCACCTGAGCCACAGCAGCCCTAATTGAATTATTTCAATAAAATATTTGATTTATTACAAACATATCTGTCTGATGTCATTACCAGGTATGAGTGCCTTGTTAATAGTTCCTCTATACTTTACTGAAATTTCTTCAAGTCAGGTGCAATTCCCCAGATGGTGTTGTCTTAATTCCATGTTCTTCCTATTGCCATTACCACAAACTCATGGATGTACAGCATAGGAATCCCAGTTTTTGTGTTACAGACCAAATTCATGTGCAAATCACTTCTTGTTTATAATTCATCTCCAGGGGTAAAACCGTGTATTCAAGACTGGTTAAATGATCATTTGAAGAGAAATGTGAAAATGACAGAATTTAGACATAATAAGTCAAATATCCCTGATTATAGGATGTCATTACTCCCATTTGAGGCCTACAAAATCATTTGAATTCATATGTTATTAATCAGTCCAGCTTGAGACTCATTCACAAAGCTACTATTAATCAAATGCTATTAAAAACCTTGACAGCCAGCTACCCTTTTTAGCCCAATTCACATTTTTTAACATTTGTAAAATAAGGTTGCATAACCGACTACTGTCAGGCCTCCTGCCTCCACCTCGAACACTTCTGCAGTCTCCCTTCCCCACCTTCCTTCCGATGCATGTCAGGTGTGTGTGTGCTTGAGTGACTATCTAACAGGCAGGAATGAAGATGCCTTCACAGGGGGCCAGTTCACCTGTCCCCAGTTATCACTTCACTCTCATTTAATCAAACTCATCATTCAATGCTTAACTGGTGAACTAAACACTAGTTAGTCATCTCAGGCCAAGCTCACCTTGCTCTTTATTCGCCAGATGTTAACCCCTGTTTTTCCTGTCTAGTGCTTTGAACAGTATCCTGCCTTCATTGTCTCCCAAGTGCACACCTCTGCTCCAGTCAGCATTCTCTGGAAGCCTTTCCCTGGATCATGTTTGTAGATCCTCAGCCCGTCCTCACCTTCATGATCACACGCCCCTACTCTTCCCTGGCCCACAGGTTTCTCAACTGCTCTGTCCCTACTGTCCCTCTCCCTCTAACCCTAATACACTGACATGACAACTAAGTTCAAGCCCAGCATTAGCCATGTATGTTGTTATTGTTACCTTCCACCAGTCTAAAGTCACATCTTGTAAACAAACAACTCAACACTATTTCTTGCCCCGTGTTACTTGGTTTTCATCAGTTCCTCTGTTTCCATTGTTGTTTGTTTGAGTTTTGAATTTTGTTAATCTCATATTCTCATCATTTGCAGTTATTTTTTTGGATTTGTAGTGTATTAGTAGTGTTTCCCACTCCATTTCACTTTCCCAGTTTATGGAGTTTAAGTTGTCACTTCCAGTTACCCTTGTACATACTACCCCTTTCATTTTGTAAATAAACCCTTTTGTACTCACATCCAAGTGCAGAGTTCTCCTTCTCTGTCTGCACCTGACTGGTTCATCATAGGGCAGTATTTTGACTTTAATATCCAGACTATGGAAAGAAAGATCTCAAAGGTAAGTGAAAGCAGCAAATAGAACAGTGCATTCTTCGGTGTAGTCATTTTTCCCTGTGCATCGATTGAAACAAAAGCAAACTGCCAATCCTATATTTACACAAATGTGATCACAATCTAAGCAGCTGTTCACATCGCACGAGAATTTCATTGAGACCTCGTCATTTAGAAACACATTTTCTGTTCTGCAGAAACAATAGTAAAAGAGTTATCTTTAAAGCAACAATATGTCACAGCATTTCCCAAGACGGTATAATGCATTAGATTAAATCAAACAAACAAATAAACCAGAAAATCCAGATTTCCAACAAGGGAACATTTACAAGAATTAA
Source organism: Amphiprion clarkii (assembly GCA_027123335.1). Taxonomy (NCBI): domain Eukaryota; kingdom Metazoa; phylum Chordata; class Actinopteri; family Pomacentridae; genus Amphiprion; species Amphiprion clarkii. Next base: position 297,510 of record CM049584.1, read on the forward strand.
TAATGTAATACTCTGCTTACAAAAAGTAAACATGGAAACCATGAGCAAAAAATGTACGAAGTTATGTGACAATCAGCATTGGTTTGTCTATCTGTATGTCTGTTAGCAACATTACTCAAAAACAGACTAACGGATTTGGATGACATTTTCAGGGAAGGTCAGAAATGACACAAGGACCAAGTGATTAGATTTTGGCAGCGATGCAGCTTATAGTCTGGATCCACATATTTTTTAAAGACTTCTGCTGTCAAAAATGATACGACTGAGCAGCCTTGGTGGAATACTGTGCTCTCTGAGTGCTTTTCTAGTTCCATCAATAGCTATTTGAATTTAAATAAAGCCAGATATTGCAGCTACACGCTAATTCTGACAAGACAATCAACCAGCAGCTCTCCTCCTGTCATTCTGACAGAACATCCAGTGAAGTCCTTCATGAAAATCAAGGCTCGTGAACATCCTGGTGTTGCTGTAGCTCTGTGTTGGTACACAACAGGCCTGCTGCAGCATATATCGTCCACATCCTCCTGATCAATGTTTCACTGCTTTTCCTTAGGGAGAAAGCAGACATTGTTATGTTTGTTATGCCATCGAGCAGGAGAAAGAACCTGTGGATCATCATGTAAATCATGTAGACTGTACTAGACCCAGATTTACTGTGAATGTTTTTTGTTTTTTTTCCTGGCTGAGCTATGGTGGAGGCTGGAGGGGAATGAACTGGCATAATGACAGGTATGTCTTGCAAGCAAAAAAGACTTGATTTCTTTACAGAAATTGAAATAGTGATAAACCATAGGTAAATCTCGTGAAAGTATTGATTTGTGATGTATTACATCCAATGCCATTAAGCCCATAGCATTCTGAATATAATAATAATGACATATCTTCATTTTTAAAATGCCCATAGGTGACACTTTAGCATTTTTAAACAATATTCTTTGGAATATTGCAACTTCCTTGTGGTTTCTGTATGAAAAGTTTGTATTTGCTGACAATAATCTGTTTTGAGATTTTTTTTTAATCAATACTACTTTAAATAATAGACTTGTTGAGCACCTTTTCAAACACTGTTGTGGGAAAAGTTCATTTTCTTCAGTGAACCTCGTTAAATTTTACTTTAAAATTTTTTAAAATTTTTTTAAAAACATCGTTGTTGCCTTAGAGATCACCAAAACATGACAACAGAGATAGCACTGCACAAGTCATAAATAGCCTACTGCTGCAACGATTAGGATTTGTATGCCCTGATATATGAAGGTGTGGAATACATCCATCCATCCATCCATTATCTACACACCGCTTAATCCTCACTAGGGTCGCGGTGGGGTGGAGCCTATCCCAGCTGACTCGGGCGAAGGCAGGGGACACCCTAGACAGGTCGCCAGTCTGTCACAGGGCTACATATAGGGACAAACAATCACTCTCACATTCACACCTATGGGCAATTTAGAATGATCAATTAACCTCAGCATGTTTTTGGACTGTGGGAGGAAGCCGGAGTACCCGGAGAAAACCCACGCATGTACAGGGAGAACATGCAAACTCCATGTAGAAAGATCCCGGGAAAGCCGGGACGCGAACCAGGGATCTTCTCGCTGCAAGGCGAAAGTGCTAACCACTACACCACTGTGCAGCCTAAATAAATAAACATTTAAATGCAATTCTGTAATACACACATTCAAAAGGAGCATACTTACATTTTTAAAAATATAGAGTATTTTATTATGTTTTCTCATTTTATGATTTGTCTAATTTCTATTATAATTGTTTGTTGTCAGTCAGTGTATATATGGAAAAAAGATAATGAAAATCATGTGACAGCAGGGCTGGCTTATACAAGCTTTCTGTAAAACATTTCACAAATTTTAAAAAGATGATAAAATAGTCGGGGGCTGCACAGTGGTTTAGTGGTTAGCACTTTCGTCTTGCAGCTAGAAGATCCCTGGTTCGCGTCCCGGCTTTCCTGGGATCTTTCTGCATGGAGTTTGCATGTTCTCCCTGTGCATGCGTGGGTTTTCTCCGGGTACTCCGGCTTCCTCCCACAGTCCAAAAACATGCTAAGGTTAATTGACCATTCTAAATTGCCCGTAGGTGTGAATGTGTGAGTGCTTGTGTGTCCCTATATGTAGCCCTGCGACAGACTGGCGACCTGTCTAGGGTGTCCCCTGCCTTCGCCCGAGTCAGCTGGGATAGGCTCCACCCCCCCACCCCCCCCACCCCCGCGACCCTAGTGAGGATTAAGCGGTGTATAGATAATGGATGGGATGGATGATAAAATAGTCAAATAATCCCAGGTGGATAAACTTCTGAAAGTTCCTAATGATGAGCTCTGTCATTTCCCTGAAAACTGTATGTTAACATCCATCCATTATCTATACACTGCTTAATCCTCATCAGGGTCGTGGGGGGCTGAAGCCTATTTCAGCTGACTGAGGGTGACCAGTCTATCACAGGGCTACATATAGAGACAAGAATCACACTCACATTCACACCTACGGACATTTTACAGTTACCAATTAACCTCAACATGTTTTAGGACTGTGGGAGGAAACCGCAGAACCTGGAGAAAACCCACGCATGCATTGGGAGAACATGCAAATTCCATGCAGAAAGATCCCAGGAAAGCCGGGACATGAACTGGGGATCTTCTTGCTGCAAGGTGAAAGGACTAACGACAAAGTCACTGCACAGCACTGCATGTTAACATTAGTTTCTAAAACAGGAGCATTAAGGACACTAAGTGACACATGTTCACTTCATAGAGTGCAGCTCATCTTGCCTGCAAGTCTACGATCATAGGTATGTCATGAATTCATGAATCACTGCATATCTCCTGTACAGTCTCTTTTATGTTTTCATCCTGAACACATCCATGTTGTTCGTCTTCATGTCTGAAAGAATCTCTCTCATTCTCTCATAGATGTCCAAAACAGCACTAGTTATGCATATTTTTAATTTCAACAATGATCCTGTTGAAATAAGAAATGCTGTCTTTGATTAGACATTTGGAGGTAAAAAAACATAAAAGAAAAACAAAAGTATATATATATATATATATATATATATATATACCCCATCTGACTTCACACCAATACTATTTTTTTAATATTAGCAAGGTAATTAAGGCCACAGCCATAGTTTTCATTTCATGTGAGAAGGTTGTAAGAGATTATCATCAAATAATGTCATATTTTCATTTACATTGCAGACAATAAAGGCCTCCATAAAGAATACACAGCTTAAAATAAGAAGCCCAAGAGTGTGGCTTTATAGCCCTCATAATCTATCTATTCCAGCCATTTTTAGTGAGTCAAAAAGAGCAGGGGATTCATTTAAATGATGGCTATTGATTGAGACATTAGACCTTCAAACTGTCAGAGAGGAATTAAACTGTTCAGCAATGTGCCTAAAATACCAAGTGGGTTTTTGCAGTGGGGCATGGAGAGGGAAGGAAGGAGGATGGAGGCACTCAAAAGCACCTGCAAGGTAACCTCAAGCTCCAGTTATATGTCTGCAGCAATGCCATGGCTCAAAGCTCACACGCTTCAGTACCTAAATCACAGGCAAAGCAGTCAGGGCAGTGTTTAGTGCTGTGAGATGCACAGGAGACTGCGATGTGGGATGTATGATAGTTTGATGTCAAGAACACACTCCTCTTCTTGCATAAACGTTTTGAAGCTGATCATTGAAAACTGTAGCAGTGTAGAACCTCATATTAAAGTATGTTGGAGTGTTGAGTCTTTACTGAAAGGAGTGATAGTTCAGTAGCTGGCTGCATTTTAAATAGGTCTTAAAGAACCAGTTTAATTTGTAGCTTTGGGAAGATTCACTGAGAAAACAGCTGGCTAATTTAACTGAGCACAAACACTAGCCAGGCTTAGTCCAAGGTTAACGCACCAAATTCACCTCTGCTCTGAAAGGAAAAGTCAAGTCCCACCCCATCTAATATATGATTGATTGGCTGAAAAGGAGTGAGAGTAAAGTTCAATTCAATTCAATTCAATTTCATCTATATAGCGCCAATTACAGCCAAATTGTCTCAAGACACTTCACAGAACCCATATGCCTGAACCCCCAGAGCAAGCCAAAAAGTAATAAAATAATGGTAAAGGTATATTTACCTGAACGGAATTCAGCAAAAAAATCAAACAAACAAAAAACATCTCCCACAAAACAGAATTGCGAATGCAGTTAAGTTCTATAGGAGCGTATTTTTTTGGAGGCAGGGCTGCTCAGTTGTACCTTGTCTTTGCATTTTGGTCTCTAGCACTAAGAATGACAGAAATAATGTGAAGTAGGAGGAATCAAGCAAACAGGTGAAGCATAATGTCTGAACCGTCATTTCTCTAATGATCATAGCAGGGATGAAGACGATAGCAAGGAAACATGTTTATCCCTGAAAGACTCTTTACTCACTATTTATTATGTAAGCTAAAAGGAAAAATAAGCAATTAGACCTATAATGCAGTCATCAGTGTTTTGAATGTGATGGTGAAATGTTGTGGCGTCACAGTCTCATCAGAAATTGTGTTCATCTCATTTTATCATATCAAGAGGCGTGTCAGACCAGTAAAAAGCATCTTGTGTATTGTCACTCATGTTTCCTTGGAGAGGCCTTTGGGGTCCTCAATCCATCCATCCATCCATCCATCCATCCATCCATCCATCCATCCATCCATCCATCCATCCATCCATCCATCCATCCATCCATCCATCCATCCATCCATCCATCCATCCATCCATCCATCCATCCATCCATTATCTCTACACAGAAGGAGCACAGGGTTTATATTTTATTCTGACTTGATGATATATTATTTGTTTATACTTTGAGTTTGGTACTATTATTATCCATCCATTATCTATTCACCACTGAATCCTGTAGGAGACACCCTGGACAGATCACCAGTCTACCACAGCGCTACACATAGAGACAAACCATCACACTCACATTCACACTTATGAACAATTTAGAATCATCAGTTAACCTCAGTATGTCATTCGACTGTGGGAACCCGGAGAACCTGGTGAAAACCTAGCAAGGAGAACATGCAAACTCCATACAGAAGGATGCCAGGCCCAGGCCGGGATGCCAACCAGGGATCTTCTAGCTGTGAGGTGACAGTGCTAACAACCGAGCTACTGTGCTAAGCTCCAAACAGAAATAGAAGAATTGGCACATCCCTTATGATGCTGGATAGGACTAATTTCTGAATCAAGGAAGAAGCAGTTAAATAAGGGAAGTGCCCTCATCTGACCTGATCACTATCGGTTATTATTTCTTTGCCAAACATGATATTTGGATGTCTTTCCATATTAACGAAAAATAAGTCAAATGTTCTCATATTGCTTGGATGCTTCTATGTCCAGCTGCTACAATGTATCAGCTGAGACCTATAGACCTCAAAGATGAGCAATAGTGATAAAATCTAAAAAATCAACACATTATGGATTTGTTTAAACATTTAGGATGACTGCATGGGGCTTATGATAATAAAAAGCTCAACATCAAAATGTAGTAAAGCTTGTAAATGAGGCTAAAGACTCCCTGGGAATAAAGAGATATCCAATGAACAGCATGATTACCGTGTTATACAAGCACCTGTGGGTCACCTCAGCATTGAACAAGCGCTTTCCTGTGTCAAAAACCTACCATACGTCTGCATTCAAGCCTCCCCTTGCATGCGTAGCAGCCATTTCAATGCTGTCATGACCTTTCCTTTTCACTGAGCCCTGTGGGGGAAGTTCCTAAAAGGCAACACCTGCAGATTAATCACAAGGCCCCCCTGACATAGAGCTTTATAAAAAATGTTGAATGGAAAAGGGTTTCTGCAATATGACCAATCGGATTAAGTTTCCTCCTGTCTCCAAAATGTGCAGATTGAAGATCAAAGTGTGAAGATTGTCAAAGCTCAGTTCTGCAGCTATGCTTCAGTACCGCTTCCTGCTGTCTCCCTGATAAAAAAAAAAGTGACTCTCCCATCTGTGAGTGTACTGTGTGTGCTGCTGACGCATTTTCTCTGATTGTTTAGAAAGTAAATACCTTCCACAACATTCTGTAAAGCCACCAAGCATGTTGTTTAAATTCAATTTGCCTAAGATTAGATTTCATTTCAGATTCACTCAGCCTGTCAGTTGTGGCTTTGGTGACAATGTTCCAACATATCCATAATACACATATTACAAAGTGTGTATTTGTAGTGTTTATTTGGACCAAAGCCTGTGGTGTCAGACAGCTCAGCTCATTTACATGTTGAAAAGGTCAACTGCAGGCTCATCTTGCTAGAGGGAGCCTCTGTGGAAAATTTTAATTATTAACACTTCATTTCCCACTCTCCAGAAAGTGGATAATTGTGCTATTTTGAAGCAACAATCACACTTATATGAACACTGAATACACTCTGCACCACTTTACTATAAGGATAATCAGGTCATAATTGAAGGTGAAGAATTGAGAAATCTGCCAAGAGCATTTGATATTGAAATTTTAACTCAATATGTGTATAACATTACTATTTTGACTTGTATCATTTCTCACACAGTTTTTCTATGTTCATTTGCCTCCTTTTCTATTTCTGATTCCCTATTGAAACTAAGATATGGCATGCATGTGTTCCACTCTAATTACATCATTTCTGTCTACTTCAGTAATTGAATTTAAATAATGACCTTTGAATATGCAAGGTAATCTTACTGAATGAATGAACATACAAAACATTTTTCATGTATGTGGAGTTTTGCCTGATTTACTTGCTTTACAATTTTGCTTTTCTTCTGGTTATCATTGCTACTGTTACAGATTATCTATTAACTACAACTATACCGTGATGAAGACAGAGTGTGTAACAGGTCAGATTAATGAGTCTCACCAGTAATGGATGTAATCTGGGTTTTGACAGAATGTTAACAGGTGCTGAAGTTTAGCTTGTTGCTTCCAACTGTTAGTAGGTGTCTTTCCTCTTTGTTTATCTAATACCTGCAGCGTCTGACAACAGCTGGGTTAATTTAAAAAAAAAAAGCACATTTACACAAGGAACAACAGCAATAGCTTCATTCATTTGTGACAATAACTAATTATCCTTGACTTGGAGACAGCATCGATCAGGGTCACAGTAAATGACACTGTGAACCTTTCTACACATTAGACTGGTGGGATGCCACACACAGAGTCAGAGTTTATAAAACATTGTTTAATTATTTGGTTGAGTCCTGATCTTCATCACAGTTGTTAATGAAAGTCTGATCTGGTAATTAAAGTCAATAATACATTTTGAGAGATCACGTTTTTTGAAACAGAGATATCTCCATTTTCATACACAGTAGGTTAGTTTCAGTAGTGACATTGTACATTGGCATGTGTGCCATATCTACAGCATATACAGTAGCCTATAGAATGTCACCTTTTAAATCAGCAAAATAACCACTAAATCAAAGCAACAAGTCTTGGTCTTGTAAGTGAAAACACATTCTGTTGTACCGTAAGTAGCTAGATAAGTGCCACACCAATTCTGACCCATACATTTACCACTTGCAGTTTCCCATTTGTTATAGCGAGAGTACATATTACCAATAACATGAGGACGTATGTATTTTAGCTTTCATATTTTGTCATCTAATGCTTAGGGAGATGAATTACAACTGAGGGTGAGACGGTACACATCGTGTAGTAGAGATTGTTGTGATAGACAGGGGAATCCACAGAATGGAAAATACTATTACAAAAGAGACAACCTCCAGTTCTGTTTCAAAGTTGGTTCTTGACCAATTCAATTCAGTTCACTTCAATTTTATTCATATTACAATACAAATTGTCTCAAGATGCTTTACAGAACCCACATGCTTGAACCCCCAGAGCGAGCCCTAAGGCGACAGTGGCAAGAAAAAACTCCCTTTTAATGAGAAGAAACTTTGAGCAGAATGCGGCTCATATGGAGGGACCCATCTGCCACTGGCCGGCATGTTGAGAGGGACAGAAGTGGTAGAGGGGATGGGGAGGAAGAGGGCCAGGAGAAGAGGGAGGTGGGGAACAAGGAACATAAAACACATCATTGGATACATGTGCGATAAGATAGATGATACTGATTCATAAGTTTACTGTTATGGCATAAGGCTCTGGCATTAAATATACTACATACATAAATAGTAAGATGCAAACGGTGTGTATATGAGCATATCAAGTATAGTGAGGGCGATGCGGAGTAGATTGGTGGAAATGGGCAGCTGGAAGCAGTGGGCTGGAGGAAGGTCAGCAGCAGCATCCCACAGATGGAGATTAGGCCAGTTGGTGGGAGAACAACCACAGATCTGAAGCATCCAGCTCTGGGATCAGGGACACTCGGAGAAAGGACACAGGGAGAAACAGAGTGAGTGTAATGCAATAATGATATATATATATTAAATATAATGCTAGATAGAGAAGGGCTCAGTGCATCCAGAGAGGTCCCCCAGCAGCCTAGACCTATAGCAGCAGAACTAGGGGCAAACTAAAGGGACGTCAAGAGGGGAAGTCAGTTGTGCAAATGAAAACACCAGCTCACCCCGTCAGGGTCCCCCAGTCAGTCCTAACTATAAGCTTTGTCGAAAAGAAAGGTTTTAAGCCTGGTCTTAAAAATAGAGAGGGTGTCTGCCCCCGAACCCGAACTGGGACCTGGTTCCACAGGAAAGGCACTGTGTGGCCATGTAATATAATCATGTAATTTGTAACCATGTCACAGCTACAGCAATGCGTAGACTTTCAGGCAAGATTGTTTTGTCATTTGTTCTATTTACCAGCTTTTTGATTACATGATGTAAGTTTCTTTTTTCTTTTGTTTGTTTTTTTTTACTCAATCAATTTTTCATTTAACAAACCTCCAGACAACAGGAACAATAAAACTTGTAAGGTTGAATAGAGCATGCTAGTTTCTCCGGAAATATCACGCAACCCCTCCAAAATTACCATGTAGCTGGAGGGTGTTCAGATATCATAAACATAACACTTTTTTCTTTCTTTCTTTAGTAGATTTCAATTAAACCTTTTCTGCAATGAGATTATCAGAGACAAAACACACGGAGGAAGTGCGAGTCCCACAGACCAAACAGGGCAGAACCAGCAGTGAGAAAGTCATCTGACGGTAGATGCACTTCCCTGCTCTCTGTTTCTATTTCATTTCTGATTATCACACCGATATGTGGTGTGATCATTACAGAGCAATGCCAAATGCCTATCTTCCTGTTTGCTCAGGGCGCCTCTCCTTGGCAAGGCAATCACTGATGAATATTTAAAGCTCTTAATAATAGAAATAGATTGTCAGGGTCATACAAAGTGTCGTCACAGTGCGCCCCATCCTATTTCAATGGCCAAACTCATGGGCTCTGATAAGAACTGAAGGTTGACATGCTGGTCGGAGGCCAGGACTAACTGAAAACCATAATTATTCCACAGCTCTGGGGTTCTAACATTCTGAGCAACATGATCAACAAGGCTGTGTGGACAGATAACAATCCTGAAAACTCTTTGTCACTCAGTAAGGTAAAGTTTTTCTAACATACAGCGTTAACTAGGGGTGTTATTGATTAATCAGGAGTTTATTAATTCATATAACTGCAATTAACACATTCAAAATATATTAACCAATACAGCAGAACAGAAAGTATATGCATGTGAGAAAATAGATTTACTGTAGCACCAATTTGCATTAACAGGTGGAGCCTCTTACTGTTTAATGAGATGGAGGACAGCTTGTTTGCTGTGTTTAAAACTGGAGCAACCAAGAAGATGGTAACTTGGGCAGTTCCTTTTTGGCAAGCAGGGAGTATTGTAGGGGTTTAGCTCGCAACAGGCCGCCATGTAGCAGTTACTGACCTCCATCCAGTGTGTACATATTTAAATTGAGCTGCAGTTTGCCAGGACAGTGTCCCTGTAGACTGATGACTGTTGAAACAGCTGATTTGGCAGTAAATGATTAGTGTTCAAGTTAAAAGTTACTTCATTAGAATACTGTTGAATACTGTCATGTAGAAAACTGCCCTTTGCTCTTCATACGCTCTTCTTCAATTGTTATTGAAAACATGTCCGAGCATATTGAAGACATTACCGGTAATTGTCATAAAGTGCAATTTTGTTTAGTACAGTCACAGCCCAAATACTAAACAAATCCTAAAAAAGGCATTAAAAACTTAAAATTTATTGGTTCCATATAAATACAAAGACATTTTGAGTATTGGGTCATTTTGGTACCAGTGATCCACAAATGAAGGTCATGCTTTTAATTAAGACACAATTTTTGTTGCCGTGCTTCGTGTCTATATAAAGCAGATTTGAAAGTTCTTCAGAGACAAAAATGGCTAAAACAAGGAACATAGAACAAGAAAAATGCCTGAAGATACAGCTTCTCAGTCAGAAAGGGTACAGCTGCCGCCAGATAGCCAGGAAGTGCAGATGCAGTCCTTCAGCAGTTGGATAAACTGCAGAAATAAAGACCAACCAACAGCTTGGAAGACAAACCCAGATCTGGGCATCCAAGGGTTTATTCAGCAAGAAATGATCGCATCCTGATCCGCATGTGGAGAGAAAACCACAGAAAGACATCACAAGAACTTCAGCAGTCGTGGTCAAACCAAACTAGTGTCCAATGTCCCACCCGCACTGTATGTGGTCGACTTGTAGATCATGGCTTCAGGTCCTACAAGGCTGTCAAAAAGCCCCTGATCAATGAGACAGAGGTTAGCCCAGTGTTGTTGGGCCCAAGCACACCAGAACTGGACAGTAAGGAACTGGAAGAAGACTCTGTGGTCAGATGAGTCCAGTTTCCAGCTTTATCTTCCTCCTGCTAATGTGAGGGTATGCAGAAGGCCAGGAGAAGCATTATCTCCAGCATATACAGTATTTACTGTCAAGCATGGTGGAGGCGGTATCATGGTTTGTGGATGCATGAGTGCTGCTGGTGTTGGTCATCTCATTGTTTGTGATGGCACATTGAACTCTGCCATTCTCCAAACCCACATGGTCCCTTCTGCACGTGCTCTGTTCCGTCAAGGTTAAAACTGGATGTTTCAACAAGATAATGCCACTTGCCACACATCCAGGGCTAGTAGAACTATAGTGTGAAAGGCTCATGGGGAACATGCCAGCCGGGATTAGGGCTCTGCTGTGTGATAATGGCAATATTTAATATTTGAGATTGTGTAAAATTTTAAGGATGTCTGTAAAGAGTGGTTAATTGGGAAGTCTATATTGTCTGTAAGTGTGTGTGAGTGTGCGCAGTTGTTGTTGGTTTCCTGTCTCTATGCAGCTCTGCAATAGACTGGTGACCTGTCCAGGGTGAACTCTGCCTTCATCATAAGTTAGCTGGGATAGACTCCAGCCCCTCTGTGACCCTTATGTAGCACTTGCAAATGGAAATAGGCTACCATTAGTTATGGACTAGGCTGTGATAAGGTTCGCTCTGGGAGCTGTGCGAAAATTAATGAAGACAAAACACAAAATTTAGTTTCCCGGTAATGTATTAAAAATAATCAACAGAAAATACTTGAATACATCAAGGCAAAACCAATGATCAAAATAATAATACAAAACACAACAATAACAGAAAATCAGAATCAGAAAATCAAAAAAAATCAACCTTCACCTGTCCTTCAATCAATCCAATTAAGAATAAGCAACTTCACTTTCAACAATATAAAGTGACTATGTGCTTAGTTCAATTATCAATAGTCGACGATAAGCTGATTCAGAAAACAGCTCCGACTAATTCCTACAAATTCCAACCAAGTCCAACAAATCCAACAAATCCAACAAAGTCCAACAAAGTCCTACCACACCATTCTGGAAGGATGAAGCTGTGGGGCTTTAGACCTGCCAATGAGTGGGGTGGGTGAAGGGGTGAAACGTGTCAGATGATTGTCCAGTGTGGTCCAGGGTAGCTCGCCATCGGTTCAAGCCTAACCAATATTCAATGTTCAGCACAATGTGGGTTCAGGTGGGTGGCATCCAGAAATCCAACAGCAGTTACAGGCGTCCTCTTTCACGTCCTCTTTGATGCTGTTATTTCCAGGTTTCCAGGCTTTTAAAAAGTGAATGGTTTCCAAAAATGAGTGCTGTGGGGTGATCCTGCTGTTCAGTGACTGTCTGTGACTGAATGAAGCTGATGGGCTTCAAACAAAGGAACAGGGGTGGATTCCAGGTGTGAGAGGTGATTGGCTGAGGTGTTGAGAGTGACTGTGAGAAGGTCCAATAATATGGAAGTGACTGACTGCAACTGATTGTGACTGATTGTGACGGGCAAGTGTCTGTTCATCACTATTCCAGAGTGAATGCTACACTTATGAGGATTAAGCAGTGTATCGATAATGGATGGATGGATGTTTTGGCCAATATTTTCTTTTTATAAGTTGATCTCTTAAATCTATGTTATTAGTCCCTGTCTGATGAAGATGAATGAAAATACATTTGCAGGTTTAGCATACAAACTGTCAAATAACTGTTAGTGAAAAGATTATATCACTTTGACAACAAAGGATCTTTATCACCGCTTTTTAAAGCAACCTGAGATCTTGGTGCTCCCCACTCTCTAGCTACAGATTTGGCTGAAGGCACCTTGTTTGTGAAATATACTTTGCTTTCCTCAATAAGCCTTCACCAGTGTCAGGAGGCATTAGAGCAAAATTGTCAATCTTCCTCTTCCCTGCCTCTCTGCTACAGCGGGTATTGCTCGCCTTCTCTGTGTCAAACTTGTTCCTTGGAGATTTGGTGAGGCTGCAGAATGATCGTTACTTCAAGTGTATGTGTCAACCTTTGAGAGCTGATATGGTTAGAAATAGATGTTGGAACAAGGAGAGACTTTGATCTACTTAGGGAGTCATAATCTCGGCTGTAAGGTCCTAGCTGTGACAAGTGATCAACTGCTAATCATGTCACCAAGGCAGCTTTTCACCTTCAGCATGCTGTCTGCATTACACAGACCACATATTTATTCATGTATCTCCAAACCTCAGAGAACTGAAAGACAAAGCAATGAATTCACAAAGGCCCGAAGAAGGTTTCTGTTATTTGTCCTCCCTTTCATTTGAGAAGCATTTAATACATTTTCATCTCACCATTTTCAAAAGAATGCATTGAGGTGAAGGTTTCAAACACTGGAACAGATGTAAACTGAATGTGTGCTGGCTCAGATATTGTTTATCTCATGAATTCATGTTATGCAGAAATGATCCTGTCTCCGCTGAAGCCAACAACCATAAAGACATATTTTTAAAAAATCTTGATCCAGGAGCCTCATTGCTGACATGCGTTGGCATGGTGACTGTGTTCTATGTGTCTGGTACAAAGTTACATTTTTAACCAGCCTTAGGGCACGTTTTGTGCTAAACTTTTAGGTCTTTTGACCATTTATTTTATAAAAGTGTGAGATTTTAACAATCAGATGGTAGGATTTTATATATTTGCCATTTTAAGTTGCTGGTCAGAAAGGTCTTGCTTTTATTTATACAATTTTACTGTATTCTTATGGCATCTTACTGTTTTATTATTGTTATTATTATTATTATTATTATTATTTTTATTCTTTTACCCTATTTGTTTTTACTTTAAAGCACCAACTGTGTGTTTTAAGGAGTGCTACACAAATGAAGTTATTATTATGAATTTATTTGGTCTGAGATGTTTGCTTTTGATCGAAATAGTTGTTTAATCATCTGCAGTTACACCACCAAATGACCACCTCGATGTCCCCTGTTATTTTAAAGCTATTCAATGATAAGGGTCTGAAAGAAAAAGCATTATGATTCTCAACAAAATTAGCAGTATTGATAGCACCTCTCTTGACAATAGTGTGTGTATATATGTATATACACTAAAGCCCAAAATTATTCATACCCCTAGCAAATTTTAACTTAAATATGTAACCGCTCCCTCCATGCTTTTATTTTGAAGGTGTATTTTTAATGGTTATGGGCTTTTCTTTTGTCATCATTCCAGTGGCACAGGAAGTGTTTATCTAAGCAGCAGTTTCTTGACATGACGAAGACGCTGCCAAAAAGTCCGAAAATTCCCATAAAGATGAAAAAAAATGGTTCCACACTGTTGCTGTCAAGTCAAATATGTGTATGAACTTAGAAGCACCTAGTGGGGACAAGCTCTTACTGCGTTTCCTGAAGAAACAAGTGCAGGACAGAAAGGTGAATTTGTGTTCAAAATGTGGCTGATGGCTGAACGTAAATAAAATAAAGGCTTTGTGAAACACCAGAAGCTTCACCATTGTCTGGCTGGGGTTTGCTACATTGCGTGACCTAAATATGTAGCGGGTGGCAGGAATTGATGGGACTCAGAAACACCCCACAGTTTAATCATTTGTTCCTTGTATGATTTCCAACTGATAAATCACAGTCAGTTTGTAGTAGCATCACAATCATGTGATCATCAGCAGGTAACTGACACAGTGTTCACATCATGCTTACAGCGACACCATGCCAGCAGCTATATCTCACAATGGGAAACCTTTAACAAAGCTGTAGATCCAGACTATAAGCTGCATCACTGTGAAAAATTAATGAGGTGGTCCTTGTGTCATTACTGACATTTCTTAATTCATTTTTTAATTGCGTCCCACCACTAATATATATATATATATATATATATATATATATATATATATATATATATATATATATATATATATATATATATATATATATATATATATATATATATATATTTATATATATATATAATAGTACTGTGTGTAAACATGTATATGTGTATATATATATATATATATATATATGTGTGTGTGCGTGCGTGTGTGTGTGCATGTGTACATATGTGTGTGTGTGTGTGTGTGCGTGTGTATAAATATATATATGTGTGTGTGTGTGTGTGTGTGGGTGTGTGTGTGTGTGTGTGTGTGCGTGTGTATAAATATATATATGTGTGTGTGTGTGTGTATATACATATATATATTTGTCTGTGTGTGTGTGTGTGTGTGTGTGCGTGTGTATAAATATATATATGTGTGTGTGTGTGTGTGTATATACATATATATATTTGTATGTGTGTGTGTGTGTGTGTGTGTGTGCGTGTGTATATATGTGTGTGTGTGTGTGTGTGTATACATATATATATTTGTCTGTGTGTGTGTGTGTGCGTGTGTATAAATATATATATGTGTGTGTGTGTGTGTGTATATATACATATATATTTGTCTGTGTGTGTGTGTGTGTGTGTGTGTGTGTGTGTGCGTGTGTATAAATATATATATATGTGTGTGTGTGTGTATATATACATATATATTTGTGTGTGTGTGTGTGTGTATATACATATATATATTTGTATGTGTGTGTGTGTGTGTGTGTGTGTGTGTGTGTGTGTGTGTACATATGTGTGTGTGTGTGTGTGTGTGTCTGTAGACGGTATATTTTAACATTTTGGTTGGCAGTGATAGGGCGGATGTGTTTGCGATGCCTCTGAGAACTAGCAGTGGGTTCCCTGGGACTGACCATGCTGGCTGCTTGACAAGGACAGGGGAAGGCTCCATAAAGAGCAGACAGGAGATGAAACATGGATTGATCAAGTCTATTTACCATCAGTACACTTTAGCAAAGTAAGATATCAAAGTAGGGAGGTACCTCCTAAAGGCCGTCTCATGAAGAACACAGCATTGAGAATGGCACTCATCACAGGTCACATACACCACTAGACTCAAGGTTTGAGTATATTGATTGGTGCTGAGTGAATGAGCAGGTGGGTGGAGTTGTCAGAGTATGAAGCAATCAAGCATCGATCTGTTTGCCTTTCACAAATTTATTGTCCTCTGTGTTCATGGGTGGGCAGGTAAGGAGTTTGTGCAAATTACTAAAGACTACTCAGAATTTTGTTTGACCTGAGGTCTATTCACATGGCAGCAGTATTATTAAGTGTAGTTTGATGAAACAAATGATCAACTGAAGAATTAACATTCAACCTAGAGATGAATAAAATAAAATAACACTGTGTTATTAGTTAAATGTAACTTTATTGCTAGTTAGGTAAGGTCTAACAAGACATCGCAGACGTCACAGTAGGTGAATTTTTATTTTTTTAATTTATTTTTTTACAGGAAAACAGCTTTGGTATTTGGTTTGCATACCACCACACACATCAACAGCATTCATTTGAGTACTTGTTTTGTTTCACACACAACCATATTTGCCTTTGATGCCTGATTTTTGACATCATTGTAGCAACTACTTTCATGGGGGGCATCAGTAATAAAACACTGCTGAAAGTGAGAATGTTTTACTCTATTCTTGCCTGTTTATCTTACAAGTCATTTTAAAGTCATGTCATCACAACAGCATACATACTCAAATGACCCAGGTTGTGCTGACAAAAAATCTTATGCTTGTACCTTGTAGACCTCAAATTATGATTTTTTTAGTAAAAGATCCAAAGTATAAGTAAGGGAACAAAAAAAAAACTCAACAATTGTATTATTATAGCAATGGTTCCCAAAGTGGGTGGAACTCTGAGTTGCCTTCTGGACCAGTCAAAGGTAGATTTGTCATGTCATTGTTTATTTATTCACTGCAGGTTAATTAGCTGTTACAAAAAAAAAAAAAAAACTGCAACATTTACACTAGCTACATTGTTTGTTAAGCTTTCAAACATATGAGAAACAAAATTGTATTTGCTCTGAAGTTATGAAAATTCATCTGTTAGAGCACTGTGAGAAAGATGTGAGATGGTAAAAAAACTAAAAACAAACAAAATTGTTGATGTACCCAGCAGCTTGTGGAACAAAGATATCCATCGCTGTCAATAGACAGTCTGTGTTGCCAATATTTTATTTATGTGAATTGATTCTCTCATCCCTGGTACACTTGAAAACATAACCAGCAACCAGCAGTCAGTATCACAGGTTGACTTTTATTTCTTCCCTAAAATGCTTGTAGTCTCTTCTTGTTTTATTGTGATTGGTTGGTTGATTGGCTAGACAGTTGTAATATTACAGTACAGGGTTTCTGTCATTTAGAAATCCTGTTTTTCAGGCTGCGATAGGCTGGTGACCTGTCCAGATTGAACCCTGCCTTTGCCTTAAATCAGCTGGAATAGACTCTGCCCACCCACCCTACATGAGGATTAAGTGGTGTATGGATGAATGGATTGACGGATGTTTTTCAGGTTCTGTTACAATTTTTCATTAGTGTATGTAATGATCATGCATGACACGGTAATTAACTCATCTCTTTCATTTGTTTCAGATGTTTCAAGCTACACATGGACAGTGGTGGGTAATTTCAGTGAGACTGCTACAACTTTGTGAATTAAAAGCTTCGGTCCTTGAGCTTGACCTCATTATGCAACAGAACACAGTTTGGGATGCGAGACAACAGAGACACTGGCAGGCCAGACTGCTCACTGCTCATCTTCTGGCTGACCCCCTCTACATATCAGTATATTTCCACAACCCATTGGTATGCATTTGGCTATAGACACCAACTAGGCATAATTGTTGCCCCAGTCTTATCATGATGTGTGTGTGCAGTTCTCCTCCTCTTCTGCTACACAGTGGCTCAGTGGTTAGCACTGTTGCCTTACTGCTAGTTTGCATCACAGCCTGGGCCTGGGATCTTTCTGCACAGAGGTTGCATGTTCTCCCTGTGCATGCATGGGTTTTCCAAAAACATCCATCCATCCATTATCTATACACTACTTAATCATCATTAGGGTCGTTGGGGTGCTGGAGTCTATCCCAGCTGACTCGAGAAAAGGCAGGGGACATCCTGGACAGGTCTCCAGTCTGTCGCAGGGCTACATATAGAGACAAACAATCACTCTCACATTCACACCTACGGACAATTTAGAATAATCAGTTAACCTCAGCATGTTTTTGGACTGTGGGAGGAAGCCGGAGTACCCGGAGAGAACCCACGCATGCACAGGGAGAACATGCAAACTCTGCAGAAAGAACCCGGAAAAGCCAGGACTGACCAGGGATCTTCTGGCTGCAAGCCGAAAGTGCTAACCACTACACCACTGTGCAGCCCTTTTCCAAAAACATGCTGAGGTGATTCTAAATTGTCCATAGATGTGAATGTGAGTGTGCTTGCTTGTCTCTATATGTAGCCCTGTGGTAGACTGGTGATCTGTCCAGGATGTCCCCTGCCTTCACCCTAAGTCAGCTGGGATAGACTCCTGCCCCCTGCGATCCTAATGAGGATTAAGCGT
Organism: Amphiprion clarkii; assembly: GCA_027123335.1. NCBI lineage: Eukaryota > Metazoa > Chordata > Actinopteri > Pomacentridae > Amphiprion > Amphiprion clarkii. The sequence continues at coordinate 315,691 of CM049584.1, forward strand.
TGCATATATGTATCCGTACACAGATGGATGGATATATACACTACCGTTCAAAAGCTTGGGGTCACCCAGACAATTCCATGTTTTCCATGTAAAGTCACACTTTTATCCATGTGCTAACATAACTGCACAGGGGTTTTCTAATCATCAATGAGCCTTTCAACACCATTAGCTAACACAATGTAGCATTAGAACACAGGAGTGATGGTTGCTGGAAATGTTCCTCTGTACCCCTATGGAGATATTCCATTAAAAATCAGCTGTTTCCAGCTACAATAGTCATTTACCACATTAGCAATGTCTAGACTGTATTTCTGATTAATTTCATGTTGTATTCTTCATTGAAAATAACTGCTTTTCTTTTAAAAATTAGGAGATTTTGAAGTGACACCATATATATATATATATATATATATATATATATATATATATATATATATATAATCTTTTGCTTTCAGAAACCTTGGAAATCTCCAATTAGTTTGTCACATAAATCAAGATGTTCATCATGAATAGAAAAAATAGTCCTACGAGTAAAATGATATAAATAGTCCAGAGAGAGAGAGAAAATGCCTCTGTTGGAGAGGGGCTGCACTGAAGTTCATGGCCTGTAATTATACTATTCCTTTCTGCAGAGGAATGGCATGAATTCCTTTCAGAATTGTTGATCTTGTGAGTTGTCACCACAAAGTTAATTTCCCCAGGGAGTACCATATAAATTGCATGCCACTGAACAGAGGTTATAGCTGTGGCCTTCGAGTTATGTTTGGCAGCAACTTCCTAGAGGCATGCTGAGGAGCAGTATCTGCAGAGCTGCAATGATTTTTCTTTTATTCACAGCACCACAATACTTTCTGCTTATTCTTTTGTAAGTGGGAACATGTATTTTGGTTACATCACTGTATACTGGTTTGTGGTGTCTTAACAATTGGTTGTTATTATGTTCCTATTTTTAAGGGGGAAAGTAATTTTGTGATAATCGAGGCTGACAAAGCTGTTTGGAGTGCAAATGTTGACTGGACACTGGGGGCTTGGAAAAATTGTGACATGCAGTGTTGCCACACAAACTTAATTTCTGTCAGTTTATATACATATTTACAGCAACCACTCTTGCATACTCATTAGTGTACAATACAAACAAGTTCAACATCTTGTGAATTGTTTAGAAAAATCCCTCATGGAAAGTCAGAGGGTTGAAGCTCTTCTAAATTTTAACACATGCTTGTATAATAATAAAATATTCAATAGTGTTAAGACCTGACTGTCTAGGGTAGCCGGATGGCAACAAAACACAGCAAAACCACCACTGAGTTACATAGTGAAGGGCTGGAATTTAATTTGAAAAAATTAGGTTCACAATAAAATACAAAAAATGAGGGGGTTAAATGCAAATGGTGCTACTGAAATAAAAGAACAAAACATAACCGAAAGTGATCTTTACTCAGAAGCTGAACATACTGCGAGAAAATAAAAGATAATTGGTACAGAAAAAAACCACTCTTAACCAAGATACAGTGCAGTAGCAGCCCTGACTGAACTAACAATGAATCCTTCATCAATATTTCTAACACTTCAAAGAACCACTCGCTAGTATTTAGTCCCCCCAACACACACACACTAAACACAAACAGCAGTGTTCTCAAATCTGACTGGGCAACTCAACTTCTCCTACGAATTGCCGACAAACAACTGAATGAATGAGCCTTTTCAGGCCACCTGGCACCATGATTGGAGGAGGTTGTTTGTCCTGGGCCAATCCAGCTACGGCTCTTGGGCTGTAGGCGGGGCCAAATCCCAGAGGTGGGAAGGAAGGTGTTGGACAGGCTCACAGCTGTTCATAATACAAATCATAATTGTGGAGGAGGAGTGCAGTAGGCCAGGGCCATAACAAATACATATATGGAAATGACCTAATATGTAGGGATCTGTGTATCCATCTTTCCAACAATGAGCATAGTGTTCATGTTTCAGAGGTTCTCCTGTTTGGGAATAATATGTCAATAATAATATGTTCACTATTTAATCGAAGACTATGTTTATTGTTGATGATATATTTAATGAGGAGGGTTTGCTGTTTTTTTTCGATGTAGATGTAGGTTTACTTATGTGTGGGAACATATAAGAGCATCACATCTTTTAAAAGCTTTTGCTGCTCTCTGAAGGCTCATAGTGTTCTTTGGAATCACCATCACTGGTTCTTCTTCCGCTCTTTCCTTCTGACAACTACAGGTGACATTTTTCTGACTCTCCCAGAGATTACATTCCTATACAATGACTTAACTATTCTCAGTTCCATTTTGAGGGAAGTATATACCCTCATGAATTGTGTTTTGATGATTATTTACAACTCACAAAAGAGTAATGAGTAGGGAGCTTCAGTCCCAGGTTTAAGTCTGCATCTATTCTGTTTCTGTATTTAGTTTTGATGGTCGCAAGTGACCAGAACTTTTTCTCACACAGATACTGTAAATAGTTGCAAAGAGAAGAAGAAAGTACACGGCCTTGTCTAAAAGTGCTGGGTATTCAGTGTGTTGCTTTATCCAAAATTCCAACAATTTCTTTAAGAATAGACTTTACTGTTTTGTAATTTCCTGCTCATCAGGTGAGGTCTCTTGGTGTTTTTAGAAGTTTCAATGTGGAATGAGTTTCTCACCTAGGTGTTCACTTTGGTCAACACTGGGAAGTGATTCCAGACCTGTTGTCTGAGTGAGATGAGGTGTGCTACGACATTGACTCTTACTTCATCATTAAGAGTCAGTGTGTTGTCAGAAAGAAAGCTCTTGAGAGTGGGGAAAGCTAAACATTACCTGACTTGACCTTACTTTTGAACAACTCCATCTTTTTCAGCAGTGCATTGATTTAGTCCTGTGCATTAAACACACTGATAGAGAGTAACTGCAATCCCACATTCAGCTTGTTAAAAAGGGAGAAAATGTGCAACAAATTCACCAGTTGACTGAGCCACACAGTATCTTTACAACATCTGATAGAGGGAAGTTTATGTCCTGTAACAACATTTGGATCTCTATGTGCAACATAAAGAGCTTCAAAATCAACTTCCTTCTTGAAAATCTCCTTATTTCAGTATGAAGCAAGAGCTAGACATGCTGACTGCCAATCTCCTCACAGACCACACTGAATAAGCAAGAATGCAGGCCACAATGAAGTTTAGAGTTTTTACCATCAAATCCAGCACAGACCTAAGCTCATCGGGCATTTTCTATACCACCAGGGCCTCATGGTGGATGCTGCAGTGAATCCAGCAAATATCTGGTGCCACCTTGCTATTTTAAGCTACTACTCTGCTTTGACGGCCTGTCATAGCACTGACCCCATCCCTGCAGAATCAAACAGACTTTTTCCAATCAAGTCCATTTTCTGGGATGAATATGAGCAGGTTCTAGAGTATGTGTTCTGCTAGTTCTGGTGTCCAGCAGATGATAGAGCAAAAAGTCATCCTCGAGATGCACCATCATATTCATATCTCATGTTAACCAGCAAATTCATCATAATCAGTAATCTCATCCAGCTGGACTGAAAAATGGTGGCTATTTTTATTGCACTCAATTGGTGTCTTTTTACTGTCATATGCCATTGCTCCTATTCAGTCTCCTCGATACAGTGTCATTCGAAAGTGGCACCATGTTTAATTGTTTGGCCACCTTCTCACCACTCATGATGGGGGTCATCTGTTTGGCTAATGGTGGACACAGTTGTTTACCAGTTGTATGTGGCTTATTAGACTATGCAGAGGCAGAAACGATACAAAGGCTCCTGTACTTCGGCCATGAGTACAACGCATGATTGAATGGTGAACTTGGACTGCTTTGGTGAAAAAAAATCCACTGCATCGCCTTGAAGCACTGTTTGGTTGTAAGATACCATCTCAGGTGTAATGGTTTCATACATTAATTGCTGAGAGCATCTCCATATGCTTTGCACTGTGGCCTGACTCTTCCTCTGTCCCACCTCATCTAAATCAAAATTCACTGTAACTTGAGTCATATTTCCTTACTGTTTGATGCCATTTGTTGCTTAAAGCCTGAACTGTAAACACTTTACTGGTGCTCTTGAAGTAGCGACTGGTACTTGTGCTAGTTAATCATTGTGTGGTACAACAGGGCTGCTCAAAATATTCTCCTCTTGAGCCATACTTTTCTTCCCAATAGTTCCTGCTTTTCATGATTTTAGTGAAGTTGTACTGGTCACCATTTATTTTAGCTTGTAAAAACTGTAAAAAAAAAAAAAAAAAAAAAAGCAAACTGGATTTTTCTTGACTTTCACATAACAAGAAGGTTGAGAGGGGAACAAAGACACATGTGGTACCATTCCTAATTCATTTCCTCTTGACAGAAGTGACTCTTATTTGATGCTGTAATGTGCAGTATGAAATGAGCCATTCAAGTGGGTCTGAGTTGGATTTATCCTTCTCAATACCGTGTTTATGCAAGAACAGATGCTACCTCTCATCATCTAATATAACCACATATGATATCATAATCCTTGAAAAAATCTATCAAGCCTATTAGAATAGAAAATCAGTCCAAAATCCTGGTGGAAATGTCTGTTTCCACCTGTGCTGAGTGATCGCACCCTTGGTTTCAACTCTGAGCCTTGACACTTGCAGCTGTCATGGCAGCTGTAGGGGTTACTTTTTGGGTTGCAATTTTACAAAAACAAATAATGATGAGAAACTGTCACAAGTGTTACACTACTGAAGAGAATATCAGGCAAAATATTGTTTAGACAGTGGACATTTTGAAAATTAATGAATACTTTTGCATTGCACACTATAAGTCTATATTTTTGTCTTTACTACTTGTGTGATTTCACTGAAGTACAGATATAATACATTTACTAATCTGTTATGTTGGAGAACATAAATATAGAGGATGTGTTTACTTTCATTCTATGTATCTACATATGAAGTCAGTGGTGCTGTTCCTGTATTTTAAATGTTACCATTGTTTGTTCAAAGTTCAGCTGTCTGAAAACTAACACAACTGAAGTCAGATTTTCTAAGTGGAGCTATGGAAAGTCAGTAAACAGCTTCCTAAAAAAAACCCCAAAAAACCAACTCCTCATCCTGGTTTTGAGATGAGTGATGTTACTGTTGTGTGACACAGTCCACAAAATAAAGGCAGACAGTTGCAGGTGGAGAGTTTGTATTGCTTGCGAGCCTAAAGGCTTGACCATTCTTCATTCTTCATAGTTGTTGATATTACAATCAGGTAAGACTAAAATGAGAGAAAGGTCTAAAGAATAACTGAATAATGTGACTAGGGTCAAACAATAAAGGAAAAGTTCAAGAAATATGTTCGAAGTCTTTGGTGAATAGATTCTATTGTGACATAATTTCAGGTGACAATTATGTCAGACACTGTGTCGATAATGGTGGTGGTGGAATAGTGGTGAAGAACTGTGCTGTAGATCTGGGTAAATGTGCAACCCTGTTACCAAAAATTTCTGTTCCAGTATAACTCAACTATGAAATACATGGTCTTTGCAATTGTATGTAAACTTTTGTTCACAACTGCGTGTCTGACTGCATGATTAATGCTCTAAAATCTGCACATCCCACAATGTTTCCCTGTCTCTGGCCAACTTCGAACTTTGTAGAGAAGTTAAAATGAAGTGGAAACTTTTATTTGATCCCAGCTCAGACATGATGAAGGTTCTGTGAGCTCAGAGGCCAAGATAGCAATCAGCTGGCTCTAAAAGGTCCCCGCTGGAATCCTCCATAATCTCTGAGGAAGTGTTCTATCAGGAATAAAATCTTAATAGCTTATAAAAATCATCTATGTGACCTTCAGGGAGACTTTCACTTCAGTTGAATGTGGAGGTGTCCCATCAATTTCCACTGCCGCTATGTATTTAAGTCGAATGTGATGGTGTTTGCTGTGCCCATTTTCCCAACAAAAGACAAAACAAAAGAAAACAACAAAAACAGCTGCAAAGACATTTTGTTGATGGGCCTCAGATGCATTTTTGTTTTATCATGTATGCAGGACAACCAAGGCTGAAAATATCCTCATCATGCTCACATTGTACAGTTCTGCTCTATGGGGAAGCATGTGTCTGAAAGGAAGGTAGGCTAGCCTGGACACTAACAACGCTTTCATTGTAAAGATTTGTGTAAATGCCACACAGCTGAAGACAAGCTATGAATTTTACCCTTTTGTGTTTCTACCGAGGCCTGCAGCAGGAGTGCCACAGTTTATGCAGAGCATACAGAGGGGGAAAAGGGCTTACATGATGTTATACTATGGTACTGGCCTTGAAGCTATGATGATTTATGAGGGCAACAATTTAGAATATTAAACATCTCAGAGTTGCAAATCATTTCTAACTGGTCAAAATTCCAGATTTATTTAAATTATTAGGGTCCAGAAAATAAAATGTTTTTAAGCTGGACAAACTCATGTCCTCCTGCTAATATGCAGGAGAGAAGTCTCAGGTCATGGAGAGCATTCATACCGGCAGATTTAGTCCAGCAGAGAGATTGTGTGGAGGGAGAATTTTATGAAAATGTGATGCAGGAAGTAGAGACGAACACATGCTGCCTATATTGAATTATAAGTATGTCTGCTGTTTTCTCCTGTGCTATTTTTGCATTTCTGCCCTTGAGACCTATGATCACTCTAGCTTTTCCTTCACCACCAAGACCTCCAGGAGGTCCAGGAAAACCCAGCACCAAGTTTCCAACAACTTCACCACGACCAGCATTTCCTCTTCTCTCCTCTCTTTATTAAGATGCTTGATATCAATGTATTTAATTCTTAAAATCATTTCTGTAGGTAACCTCAATAAGTATAGTTATTACCAACTGATCTCTCCTTCCTGAACGTACATTCAAACACATTCCTGTATATCTGGACATCACGTCATTACATAAAGATATCTCTACTGATTAACAAAAGGTAATATGTTAATTTTTTATGTAAATGAAAAAATGTGAGACACTTTACAGTGCTGTAAATACAATGTAATGCTCAACACTGGGTTTGATTAGAGAAAGTACATGTTTTGTCCACATCTCATCCAGATTTAAAAGCTCAGAAACCAGTTTTATTTGTTGTTGTATATCGTCCTCCTGCTCCTTACTCTGAGTTTTTATCTCAGTTCTCAGACTTTTTATCTGATTTAGTGCTCAGCTTAGATAATGTGATTATTGTGGGTGACCTGATCATTCATGTTGACGTGGACAGTGACAGCCTTACGACTGCTTTTCATTCAATATTAGACTCAATTGGGTTTTCTCAACATGTAAATAAACCAACTCATAGTTTTAATCACACCCTTGACCTCGTTCTGACTTATGGCATAGAAATCAAACAGTTAACATTATTTCCCCGGAACCCTCTTCTTTCTGACCATTTTATGATAACATTTCAATTTACAACAATAGATTGTATAGGAGTTAAGAATAAATATCATTACAGTAGATGTCTGTCTAACAATTCGGTGACTAAATTTAAGAAAATAATACCCTCTCTATTTAGTTCAGCACCACTTACTGATATAATGGAAGGGAAATATTATAATTTTACCCCCACAGAAGTGGATTATATTGTTAATAATGCTACAGCCTCACTGCGTACAACATTTGATAGTGTTCCACCTGTAAAAAAGAAAGTTGTATCTCAGAGAGGACCTGCTCCTTGGTATAATTCCCAGCTGTGGACTTTAAAGCAGGCGTCTTGGGTCTTTGTCATGTTGCAGGATCCAGCTCCACTTCAGCTTTAATTTTTTCACAGTCTCACATTATCCTCAAGCACCCTCTGATACATGGCGGAATTCATGGTGGATTCTGTAATGGTGAGCTGGCCAGGTCCTGCCACAGCAAAACATCCCCAAACCATGACACTTCCACCTCCATGCTTCACAATTGGTATGATATTTTTTTTCCTGGAATGCTGCATTTGGTTTACACCAAACATGTCCTCTGTTCTGGTGTCCAAATTATTCAATTTTAGACTCATCTGTCCAAAGAACATTATTCCAGAAGTCCTGGTCTTTGTTTATGTTCTCTCTGGCAAACTTCAGTCTGGCCTTCATGTTTCTCTCAGAAAGCAACGATTTCCTTCTTGCACGCCTCCCATGAAAGTTAAACTTGTGCAGTCTCTTTCTGATTTTAGAAGCATGTACTTTCACATCAACAGTAGCAAGAGCCTGCTGTAAGTCCCGTGATGACATTTTAGGGTTTTTGGAGACTTCTTTTAGCATCTTGCAGTCTGCTCTCAGGACGAACTTGCATGGACGGCCAGACCTGGGCAAGTTGGCAGTTGTTTTGAATGCCCTCCACTTTTAGATTATTTTCCAGACAGTGGAATGGCTGATTTCAAATTCTTTTGAGATCTTTTTAAATCTCTTACCAGACTCAAGTTGCTACAATCTTCTTTCTGATGGCCTCAGATAGCTATTTCGATCTCACCACGGTATTCATTCTTACTTCAACAGTCAGAAACACTCCAAACTAAATGTCTGAAGCTTAAATAGGGCAAGCCTCTTTCCAAATGCTGACTAATGTTGTTCTAATCATGTGCACCAGATGTGATACAACTGTGCATGATTTTAGCCATTTTAAGTGGGAATAAATGTGGGGGTGTCCTAATTTATTTCTCACCAGAAATTGCTTTTTTTTCTGACATTTTGAAGAAACTTTTAAAAAGTCTTTTCTTCAGTTTTAATTGTTCAGTTATATTACTTGACTATCTCAGCATTGTTAAAATTTATATTAAATATCAATATGTCCAAATGTGTTAATAAAACATACTGTTACGGGGAAAGCTGGGGAACCCAGGCGCAGACACAGAGAGGCTGGCAGAAGTATGAATTAAGGAAAAGGTTTTTATTTAACCGAAGAACTAAAACAATACATAAATGGAAAACTGAATTGGGGGGCAAACAGACTAAACCAAACCACTAACAAACACTATGAAATTAAGAACGGAAGATCACTAAACTAGAACTAACAAAACTAAGCAAAGGAGGGGTACTTATGAAATGGGGGAACTGAACAGAAGGGGTAGGGAAGCAGGCTCAAGAAATCTGGGGTGAACGGAGACGAGACTAGAGCTACTGGCTGGGGACAAAAATAACAGGGCTAGCGGGAATCTAAAAGAAGATCTGAGTCCAGGGTGAGGGAAATCCAATGGAGGTGAAAACAGAGTCCAAAAACAGAGTCCAAAAGCAGAGTGCAAAAGCAAAGGGCATGTGGGTCGATGATCCGGCAGGGAGTGAATGAACGGGCAGAGCTTAAATAGGTGGAGGTGAGGTGGAGAACAGGTGAATGGTGTGAACTGATTGCTGCAGCTGAAACTAATTGTAGCAATCAGCAAGACAGAGTGCAGGCAGGTGAAGCAGGGGGGCGAGAGACATGAGGGAGAGGTGACAGACAGAGGGAGCCAGAGAGAGACAGGTCAAAACAAACAGATGAGGAACAATGGGAGAAAACAGAAAAGGAGGAAGAAGGGCAGCGGCTGGAGCAGGATCATAACACATACAGGCTTTCATAGGGTGTCCTAATTTTTTTCACATGACTGTAGATGAGGCAATCATGACTCACTCACCGTGAACTCGACTGTCATATTTGTTGGATTCACTTGCGTTGATGCTATTTTGTCATTAGTTTTTGGTGGAGTAGCAGCATATTTTCCACAGACAGTTTTAACGTCTGTTGACTTGTTTTAATCAGTTATCAGTTCACTGTGTTTATGGCTTGTTCTTTGATTCATATACCCAACAGACACTAAAAGGGAACTAAATATTCATCTTCTTAATAGTTGTCAGTTTTAATGCACTTTATATGCAATTTTAGAATCAAATATGTGTACAGAGCGCCTCAGAGCAGAGTTGGTATGGTTTATTGTGTATTGACCAGAAAAGAGTGTCAGCATCTCAGTAAATATTACAGTTCATCTGAATTACCGATGTACCATGACAAAACAGTCAATCTACTCACTCTAATCGTTAATGTGGCTTTGTACAGTCAGTTGTTGAACTTAACCCTCGTGTTGTCCTGCGGGTCAAATTGACCCGTTTTTAAGTTTGAAAATGTGGAAAAAATAACTTCTGATGTCCACATTTTAAACATTTTTAGGGACATCTTTGAACAGTTTTTGGTGGAAAAAAAGAAATGTCAAAAAAAAAGTTTCTTTAAGAACATACAAAAAAAATCAACCAAAATCCAGTGAATTTCGCTGGATTTTGGTTGATTTTTTGTGAATGTTCTTAAAGAAAATATGAAAAGTTTTAGTCATATATTTGGAATCATTTTAGATATTTTTAGGATTTTTTTGGGAAGATTTTTACTAATTTTTTGAAAATATTTACAAGAAGTTTCTTGGATTTTTTAAAAATAAAATTTTAAAGGGAAACTTTCAATTTTCTTCCTGAAGGTTTTGCAAATTTTCAGAAATTTGGGGATCTTTTTTGCTGAATTTTTTGGATTTTTTTTCACACAAGGAAACAATATTTTTTGCTGTCCATAAATGAGGACAACAGGAGGGTTAAAACCGTAGACTATGTTCAGATGTCTGATTTTGACAAAGACCTAAAGCTAATTCGCATATTGGGAAATTTGTATGTGCTGCAATGTAGATTAGAAGGTTAAACACTCAGAAGTAAATGAAATGAATAAATTGTAGCAAAGATAAGTTGGAGAAACAATCCTCTCAACTAAATTTGTAGTGACCACAACCCTGTCTTTCTTGAAGTACACGGAAAAGCCAAAATAGAAATTCTTTCCAGTCTTAATTTTAAAGAAACCTCTGTTGTTGATACTGATGGCTGGCTCGATGGCTGTCATACAGATGCTTAACCTTTGGTTAAACATCTGTATGACAGCCATTATTAGGAAACACACCCATGTCACCCATGATCATAGTAACAATTTAACATAATCAGACTCTGCCTGTTTAACAAGTGTTTAAAAACTGTGGATTATTTCACCACTTTCCCACAAATTTCTTTCAGTGACCACACTTAACAAAACTCATGAACTCTTTTCTCATTCATACTCCATAACATGCATAACAGTGTAAATATGTAACATGTTTTTAAACTGCTATTGCACACAGATTAAAGTTAGAACCCTCCCACCACTGTACAGTATGAGCTACTGTAATATGCAAGTGCTTTATTAATAATGTAATAGGAATCATTTGTCCATCCCAGTTACTCGTTTTCTGGCGAATCCTTCTATTTTGCACAAGTTTGTTACTATATGCAAAGACAGCAAACAAAAACAGAGGACAATGAAGCTGCTGATTCATTTTGAATTCCCACCAACTTTTAGGGTGACAAAAATTATACTTGTGAAAAATCCATATGCCTGTTGTAGCTGCACACTAACCATGCAATCAGGACCTCTCACACCACCCACTATGTGTCGGAGTTGAACAACCCATCAGCCACACCACCCACACTGTGGACATGCAGGAAATGTAGGGGCAGATGCAACACCACCACTCTAAAAATTAGCTAAAACTTTAAAAATGTAATTGTAGATGGGTAAGAGATCTAATTGTAGGATTTGCTTCCCCTGTCTGTGCGAGCACCCACACTTCCTCAGATGCCCAGAGGAACAGTCATGATTTGATAGTCTACCTCTGCAGGGGTAGATTATCTGGCTCTGTGATTGGTGTATTTACTAATCAGAAGTGGCAGCCTGATTACACTGGTGGAGTCACCTTACAACATATGAGCCCACTGGAGAAAAAACTAGCTTGGTGTCAAGTTGGATGCATCTGTCACTTTCCACCTACATATGCACCTGATATAATCACAGCAGATTCTGGAGTGTGACTGGTTCAAGGGAATCATGGTTCAGTCTATTTTTCATTAGGAGATGAAGTCCAGTAATCAAGAAGCAATTTCAAGCCAAGAATCATTTATTGTTTTTGAAATCTCATCACAAAGTGATATGATCATAGCAGTATGTGACACTTTTCTTCATGTGTAAATTAGATTTGGTCACAGTGATACAATGACCTGCAAGAGTGCTCAAGTGCTCACTATGTCTAGGGCAGTGGCTCTCAAGCTTTTTCTGCCAGGCCTCCCTTTGGAGGACAAAAAGCTTCAGCACCTAGGCTGCAGACTGCTTTTACAAACATTTGTGAAAGAATGGCTCGCTCTCAGGAGCTCAGTGAATTCCAGTGTGGAACTGTGATAGGATGCCACCTGTGCAACAAATCCAGTCGTGACATTTCCTCCCTCCTAAATATTCCACAGTCAACTGTCAGCTGTATTATCAGAAAGTGGAAGTGTGTGGGAACGACAGCAACTCAGCCACCAAGTGGTAGGACATGTAAACTGACGGAGCGGGGTCAGAGGATGCTGAGGAGCATAGTGCCAAGAGGTGGACAACTTTCTGCAGAGTCCATCACTACAGACCTTCAAGCTTCCTGTGGCCTTCAGATTAGCTCTAGAACAGTGCTTCAGCAGAGAGCTTCATGGAATGGGTTTCCATGGCCAAGCAGCTGCATCCAAGCCATACATCACCAAGTGCAATGCAAAGCGTGGGATGCAGTGGTGTAAAGCAGCCACCACTGGACTCTAAAGCAGTGGAGACGCCTTCTCTGGAGGGACCAATCACGCTTCTCCATCTGGCAATCTGATGGACCAGTCTGGGTTTGGTGGTTGCCAGGAGAACCATACTTGTCGGACTGCATTGTGCCAAGTGTAAAGCTTGGTGGAGGGGGGATTATGGTGTGGGCTTGTTTTTCAGGAGCTGGGCTTGGACCCTTAGTTCCAGTGAAAGGAACTCTGAATGCTTCAGCATACCAAGACATTTTGGACAATTCCATGCTCCCAACTTTGTGGGAACAGTTTGGAGCTGGTCCTTCCTCTTCCAACATGACTGTGCACCAGAGCACAAAGCAAGGTCCATAAAGACATGGATGACAGAGTCTGGTGTGGATGAACTTGACTGGCTGCACAGAGTCCTGACCTCAACCCCATAGAACACCTTTGGGATGAATTAGAGCGGAGACTGAGAGCCAGGCCTTCTGGTCCAACATCAGTGTGTGACCTCACAAATACGCTTCTGGAAGAATGGTCAGAAATTCCCATAAACACACTCCTAAACCTTGTGGACAGCCTTCCCAGAAGAGTTGAAGCTGTTCTAGCTGCAAAGGGTGGACCGACGTCATATTGAACCCTATGGATTAGGAATGGGATGTCACTTACGTTCATATGCGAGTCAAGGCAGGTGAGCGAATACTTTTGGCAATATAGTGTATTAGGAGAACGGCTGAAACGAGCTGACTACAGACCAGAAAAATCACCGTGATGGAAACTGTTGCATCCAGATCTGTTGGAGCACAGAAAGAATGAAGGGAAGTTAGATTAATTATTCCACCAAGCAACGTGGCGGAGTTATGTGAGGATCGGCATATGTGAATCATTCCTCTGTTAGCAACATTACTCAAAAACTGACAAAGGGATTTGGATGAAATTTTCAGAGAAGGTCAGAAATGACACAAGGACCAAGTGATTAGATTTTGGCAGTGATGTGGCTCATAGTCTGGATCCACAGATTTGTTCAAGATTTCCCATTGGGGTAGCAGCACGGCGTCTGTTAGCTTTTCTTGTTAATTGACGGGACAAGCTGTGAGCGTGTGTGTGAACACGTGTGTGTCAGGAAGTGAAATTAACTTTTTAGGCCACTGACAGATATGTCTAAATATGATTCAGTCAATAGTAAATGATCATGTTCAGCATCCACTGACATTTGAATATTCTTTCTTTCAGTTTGAATCCAGGTCGGTGAGTTTAATAGCTGACCCTGACACCCATCAAAGCAGACATGCACATATATTTTTTTGTTTCACTGCATTGTCATTAATTACTTATTCTCTTTTGATTTGCTGTTCTGATATGCTGCTTGAAACACTGACATGTCCAAAAAACACAATGTGTATATGTATGCATGAAAGTATAGTTTCAGTTTAATCAATCAGACTTACAATCCACAAATGCTTGCCAGATTCCCCGTTGATTTTAACACAGGGGACAAATTTGAGCATATAAAGCTCATACTAGTTCAATAATCCCCTTCTCAGGCAGCATAGAATAAGACAAGTTATATATTTCTCTAAGGTTTTTCTGTATTTAGGGTTTTGCTTGCATCTCTGTTCTGGGGATGCTTCAGCAAGGGATGTTCCACGAGAAAGGTGTTTTTTCTCTGTGTTTATATATTGTTCTTTCAAGTGTTTTTGTCATTTGGGTATGATTTCTATATCTGCACTACTAAAATCAACCAAGATCAATAGTTTACATAGTTTTTTGTCCTTCATATATCCTTTGTCATTTGAGATATGACAGGCTCTAGCATAGCACGTCCGACTGGGGGCCATGGTTTCAACTTTGTCACCTGGAATTAAGGGCATTAACAACCCAGTTAAGCACAGAAAAGTGCTCCATCATCTCCACCAACTCAGAGCTCATATCTTTCTCCAAGAAACTCAACTTACGGTATCACAATGCTCTAACCTCTGGTGCAGATGTGTGAGTCAGGTATTCCATTCCTCCTATCAGAGCAAAGCGAGGGGGGTGGCCATCTTAATTCATAAGTCAGTACCTTTTACATGTTCCAACGTGATAGCCGACCCTAATGGTAGGTATGTAATAGTCAGTGGTAGACTATCTAATAGAAATATTCTTCTTGCCAATATCTATGCCCCTAACTGGGGAAGTGGTGACTTTTTCAGGTCAGTTTTCTCCACACTTCCCGATGTGGCCTCTCACATGGTGATTTTAGGAGGCAATTTTAATTGTTGGTCGAACCCCCATTTGGATCAATCCTCTATGAAACCTGTGAACTTATCAACCTCAGCTAAGGTTATTCAGTCTTTTATGTCTGAATTTGCAGTCTCTGATGCTTGGAGGACCATTAATCCAACTCAGAAAGCTTATTCTTGTTTTCGTCAGTCCATCACACTTATACACGTATAGATTATTTCCTTGTAGATGACAGACTCCTTCATTCCATAGCTTCTTGTGAATATAATCCTATTGTTATCTCAGATCATGCCCTGCTCACTATGGAAATTCTGTGGTCAGATGAGTCCAATTTCCAGCTTCATCTTCCTCCTGCTAATGTGAGGGTATGCAGAAGGCCAGGCAAAGCATTATCTCCATCATGTACAAAACCTACTGTCAAGCATGGTGGAGGCAGTATCATGGTTTGGGGATGCATGAGTGGTGCTTGGCACATTAAACCCTGTTTTCAAGGGGGTCCAGACAGTCAACAATACAGCAATATAACAACACAATACAATACACCACACAAACACATTCACACACAAACACAAATACAGAGGGTATTCAACCAAACTACCATAAGACAGTCTTTATCTACAGTGACTCAGAAATGGCAAGGTGGGAAAATTGCATGAGGAGGTGATGAAATAAAATAAAGAGATCCCTCAGCCACAAAAGCATTCAACCCTAAGATAAGAAGACAAATCACGTTTAAATAGATTTAGATTAGGGAGGGATCTAATGTTAGCGGGAAGATTGTTCCAATCAGCAGGAGCTTTGAACTTGAAGGCCTTTTTACCAATAGCCTTCTTAACATAAGGAACAGAGAAAAACAGCTGAGAGGTATGTCGTACTTGGTGTGAAGACGAAAATCGAGACAAGTACTGTTTCAGATAGGTTGCATAGTTTAAATTGTAACATTTATATATGAATACAAGCCAGTGCATATGTCTTCTCATATCAGGGGAGATGAGGTTGAGGTTATGATATAATGTACAGTGGTGAGTATGGAACGCACAGCCAAGAACAAACCTACAAATTCTATTGAAAGCAATATTTAACAAAGATAAGTCAGATTTGGAAGCAATTAGATAGACAACATCACAGTAGTCGAGCAGAGGAAATAGAAGTTGCATAGCAAGTTTCTTCCTTATATTGAACGTGAAACAGTGACGAGAGCGATAGAGGGTACTCAGACCAAAGTTAACTTTGTTTAATACATAATCAATGTGAGATCTGAATGAAAGAGCAGAATCAAGCCATACGCCTAAGTATTTAAAACTGTCAACTGTTTGCAGATGTGTCCCATCAGTACATGAAATAGTTAAGGGACTGAATGTGGATTTTAGCTTATGTTGAGTGCCAAATATCATAGTGTAGGATTTGGTCTTGTTCAGAAGTAACTTGTTATGAAGTAACCACTCTTGCAGAAGACTGAAATCCGACTGCAGTGAGGTTTGAATTTGTAATAGATTTGGTTTTGAAATATAGATAACTGTATCATCAGCATATAAATGAACATGACAATTCTTAAAAATTAAGGGCAGACTATTAATGTAAATGGTGAAAAGCAGGGGTCCAAGAGTTGAGCCTTGAGGCACTCCACTTTGCTGGATCAACAGATCAGAGTTTTTCCCATTCACTGTAACACATTGTTTTCTATTATGTAAGTATGAGTTAAACCAAAGCAATACATTTCTCGAAAGTCCGATAGCAGAGAGTTTATCCAAAAGTAGATAACGATCAACAATATCAAAAGCCTTGGTAAGATCAACAAAAATGGCACCAGTAAGCTCCCCTCTATCCGCTGCAGAGAGTACATCATTTGTGAATTTAAGTAGAGCTGTGGCTGTAGAATGGTTAGGTCTGAAACCAGATTGAAGGGGTGTAAGAATGCTGTTACTACAAAGATAGGAGGAAAGTTGATTAAAAATTATTTTCTCAAATATTTTGGCTACTGAGCATAGCATCAAAATAGGCCTATAGTTGTTGCAGTTCAGATGATCACCACTTTTAAAAACTGGGATGATTTTAGCGTATTTCCAAATAAGTGGAAATTCACTGGTGTCGAGAGACAGGTTGAACAAGTTGGCCAGTGGATAAATGATAATATCGGCAGCAAGTTTGAGAAATCGAGTTTCAACCCCATCAAATCCAGGACCACAACCCACTTTGGATTCACAAACGACTTTTCTCACCTCCATTGGAAATATTTTTCGAAAAGAGAAGGAGCTAGCACAAGGCGGGGTATTAACAGGAATAAAAGTGGTTGACTGATGGTCAGATTGAAGCAAAGAACAGACAGAAGAGAAATGATTAATAAAGTACTGGGAAATAGATAAAGGATCTTGCAAAATATTGCCATCAACCTTTATTTGAGTCAAAGAATGTTTTTCTGAGATGTTAGTAATTGTTTTTATTTTCTTCCAAAATTCTTTAGGATTTTTAAAATCACTAGTCAGACTTTCTTTAAAGTAATTGGCTTTAGCATTGGAGGTTTTGGTTTTACTTAAGTTTCTCAACTTCCTATATGTTTCCCAGTCAGCAGCATCTCGCGTCCGTCGATATATCGCCCAGGCTTTATCCCTTTCCCTAAAAAGGGAAATGACTTCAGAGCTAATCCATGGGAGATGTCGACCCTTAACCTTAATAGTTTTCCAAGGTGCATGTTTGTCTACTACCTTCATAAATTCAGACAGGAAAAAATCCCACGCATCTTGAACATATGGTATTAATTGAAACCTGTCCCAATTAATGGCAATTAAATCATTTATAAATAAATCAGGATTAAGGTTTTTATACTGTCTAATAGTAATCACTGAGATTGATAGTGTTGGATAAGCATACAGATAGCATAACTGGCAGCATCATATAGATGACCTAAATATGCATTTAAATTTGATAACTGGTGGTCCAGCTCATCATGACTGGGATTGTACAGGGGTTGGGTAGCAGACACAGAGGTAACATGTGAAGGTTTTTTATTATTATTATTATTATTATTTCTCTTTGCAATCAGGAATTAGAATAACCTAATCTGTCTCACTAAGTTTGCGTTCCACCACATATGGACTGCTCTTTCCTTCAAGAGTGGGGCAGGTAGGGATGACTTGTCTCTGTTCACAGCAGTAAAAGCACTCTTGTGTTCTGGTGGTAGCAGTAGGGTTATTACTGGAGCCTTTAGGGAATCATTTCTTTTCCTTAATTGGAACTGGATTGCAGTGAACTGAGGAAGAGAAAACATTTAGGTGTTACAACAAACTCCTCTGTCAGCAGCAGTGAAGGATGTTACTTTCTGCTCATTTAGGTATATGACAATTTTCTCAGGGAGCTGATTTTTTAATCCATGCACCAGTTTGAGCTCACATAGGCTATCTAAAGTTGTTACCTTATCAGCCTGGCACCATTTGTCAAAAAGAGAAGGGAGAAACCCGTACAAACTCGACATACTGTATGTTTGGGTGGCAGTTTCTTCATATTTTTGAAACTTTTTACCTGTATGGTACTGGCGCTAACTCAGGAAGGACAGTGGCTCTCACAATATTAGTCTTAACTGGCCTCAGTTGACAGTGAGATACACACCTCTTAGGCCTCCCCTGGAGGCCACTGTAATGTAGCAGCAATAAACTCAAATGCACTGAAATATCAATCTACCTCAGATTCTCTGAAAGGTGGAGTTCAGTGTGCATACTTATGTCAAAGCTGTCCTCAGACCTTAGGGAAGGGGAGGAAGAGGGTGGAGGACGGGTAGCTACACACTCTATCTCCAGGATTCACACCCTTACATGTATGGCCTCCACCTCCAACTCCTAATTTCTCATATCTACCTCCTTAATGCACAGAGTTACAGAGTTAGCTTCAGCTCCTCTGCAGTCATGCCAGTTGGAATATCACCCCTTAGATAAATAAACCACTTCAACTCAGCTTTTCACACAGCAACTATCCCTCCACATAAAAAATAGCAATTAAAACCTGATCACCCTTTCATCATCTATTACATTTTTTTTAATGTTGGCTTGGTAGTAAAATCTTCCAACTTGAACTCCCTTCTACCAAAAAATAAAAATAAAAACAAAACTGCCAGCCAGACAAGCAGAGATGTACAGCAACAAGGCAATGACAAAGGACAGAAGAAGAATGGGCAAACCCTCACTTACATATGAACCAATTCCAGGAGAAAGGGCCATAACACGTTGTGCTCCTCTCCATACTTCCCATTCCCAATTGTTGACTGTCCTCTCCCCTCCTTCATGGACATCTACTCCACCTGGTGCCTCAGCAGAGCTCAGAACGTCATCAAGGACAGTTCACATCCCGGTTCTCAGCTTTTTGATCTGCTGCCCTCTGGAAGGTGCTACAGATGCATTAAAGCGAGGACAAACAGACTTAAAAACAACTTCTTTCCGAGAACGATCACCACCCTGAACTCTCACAGGTCTCACACAAAGCCAACATCATGTATCTGTGCAATCAATATACGCCACTGACTCATTCACTGTTATTTATGTTCACTCCGTTATTTATACTGTATATATGTAAATAGATTGTTTTTGCACTGTCTTTAAGATTTCCTTGCACTGAAAAGGAGAAGCTCTGCAATCTTGTTATACATTGTATAATGACAATAAAGAATATTCTATTCTATTCTATTCTATTCTATTCTATTCTATTCTATTCTATTCTATTCTATTCTATTCTATTCTATTCTATTCTATTCTATTCTATTCTATTCTATTCTATTCAAAGATGGCCAACTGTCATGGAGCGGGTCAGAGGCTCAAGCGTGGAGCATCAACAGGGACAGCACTTTAAATATAATAATTTATTTACAAGAATGGATAATAGATATTTACAGGAAATCAAATGAGGTCTAATGTAAATGGAGTGATAGTACAGACAGATGGCAGACACAAAAATCTATACTGGCCAAAACAGAGTAAATATTCAACAAGAAAAGCACCCAGTACTCCGCCAAGGCTGCTCGGTTGTACAATTTCAGACTGATAACTTCCGATAAGACCGCAGCGGTGGATTTGTAGTAGGATCGTAATCATGTGATCATCAGCAGTCAGCTGGCGTAGCGTTCACTTGTTGTCATAGCTACAGTGATGCTGTGCCGCTATCTCGCAATAATGTGGAAATCTTTAACAAATATGTGGATCCAGATTATAAGCCACATCACTGCCAAAATCTAATGAGGTGGTCTTTGCATCATTTCTGACCTTCCCTGAAAATTTCATTCAAATCCGTTATTCCGTTTTTGAGTAATGCTGCGCACAAACAGATTCACAGATTAACAGACAAACCCACATAATTCTGCCACAATCCTTGGCAGAGTAAATATCTGTAAAAAATACCCTTCCATAGGGTTATCACAGTTCATTCAATTCTACAATAGCTTGTTCGTGCTACTATCAGTCAATTCCACCTTTTCACTGTACACTGCTCTGTATTAGAAAACCAAGGAGTGGCAGAGTACTTGAAGACATATTTTCCCTTAAAGGCCTGTATCTCTGCTGTAATAAGGCAGCTATCTACTCACAGTAGTGTAATACGCAGCTCGACTGCTCTCAGGGGATCACAGAACTGTTAACATTTTATTACTAGACCTTAGAGGCCACAGTGATTAATTCTGTTTCATCAGCTCCTGGTTTAACATTTGGGCTCCCTGATGTCTTTTAAAAAGGAATTGCTCAACAGAAAGTGTATGATGTGTGTCTGCATGTAAAATGTCACTAATAAAAATCCTCACATAGACGTTTCCCATTATCTTTTGGCACTAACATCGGTCTTTCTTTATTTCTTCCTCTCTGTGCCTGGCAAATATTTTACGCTTTTTCCCCATCATGCCTTAGTGGGGTGAAAAGTGAAAGGCAATCGTGTCATGAGATGGGAGACACAAATTTGGAGCAGAGCCGTAGAGCTCTCCAGAAGGCCGTCTGATTGGCTGATGAGGCCATGGAAAGGCTCCTAGGAAGAGGTGAGGAGTGTTAAAGCGAACTGCTCACTGCACACCACTGGTCAAGGAGAAATGGTGTTTAGAAAAGCGTGATTGCAGTCATTTAGGTCCCACCAGAAGGGATGAGATAGAGAATCACTGTGGAGGCCAGAAGTTACACACATACTGTACATACTGTACATTCTTGTCTTTACAAGGAAGAATCAATTTCATATTTTTCCCTACATATCAAAAACACAAAATCATTGTTTCTTGTAGTCTTCTAATGTGATATACTAACTTTCCATAAAACCGCCTTAAAAATACAGACAATACTGTATCAGTGTTAGACATTTGAAATACCTGCTGATTAGAATTCTTTGTAACCTGTCACTTTTTATATTCATCATAAGTGACAAGTTTCATGGACTCTCTCTTACATTACCTCTTATATATGAAACTGAAATAATGACTGCACACTGGCAGTATAGCTGAAATCCAATTTTGCTCTACCTACACTGATCATTGTAAATGTAGTAAGGAGCTAAAACACGATTGTGGTAGAGTTGCATGTGCAAAGTCCTTTTGTGGTTGATACAGTGGTTACTACTGTCACCTTACAGGCAGAAGGTCTTGGGTTCAGCTGGGGGTCATTCTGTGTTGAGTCCTTGCCTGCATTTTTGGATTTTCTGGCTTCTTTCCATAGTCCAAAGGGGTTAACTGGTGATTGAAAAACTAGCAGTGTATAGATAATGGATGGATGGATGGATGGATGGATGGATGGATGGATGGATGGATGGATGGATGGATGGATGGATGGATGGATGGATGGATGGATGGATGGAAAAAGAAACCAATAAAACATGGGTTCATGAAGCAGAGACTTGCTGTTTTCAGTTCAAAGTTTGTGTTATTTATTTGAAGGGGCACATTATGGTACTTTGAGCAACAAGTTTATTCACTTCTTCCTGTTTGCATTGAGCTGTAGTACAAACACATACTATATCCATTAGTCCAGAATCAACCACTGCATCTCCAGTCGTCCAGTCCAGCAGATGGCAACAAATTAACATACGTCTATCAGGCATAACATTATGACCACTGAGAGGTGAAGTGAATCAGAATCAGCTTTAATGGCCAAGCACGTACACAGCATACAAGGAATTTAGATTCGGCTGTTGGTGTCATCCTAGGAATAAGGAAAGAAAATAATAAAATAACTATAAAAAGAAGAAGAGAAAAAAGTAATAGTAGTAGTAATAAAAATAAGAAAAAATAATTATATACGGATATTTACATATATGAAAAGAATACATAAACACAGTAGTGCAAAATGACAATTGCTACAGTGATAATACAGTGCAAAAAGCAGAGAATACTGTTGTTAGTATAATGTACATTTACATCGGTATATTATACAGGTGTGGTGGAATGGCTCAGCTGTTTATTGGGATGATGGCAGTGGGGAAGAATCTGTTTTTTTGTCTAGTAGTTTCAGTGTACAGGGCTCTGTAGTGCCTGCCAGACGGGAAGGGGGACAACAGTTTAAGTTCAGGGTGAATGGGGTCTCTGATGATGTTCCCTGCCCTCTTACTGGCTCTAGTGGACAACAGTTCCAGGATAGAGGATCCAATGATGTTTTCTGCGATCTGTTTCTGTCCTGCTGTGTGACTGCTCCAAACTACACAGTGACAGAGGTGCACAGGACAGATTTGATGACTGCAGTGTAGAACTGGATCAACACCTCCTGTGGCAGGCCATGTCTCCTCAGCTGTGACAGGAAATACATCCTCTGCTGAGCCTTTTTAAGGATGGAGCGAATGTTCATCTCCCACTTCAAGTCCTGGGAGCCTGTAGTCCCCTGGAGCTTGACAGCTTCACAGCTGACACAGGGCTGTTGCTGATGGTGAGGGAGAGCAGTGATGAGGGCTGTCTCCTGAAGTCCATTATCATCTCCACGGTCTTGAGTGTGTTCAGCTTCAGCTTCTGGTTCTGGCAGCACCAGATCACCAGCCGCTCAATATGCAGACTCATCACCGTTCTGGATCAGGCCAGTGACTGTTGTGTCATCTGTAAACTTCAAGAGTTTCACAGCAGGGTACTTGGAGTTGCAGTCATTGGTGTAGAGGGAGAAGAGTAGTGGATACAAGGACCTCAGTCTTCGAGAGGTTAAGCTGAAGGTAGCATTTTTTCATCCATTCCGAGATATCTGGAAGGCATGATGAGATCTGGGCAAAGACCATGTGGTCGTCTGGGGGGAACAACAGGAAGAGCTGGGTATCATCAGCATAGCAATGGCATGAGAAACCATGGGAGTGGATTATTGCACCAAGTGAGGATGTGTATATTGAGAAGTGGAGGGGACCGAGCACTGATCCTTGAAGAACTCCTGTGGATAGACTGTGCAGTTCGAACACTTCTCCCCTCCAAGATACTCTGAAGTATCATCCTGAGACGTAGGACATGAACCAGTGGAGGGCTGATCTTGGGATGACAAGCTCAGTGAGTGTGGAGAGGAGGATTTGGTGGTTAACTGTGTCAAAAACAGCAGACAGATCTAAAAGCAATAGAGCTGAAGACTGTGTGCTGGGTCTAGTGTAGGTTTTTTGAGTATTGGAGTGACCTGAGCTTGCTTCAATGTAGTGGGGAACGCACCTGTAGCAAGTGAAGGAGTTGATGATGTATGTTACTGCAGGGTTACATGCTGGGGAAATGGTTTGTAAGAGGTCAGATGTTATTGTTTCCAGTGGACAGGTAGTGGAACCAGAGTCCAGCAGTAGTTTAGAGACTTCCTCCTCAGTCAGAGGGGAGAATGAGGAGACTGTGGCTGTATTAGCTGGCAGGTGGACGATGAGTTGGTCAGGCTCAGGGAACAGGTTACTGAATGCAGAGATTTTGTCTTTTTTGTATGATAACAAGACACAGATTTGTTTTTTTTTTTATTTATTTATTTAAATCACTAAGTGTATATCAGGTAAATAACAACCAGCCTGGTAAAAACAAGTACTTAGTTAAAATCAGACAAATATAGTAGTTCTGGTTAAACAGACTTAATGTATTATTGTCATGGTTACAGTAATAAATGAGGTTCAATTAAAGGATTGCTCATGGTCATGTAGTATTGTCTGTCACTCCTTGCATGTATTTTTCTTTATTCAATATTTAATCATTATTTAATGAAATGAATCTACATGTTATTTTTTTTTACCATAAACACTAATTATTAGTATTGCTTCTACCCCATAAAAGCACAAGTACTCAGTGAAATTTGATAGGAACCAGTTTGAGCTATCTGCAAAACTATCTTTTTACAACTGTATGAAACATTTACCTTTTCTTGTATTTTTCCCCTCAGAATATCATGTGTATGTATAATACATCATTATGTAGTGTTGCCTGTGGTCTGAAACATTTATGAAGAGAATAATTTCTAAAATGATCATTGTAATAGCTTGCCGATAGCATTATATACAACTTACTAGCAACTGACCTATGGCACTATAGCTGCTAAGTCAGTCACACTCAGCAAAATGTTGACCTAAAGTATTCAATCCAGTAAATGTAAAGTCAAATCAAAAGTCCACAGTGCATTATAGTTTGAAAATACGAATGGCGGTCTACTTGGAACTAATGAGTTTGATATTCATTGAAAGTAAGGGCATGGCGTTCAGTACGAAGTAAGTTATTAAGTCTGCCACCACCTGAATGGCTTTCATCTTGTTTGCAATTTTCAGCTACATGTGCAAGGAACATTGTTTTCTGCATAGTGATACAGATAGAATTATATATTGTCTTACAATAAAAAAATTAAAAATATAAAAAGCAGTTACATCTTAACCTTATGGAAAACAACATGATTTTGCACCAAAGATTTTACAATGCAACATTTTGAAGAAGATGTGGTTTGGATGACTTTCTAAAACAACTCATGCTGTTGTTCTTCTTGTGAGGGCAGTGTCAGTTTAAAATAACTGTAATCTTGTGTTTGCTTTTCTTTTATCTTTTATTTGAACAAAATAAATAGCAGTGGAAACACAGTTCTGCTGAATGGTTGACTGAAATGAATTACACTGTTTGAAACTGGACATTATGAATAAAATAAAAATTACTCTCCCTTTCATCTGTCTATTACTCTACTTGTATAAATGTTCACTGGTGGATTCACATTTACATAAAAGTTTTCTAAGAAAAGTAATTCTCTAAGAGAATTACTTTTATTCTTTTGTCAGTCTTATAATCATGAGTTAAGGTTTTACGTTTTTCTATTTGGTGTTAAGTGCCACTCAACGCTTCCTGCACAGATTAAATGAAAAGGAGCTTAAAGAAAATGCTGTTATTATTAACTTTTAATCTAAATCATCTTCAGGAGGAATAGAGGGCTTTAACAGCAAAAACAACAAATACATTATTTCTAAAGACTTGGTTGGAATAAGTTTACAAAGTAGGGCCTTTTTCTTCCTTTGCTCTGAATCTAAACTCAGCCTGTAGAGAATAATGTGACCTGCTCCTATTCAGAATTATTTCAGCAGAAATGGACATTTTACTGAATTTATTGTAGAAGGCATTTATTTGGGCAATTGTATTTGTTTGTGTGTGTTTGCATTAACACTGCTGGATTATTATTTCTTATCAGTTTTTTGTTTGTTTGTTTGGTTGCTTTGCCATGACAACAAAAAAAATCTTCTTTTACAAATAGCTTTGCAGATCATGACACAGGGTTAACCAGAGCATAATGACCAATAATAGTTTATCTTTAGTAATATAATTAGAATTACCATCAATAAAGTTGGTCTGTAACTCGGTAGCTGATGAAGTGACGAGTCCTTCTCTATAATCTAAAATGTATGAGGTGAGTTTGGTATATTGGAGAAATATTGCAACCATATCTCATCACACCGTTACCCCATGCTCTATCAGTGCAAACTTTACAGAGCAAAGTCACACAAGGTGAGAACATTGGACACCCAGGACCACAACTGATGATCAGACAGAAGCGAGCCACCTTGTGTGCTGCAGTCTTCTATGGATTTCAGCCTTCATTTGACAGGGTGTCCCTCAGCTCAGCAAAGCATCTGTCTCAATCAATGAGGCCAGTAACCACAGGCTCCAGACAGCTTGTCTGTCTGCTACTGTGTTGTCTCTGAAATTCACTCTGCCTCACCGTCTGAAGTTACCAGCCGCTGAAAGCTGCCACTCGGCAGCAGGTCAGCCAGCAGAAATCACCGATAAAGATTGATGGCCAAAAACATCGCCACATAATGTAATTATGCATGTGTATCAAACACATACTTGCCTTTCACGAAAGATCAAAAAACGTGTGCGTGCGTGCGTGCGTGCGTGCGTGCGTGCGTGCGTGCGTGCGTGCGTGCGTGCGTGCGTGCGTACGTGCGTGCGTACGTGCGTGCGTACGTGCGTGCATGTGTCTGTAGGCTCTAGATGGATATCACTGGCAGCAGAATGATGACCTGATACTGTCTTGTATACACTCAAAAGAATGATAATGGCAGTTGCTTCAGCAGAGGACCATGTTTCTTATTCATTCCACTGCATGTACACAACTGATTTCTTCTTTGACGTCCCTTTAGTTTTCCCCTAGTTCTGCTGCTATAGGCCTAGGCTGCTGGGGGACCTCTCTGGATGCACTGAGCCCTTCTCTAACTACCTATGTATTTACTATATATACACCATTATTGCATTGCATTCACTGTTTCCCCCTGTGTCCTTTCTCCAAGTGTCAATGGTTCCACAGCTGGATAATTGTGATCTGTGGTTGCTGTCCCACCAGCTAGCTGAGTCTCCATCATGTCCACTGTGGGATGCTGCTGCTGTCTTTATTCCAGCCCACTGCTTCCAGCTGCCCATTTCCTCCAATGTATTTGCATTACCCTTACTATACTTGATATGCTCATTTGCACACTGTTTGAATTTTATTACCACTTATATACATAGTATATTTAAAGGCCAGAGTCTTACACCATAACAGTAAACTTATGAATCAGTTTCAGTGTTAGCTTGTACTTTGAATGTATCATCTATCTTGTCATGGATGTATCCAATTGTGTTATTCAGATATTTCCTCTCCCTCCCCTTCCCCCACCACCTCTTCTGA
>CM049584.1:347500-432500 GCA_027123335.1 Amphiprion clarkii
CCAAGGGAACATTTAGGATAGAAGACTCAGACAGTCAAGGATGAACATCTAAGCCTGACAGTGTGTTCATGTTACCTTCACAGTGTGTGTGTGTGTTTAGTGATGTTAGTATTACAATTTACAATTTCATTTTTTAGATGCTTTTTATCCAACATACCCTAGACCGGGATTTGAACCACCAATCACCTGTGTCACTCAATGAGCAGTATTACCTATAGAGATATCTTTGTTTCCTTTGTGACATCTATGTCCACTGGCTGACTGCAACAAAAACATCTATTTTTAACAAAATAACAAGAGAAGATATCAAGGACTGGGGCTTTACCAACCAGCATCCCTGATGTTTCTGCCCTGGTCATTCTACTTGTCACTTTTCATCAGAGTGATGCAGATTTGTGGTGAAGTGTGTTGAAATGGAGTTACACTGCTCCATCTAGACATTGTTGTTCTTCTCTGTGACTGGCTCAGATGGCTAAGATGATAATAATAATAATAATAATAATAATAATAACATAATCCCACACCCTATGACCTATATTCCATTTCATATAGTCCTTTTGGTCATGCTGCCATGAGCACTGATGCTGGCACTTTTATTTTGTAGTGTTGCCTCCAAAATAGCAAGTGCACTTGGAGAGATTTATAAACAGTGCATATAACAAAGGAACACTGCCACACTCATCAATCCTGGCTTCTGCACACTGTCTAATAGATTACTTTTTAGTCACAGAAAGGTGTCATTACCGGCTATATTTCTGACTGTTGCCAGGTCTGGATTTAAACACAAAGGCTGCAGAGCTTTCACTGTTAAATGTCCTAACCTTTGGAAGACTTGCCTGAGGACATTTGGGCAACAAACTATTAACAAAATATTGTCAAAGGGTTTTAACGCTCATTAAAATGATTGTATGTCATTTGAATCTGATTTGTTTCACACTGTGCTGTTTTCGTTGTGGGCTACCTGGTTGATCCTGCCAGTAGCATATGCTTGTCTCAAAGATTAAGCCATGCAAGTCTAAGTACACACGGCCGGTACAGTGAAACTGCAAATGGCTCATTAAATCAGTTAAAGTACTGTGTCTCAAAAAGTATTGCATAAACAGAGTTTCTTATTGTAGTGTTTGCACCAAAGACCTGCTCCTTTACGCAAGTTGTTGCACTTAAACAAGCCAATGGACCTCTAGGATCTGAGGCATCTGATACATTCTTTGTTTCAGAATGAAGCCAGCAGCAGATGGGTTCCCCACATTAGAGCAGGGTTCTGCTCCAGGTTTTTTTCCCTGTTCAAAGGGTGTTTTCCTGCCACTGTCTCCTTAGGGCTGCTCTGGGGGTTCAGGCATATGGGTTCTGTAAAGCGTCTCGAGACAATTTGACTGTAATTGGCGCTATATAAATAAAATTGAATTGAATTGAATATGATAAAAATATTTCATGTGATGCCTGAGGCTTCTACTGCTGTATGTTTTCTCTTGGTTTGTTTGTTTTTTTTAATTGAAAATGAAAAACCAAAGCTTTGTTTTTTAATCTCTGCTTTAGAAGTGGTAGGAACTCGGTGTGTGTGTGTGTGTGTGTGTGTGTGTGTGTGTGTGTGTGTGTGTGTGTGTGTGTGTGTGTGTGTGTGTGTGTGTGTGTGTGGTTGCTGTATATAATACATTGTACGTGTCTCAGTGTTTTCTCTTCTTTCTTGAACCATAAACAGAATAACAGTAAGTAAACAACCTGATTAAACACAGATCAGTGACAACTAGAAGAAAATTATTGTGAAGGCATCAGTTACAATTGTGAGTGCATGATTCTAGTGAAGATACTGGTGATGTTGAATGTTTGTAGCTGCAGTATGATGTGAGTTAGCATATGGAGATGCAACTGATGTTTAGATGTTTTTAAAGTTTGTATATTTTTTTTATTGTTTCCATCTGCTCATCCTGCACTCGTATTTGCACAGCCATGCACCTCCTGAGAAAATGCATCAGAGCATCCCTGTGGGCTGTGACCTAGAATTTCAATGAAGAGAATACCATATCTTCAACAATCAATATTGTGTCTTTAGCATGCTCCTTGTTCTCTGTGACAGCACACTGGCAGTCTCAACCAGTCAGCTTTACATAAATGTGGGTTCTATGGTGTGAGCAACAAAGATGATACTGGCTGGGATAAAAAGCATGTGGCTATGTGGGAGTGACCCCTGAGGCAAAAAAAAGGAAAGAAAAAAAACTCCAATTGTTCCATAAAGCACCACAGTTGGATAGGTGACCTAAATGCAACTGAAAAACATGAAAAACGCAAGTTGAGAAGAGAAATGATCAATGTGGAGGCATTAGCTACTTCTCAGTAGCACAAATGATGAGACATATCCAACAGAAGAGAAAACCTTTAATAGCTTAAGTCAAGCAACTAAAATGTAAAAATTGAACTTAAGCAACAACATGTACGTAAACATTAAATTAGTTGGACAAAATGAGTTTATAACAGTGACGTAATTGTGATAACTGGGATAATTACAATGTTTTTGGAACAAAGTGTCCTCTGATTTTACAGTTACATATCAGTTTTTCTATTGTTGGTGAACTACCATTATACTTGAACTGTTTTATCCATCTAATCCGGATTGCAGTGGAAATTTGTAAAGCAGAGAATCTCAGACATTGTTGTTCCCTGCAACTTCCTCCAGGTTATTCAGAGGACAGGGCTACAGTGAACATTTTAACATTGGGTTTGCTCTGGGGGTTCAGGCCATATGTGTTCTGTAAAGCATGTTGAGATAATCTGAATTGTAACTGGCACTATTTAAATAAAATATTATTGAATAGAACTAAAGAATAGAAGTTTACAACAGGATCTATTTTATTCAAATGTTGTTGGAGAAGTTAAGTGTCACAGGAGTAATTTCCAGAATTCTGGAAAAAAAAAAACTTATTGTTACGGTGCGTGGGGCGGTGTGAACCCAAAGTGAGAGCAGCACAGAGCGGACGGCAGGCAGGAGTGATTATACAGGGCTTTAATCACAAAAACTGACAGAAATGCCACTCAGGCCAGAAAAACTCACTATGCCCTTTCTTCACTGGGGCGGCAGGGGTCCACGTCCTTCAGGACGGCAGAGAAAAACGGCAGGCTGCACCGGCAGTTCCAGTCTGGGTAACGCACCGCTGTCTGTGACTCCCAGTAGAATCCCACACCCAACTGTGTGGGGAGACGGTCTTTATACAGGAGGTGATCAGGATGAGCTGCAGCTGCATCCTCCCAGCAGCTGCTTGCCATCAGCGCTGATCACCTCCAGCGGTGTGACATTTATGCATGTGAATCACAGTGTAACCTATGAAAACCAAATTTTGGACATGTATTTAAATACATTGTGGAAAAAAGTTCAAGTAATTTTTTTTCCCCTAAACGAGATAAGTAAATAAAATGCATCATAATCTGACAGTTGTGAATATTCATCTTTATTTTTGTCATCACACATACGTAGGCTTATATAAACTGTATTGTTACTTCAGAAATTTTACACTAGGCAGGTCAAAATATAAAGAGCTTATTCTTCTTTAATGTAATCGTATTGTATTATAAGTATGATACAATAAAATCAATATTGTTTGCAGATTTATCATAATTGTTTGCTGCATGTTCCTGCAGTTAACAGCCTCGTTGGCCAGCCCAGAGTTTACTGTTTTACTTGCTATTGTCTGTCTGTTTGTCTCTGCTTTCTTTTTCACCCCAACCAGTCGAAGCAGATGGTTGCCCTCCTTAAGCATGGTTCTGTCTGAGGGTTCTTCCTCTTAAGGCCTCTGCACACTGTGCGATTTAAACATCTTATAAGTTCACAGCTTGCTACACTGTACGACATGAATCTAATCATCTTTGGCCACGACATGAAGTTTGCTCTGTGCAGATTGTACAATGAAAATGCAGCTGAATTGCAGCCTACGATGCATGGAAGTCAAGGTGAATGTGCAAGAAGCGTGCGCCATCCATCCATGAAAAATAAACAACCGAAGCATAAATGGAGCACCTACAATCACAGGGAAACTAGCTAAACATGAACATAATTTTTATTTATTTAATAACATAAACTAAGTGCTGTGGCCACTGTTTACAATGGTGTTTTGTGTGTGTTTGCGAGCCGCTAATGTTAGGTTACTAACCTGGGAGCTGCAATTCTACGGCTATATCCTTCCATGCTTCGTCCTTTTTTGTCCGGTTGTGGTTCGAGCTGGAGGACACATCAGAAAGGCTTCTGCTGCCACAACTCTACTAGGCTGTCTTCTTTGTTTAAATCCCACATACTTGTTTTGATGCATTCTGCCATTGTTGCCAGTGTCGTGCTGATCATTATGTTATTTCATACTGCATTTCTATTGGTTAGTTGTCGTAAGTGGCAGCAGCAGTCACACTGTGAGATGATCACCCCAAATTTCTGACACTGTCAGAATTTTGTCACAGCTTGTCTTTGGTAGCAAGACCATGAAAACTGTTGTCCTTGAACCTGTCTCCCTGTGCGATGTAGGACCACTGATTTAGAGCCAAGACCAAAGATCATGATTGTTATCTTTCGTCCGGGACGGTAAAGATCGCACAGTGTGTAGTGGCCTTTAAAAGGGAGTCTTGTTAAGTTTCTCTTTATAATAGTTTAAGCCCTTGGACTTACTATATGAAGATGACTTACAGTGTGTTGTGAAACGGTGTTATAGAAATATAAAACTGAACCGGTCACCTGTCAGGCCAAAAAAGAGTTGCTGGTTACCCTCTAATTTAGCAGTGGAATAGGGTTTCAATTACTAATCAATTATTAATCAGGCAAAAATATTTTTCTGTTACACTGCAATAAATAAATAATTTAGTATCTCTCTCTATTCAGAATCCAGTGAGCATACGGTGTCTCTAATTTCGGAGCATTAACACTAGTTAGAAACTAAAGTATGCAAGCAGTTACAGTGTGAACAATGACTGTGTCGTCCCTTTCTCCCAAATTTCTCCGACCCTGTAAGGCTCTACTTTGTACAGGTCTTACTAGCATATCTATTTCTTCTACAGCTGTGGATGGAGCAGAAAAGGTCAGTACCACCTCACTAGCTAAGGATAGCTTCTCTCCAGAGACCTATGTGCTGATGCCCTGCTGGTGTCGTCAGCTTCCTGTGTCACAGTTCTCCGCTTTGTTTTCTCTCTGTCAGGTTATTTGCATAGATGGAACCATATGTTTGTGAGCATTAGTACATTACTAAGATAATGGTTAGATTACTTCATTAAATTCCTCCTAAAATTTGTTTTAAAACAAGTAAAACTTTGAAAATTTCCTAAAAATCTATCTATCTGTCTGTCTGTCTATCTGTCTGTCTCTCTGTCTGTCTGTCTGTCTAAATTAGCCTACATATAGTGTGGTTTGAGCCATTACAGTGATCAGAAGACTAAAGGGAAAGTATTTTTCTTCACTGTCTCAAATTGATGGATTAAGCCCAATATTTGTTTTTGAAAACAACCTGACCAATAAATTGTAGCACATGGTAACCCACTATTTCATTATTAGAAGACATTTTTCTTGTACCGTCTTTCCATGTTAAGATCTTTCTTAATCAATAATCTTGCCATCTCCAATCTCAAACCTGATGTTGATCCTGAGAAAGAGGAGGAAGCATTAGTTTCTTAATGAGCGCATTAAGCACTTTGATCAGATTTATGAGTGTGATTTACTGCAAGCCTGCTTGTTTTTATCAGTCTAAAGACCAATCAGTCATTTGGATTATGTAAGCTTATACACAGTAAAAAAATGAAGCTTCAATATTTCAGAGTCAACCTATTTTTACCTAGATAGAGTATTTACAATTCTATGGAGAGTAACATGGAGTCAGGTAGGTAATGTTAACATTCCCATGCTGATAACATCGTTTATAATTATTTTTCAACTAAGCATGGTTTTAAAATTTGACTGATGTGGACTGAGGACATGTTGGTAATATTTATTCATCGTTTGATGATACTGTCGAGTAGCTACATGCTAACAGTTTAGAACTTCGATATCGTCTCATTGAGTTAAGATATAACATATTAACTACACATTTCTTCTACATGCTGCTGAGGTAATAGTATTGCCACCTTTCTTATGGCATGGTTGTAACAACCAAATTATCATTTATTAGTATGCTAATAATTGCTAATTAGCGTCCATGCTAGACAAACAAATTTCAGATGCAATGCTACCTCTGCGTCGATAAAGTTAACTCTACTGGTTTATATTGTTTAAAGCAAAATGCCAAATGAATATGATGATTTAGAGTTTCGCTCCTTATTTAGTGAGTACTGTGTATTTTGCATAAATTAACTATTTCATGATGGATTTGTTAATCATGACTCAAGTATATCAACTCTGCATTGTTGTTGTTCACAGAAATCAAGCAAATTGCAATAAGTGCAGACCAATACTTGGTAAGCAGGGTAAAGTTATGAAAGATTAGATGCTATCCATACTTTACCCTCTTGGAGTGACTAATGAGTTACCAGAACTGGTTGACAAAGGGTCTTTTCTAGCAGCTAACTTGTTAATTATCTGCCTTCATACTGTAGCAGCTAAGTAATACTAACTCTGAACTAATGTTTCTATTTTATATAAAAACACCAGCTCTTACTTGTAAACTTTTTCACATTGTTTATTTGAACAGAACACGCTGCTACATGTTTTGTTTGGCAGGGAGCAGAAGTATGTTAGGCTGTGTGACCTAACATTTCATGCCTTCATGAAAGAGGGTTAGTTAGAACATCAGGATAAAACAACTCTACAATTGCTAATTGGTCATTATACCTAATTAAGCATAGAAACATTCCTTTTGAACTACCTAAGTCAGTAATTGTTTCACTGTGCATTACAATGAATGAGAATGGCCCAATGACTTCAGCTTCAACTCATCAGCATTTTGTGAGACATAGGCTTTACTCTACTTAGTTGACCCAATGATTGTCATCAGAAGGAAATGCATGGCCTTTCAAATTTTGTACCAATTTCTATCATATTTTTTTTCCCTCCCATTACTTCAGTGTGCCTAAAATTTAACATATTAGAAATCAGACGGCTAGATATGAAGGTATATGACCAGTCTGACCCAGAAGTTGATGCAGAGATTTTCCAAGAAATAGTGAAGGAGTCACCTGGAACCTTCCCAGTAAAGCTGAGCAATGAAAAACTTGGTAATCACCGACCATTCACATATATGTTTATATTAAACTTAAAGGTAGGGTTGGGAGCATTAACAGTTCCATTTAATGCTTCTGGTTTGTTCATGTTCCTTAATGCACAGATGCATCTCTATCATCATCCTCAGCATCTGATGATACTGTCATTACGAACTTCACAATATGTGGCATTCCAGAAGAAGTAGCCGCTGCTGTAGGAAGTCAACCAAAAAGGCCGTGCCATAGAAACTATGAGGCAAAAGCGGTGGGTAGTGGACATTGTTGTTAAGTCTAATCTGGATGTTGTTCCATTTGATTGGGAGTGTTTTTATGTAATTAATTTCCAGTCTTACTTATGGTTGAACATTTTCTGACTTCATATTTTATTTCAATTTAAGTTAATTGAAAACATCCTAACAACAAAGCCCGGCGGTAAACACATCATGCAAGATTTTGCAAAAACCAAATCTCTGACAGATGCAACCAGAAGACAGATGATAAGCATACTTGCTGCTGAGATGATAGAAACACATGGCTAAGAATTATACATGCAGGCTACAAAGAAATATAGTTAGTGTTGAATCATTTTAATTGTGTTGTCCAGTTCCAACTGAGTGACAGTCATCATTGAATTTATACATTAGGAAATCTCCCCTAAAAGTGTAAGAGGGATGTATGCACAGTGGATAGTTGCTCTATTTCCATATCTGGAAGACCCATATTCATAACATGGATATGTAAGTAAAAGGGTCTTTGCAACATTAAATGCCTAATTGACCTCAGAAATGTTGATGGCATGGTCAGTCTGCATGTATTCAATTACATAGGAACATTACTACGATCCAGAGAGTGGTTCGAAATACCTTGCATGGTTGTTGAAGACCATTCAAAGAAAATCGACAGAGGAAAGAAGTGTCTCAGTTAGCAAATCTCCCAAAAGTAAGTTTACCTATCAGTTACACATGATATTGATGGAATTTGTAGGAAGGCCTCAATAAAATTGTGTTTATTTAAGTTGGTTGGCCAGGCTGTGGTCGACCCAGACATTTCACCTCTGACACAGTGTTATCAGATGTGGATGTGGAAGCAGCTGTTGCTGTTTTGAGGCACTCTGCTGAGGAGGACACTATCTGTGAGAAGATGAAAGCTATCTTCATTTATCATCATTCAGTGGTCAACGATGAAAAGAAAGCAGCAGATCTCTTCTCAGCCTTCTCATGGTTTCTGGACACACAAGGACTGGTAAGACGTCTTCATTTGTGGATTCACTGAAATATTCCATGCAGCATGCAGTGTGACTCGTCTCCTTTCTGTGTACTGTATTTTTGCATTACAGACAGGACAAGATTTCAGACTTCTGTTTGATGAGGTCACTGCCAACAAATTTTTGGAGAGATGGCCCACCAGTCTCACAGCGAAAGTTGTAAAGGAAAACCATTCGACTGGTTCCCACCACAGAGCTCTTGGAGTTAATGAGCAATGCTGCGTCAGCTGCTGAAGTTGAGAATGGTCAGACTTCATCGCCATTGTTGGTTATGTAGATAATTGTGCCACTTTAATGTATTTATGGCATAATGTTAATCTGATATTTGTTGGTCTGTAGGCTGGGGCAGTGACATGTCTGCTATCTTGCTGCTGCTACCACCATCTGCACAAAGACGAAAGAGACCAGGAAAGATGTGCATCTCAAGCTGTCGATAACCTCATTGAATTCCTAAAGGTATGATAAAAAGTTGTTTACCAAAGCACCATTTTCTTGTCCATTATCCTCGCTGCATCCAGAAAATAGTACCTGCGCTTCATAGTTGGTGTATGCGCTATGAAGGTAAGCACAATTTTTTCAAGAAACAGCTCAGGTCATTTAAAAATATCACCAAAACATTGGCCAAAAAACACCAGAAATATATGGCATGCGTTTGGCAATCTTCAACAACATTTAATTGGTTAGACATTGGTCCAGGAAAAACGGTATCTTTGGAGATGGTAAAAGGAGGTTCTGGAATTGCTATGGCAATGCAAGTGCCCGGTAGTGTTGAAGTTATGAAAGTGAACTGGGCTAACACAATGGGTTTGTTTCTCGCCCACATTTGGTTATTTGTGGCGAAATTGAGTCTGAAGTGTCACTGTTTTACCAGATTGAGTCACTTCTGATAAAACATGACTGAAACTGTTGCTGCTCACTTTACCTTTATGTACAGTAACATTTCAAGAACATTTCCATGCCTATGAAACGGCCAGGACAAAGCAAGATTTTGTTGTCTTTCATGTCGACAACCTGCATTATCCCAAATCTTTTGACATACAAATGTCTTATGGAGTGAATGACACAGCTGTCTTTGTGGTCCCATATTTTTTTCTCTGGTGAGTATCATAGCAGTGTATTAAAGTTGTAATGGTTTGTTATATTTGTTAATGTTCAGTATGAAATTGAAATGAGAGATGTAATAATAAATGCTGTTACTTTACTTAACCTTGTATGTTTGTATTTATTTCCATGTGACAGGTTCAATCACAGCAGTTTAGCAATATAGCATCATATGATGAATAGGTAAAAACATAACACTGCAGAGAAATAAATACTAGACATTCATACACATTAGAGTGTCATTTTTAAACTAAATTTGGAGGAAAAATCGCTCTATAAAATGTAACCATATTACTCTGATTGCTCATTTTACTCATTGGGCATAGAATAAATTTTACTGTAATTTTGAGTGGGACCAAAAGTTATCTGAAGTTAAACTCCACTCTCTAAGAGTTCAATTGACACTCTGTTTTTTTCTATACAGCTTTATGCTGACTGTGGTGATATGAGGTTGTAATAGCTGCAGATCCTGATGTGTGAATGCTGATGTACTGACACAGCAACAATGTGCATGCACAAGCATGATGGATAAACGTTCTGGATCAGTTCTGATCTCTCATGGTGATTACTAAGAAAACACAATTTAGATTTATAGTTATTCATGTTAAACTGTTCATCTAAATAACACAAACACATACACGCACACTTACAAAGATACACAAACACAAGCCTATATTTAGTGATGTCTGTCTTGTAGCTTTTGATGTGATATGGATATGAGATAGTGTCCAATTTGTATTTAATGCACTTATTGCACAAGAAAACTTTTTGGAAAAAAAATCATAAGCATATGTCCTGTTCGAGACAATGTGCGATCTAATCTGATTGATCGAAAGGTTTAGACTCTACTTCTAATTCGAACCTACTTGTTCCAGATATGGACAAATCTAGGAGAGAGATATCTTCAGCTGGTAAAATCTAATTATGCACCTTTGTGGCGAGAACATCATTATAAGTGTGTGGGATAATATGCTAATTTGTGTGACAGAGGAATTATATGTTGTTGTGTTGTGCATCTATCCAAAGCCTAATATCGTATTCTTCTGTGCCCTAGAGTTTCACTGATGTACAAAAACAAACAAAAAAATAAAATAAGATCAGCTCACCACCCTGCTGCCCTGGGCATGTATTAATCTGTGGCCTAAACCAGGCTCCTACAAAGACATGATTTTTAGACTGACTTCCCTTATTTAGGTAAATACCCAACAGTCACCATTAAATTAGAAAGTTCCAGCTGTTTTTGTGAAAGCTGCATAATCACCACATATTACCACACAAAGTATATATCTATTTATTTATATTTTTATCTATATAGATAGATATGGATATATATGAGCAAACAACAGTAAATCTTTTTGGGTGTACACCCAAAATGAGTTTTTGTACAAGAGACGATTCATTTGTCATCTGGACGCGGAGTGGTGTAGGTCTCCTCTAATCTGACAGTATATTAAGATAAGTCCTTTATTTCTCCCCACGCCAGGGGAAATTCACATTGTTACAGCAGCTTATGTAGCAATAGACGTAGTGATAGAAATAAAATAATAACAGAACTGTAGTAATAATATTTACAATATGTACAGGGGTGAGAAATGAGGATCATGTTTAGTTATTTTTCCCTTAGATAGTCCTCCCTGCTTGTATTATTTAGCTCTCTGCATTTTGTAATAAATTTCTGTTCAAAACCAGCCTCTGTCTGTCCTGTCTCTGCACTCGGGTTCTCTGACAAGCCAAGACAAACACCCTCAGGCCCTCAGGATGCAGCTAAATCAGGTGTCTGAACCACCTCAGCCAGCTCCGTTCAATAGGAAGGTGCAGCAACTTAATTGAGTTTCATCTGGATGTCCAAGCACCTCTATCTCTACAGCTGAGCCCAGTCACCCTAGAGAAGAAACTACCCAGGTCAAATTCCAACTCTCACCATGGCCATAGGTGAGGGTTGGAATGTACATGAACAAGTAAATTGAAAGATTTGCCATCAGGCTCAGCTCCCTCCACACCATGACAGCCCGGTACAGTTACTGCTAATGCTGCATTATTATAATACAAGCAGGGTCAAAAATGCACACAAAGCACTCAGGATCATAAAGAAAAGCTGGGATGCTGGCACGGAAGAACATGATGGAAAGGGTAAGTGTGTGTATACATACATATATATATATATATATATATATATATATATATATATATATATATATATATATATATATATATATATATACATAAATAAAAAAATTTGCGGTGGGACGCGATTAAAAAATTAATCTAATCAATTACAGGCTTTGTAATTAATTAATTGCAATTAATTGCAGTTTTGTCAAATAGTAATATTTGACACAATAAGTGAAGTGCAATTAATTGCATTATTATTTTTAACATGTTATTTTAGCTGTAATTAATTAATCAAAATTAACACGTTAAAGTCCCAGCTCTAATATATATATATATATATATATATAT
This sequence comes from Amphiprion clarkii, assembly GCA_027123335.1. NCBI lineage: Eukaryota > Metazoa > Chordata > Actinopteri > Pomacentridae > Amphiprion > Amphiprion clarkii. The sequence goes on from CM049584.1 coordinate 359,481, forward strand.
ATATATATATATATATATATATATATATATATGGGGCAGGGGAGACAATGGCGCAGGTGGAGCAAATTAGGGTGGGACAGGTGATCACACAGACAGGAAAGAGGACAAAGACCGGGGAGTGTCAAGGAACCTGAAACAAGACAGTAAGTATGAATGCAAAATGGGAAGTGACAAAATGAAACAGAAGAAACAAAAACATGATCTGAGAGCGGGAGCTGGCCATCACATTAATGGTGGTAGTAGTGTTGATACTATTGGTAATATTTTGGCCACATTTTGACTTTATATTATTCTACTTATTGCACAGGTCTATTTTGCATTCATGTCACTGCAAAGAAACAGCAGTAGGGAACGGTAAAGACAACTATTTAAAGTAAAATAAATCACTTAAGCCAAAAAAAATTGCCACTAGGTGTTTCAAAATTACCCATAGACAATAAGAAAACAGAAGATGAATGTGGTGTATCTTAAATATAAACTGCCATAAATGTGTATGACATTGTGTGTCCTGAGTGTTATGTGATTTTTGAAAAATGTTAAATTTACATGTAACTTAAATGCTTTTTTGTGTTTCTTACACTCACTTTCACTTTGTTCAATGGTGACCTGCAGGACACTGCCATTTCTCTTGGCTGTGTTTGGCAGGCTGCCTCACTGAAGGAGGTTAAGGATCACAGAGGTCAGTGGTAACACATGCAGAGCTGGCTTGGGGCGGCCGCTCCTTTATCAAAAAGCTGCTGCAAACTGTCAGCTGTGATAAAGTGAGACAAAGCTGCTGGTACTCATTCAGTAAAAGATAGATTTTTTCTGCTTTAAAATAGAGGGCTGGTGGTTGACTACCACAGCCTAACCACATGCTCCAAAATATCAGTCAAAGCTTCTTACATGAAATAGGTTCTAATAAAAAAAAAATGCGGTGACTTACCTAATATATTGTCCAGAGCAAGAATTTCTGCATTGTCAGAGTATCTGTTACTGTAAGACAGCCATTCAGTTTTGAGATGAACTATGTTTCCATCTTCTGTCAGATATTTGGTAAAAAAATGTGGTCGCAGGTCAACTTTGGCTATGGTTAGCCCTGAGCTAGCTCTCCTCCAGTCCGGTTGAAGAGAGCTAGCAGACTTGCAATACACTTTCAAATCTACACAGACCATAATCAAAAGTATAAAGATGTCTTCAATTCTGCCCTGTCAACTTATGTTTCACACATCATCCAGTCCGGCCACAAGACCCTGTTCTCCACCATCAGTTCCCCTTCTGAAAGCCCATGACAACACCTCTCCATCCTTCACATCCAATAAATGCCAGACTTTCCTTTCATTTATTCAATCCAAAATACACTCAATCTACAACACCGTCCACACCTCCACCCCCACCCCATCTCCCCATATGAACCAGCAAGGTCCTTGCGCTCCCAGGGGACTGGTCTGCTGAGTGTCCCTAGAGTTAAAAAGAAGACGGTCGGTGCGCAGGCTTTTTATTTCCGTGCACCAGCTTTATGGAATGCTCTTCCGTCTAACATTTGGCAAGCTTGCTCAGTAGAGGTGTTCAAAGCAAAGCTAAAGACCCACTTGTTCTCTGCTGTATATGAATCCTAACTGTGAGGTACTGTGTCTTCTTAGATATTGTTCTTATCAGTTTTATTGTTGTTATTGTTGTTGTTGTATCTTCTGAGCCATTGTTTTTATCCTTTATCATTTTATTGTACTTTATCTGTTGCTTGCTCTGTAAAGCACTTTGATTTGAAAGTACTATATAAATAAAGCTATCATTATTATTATTATTATTATTATTATTATTATTATTATTATTATTATTGTTATTACTTTGCTCAACCTCTTCCACTGCTCAGTGTTTTTCTCAGTTGTCTCCTGCATCTCCTGCTCAACTCTCCCAACTCGTGACCGGAATGAAAACACCCACCTGCACCCTGGACCCCATCAAAGCTCAATCAAGACCTGCCTTCCTGTCGTCTCTCCACTCATCATTCCCATCATCAACTCCTCCCTCTGCTCTGGATCAGTCCCTGAGACCCTCAAACTTGCCGCCATCACTACCATTCCCAAAAAACCTGAACTTGACACTGACATTATGTCCAACTTCCCCCATCTCCAACCTCTGTTTCCTCTCCAAAATCCTACAACGTGCCGTCGCATCTCAGCTCCAAGCCAACCTCACCTCCAATAATCTGTTAGAAGTATTTCAATCTTCCGTCTTGAAACATCAATCCACATACAGCACTCACTTGGATCAAATCGTAGTCTCCAACCAACAATAATTCATCCACATAAATAACCACTCCTCCTCTACTGCTCCCCTGGCACAAGGCATCCACCAAGGTTCGGTGCTTGGCCCCCTGCTCTTCATCCTTTACATTCTCCCACTTGGCAACATCATCCATCGTCACACTCTCCAGTTCTACTGCTAAGCTGTTGACATCCAACTATACATCTCCACCAAATCCATCACCTCATCCCCCCTCTCCACCCTCTCAAACTGCCTTTCTGAAATAAAATCCTGAGTGCACACTAACTACCTTCAACTCAGCTGTGACAAATCTGATCTCATGTTCATCAGCCCCAAATCCTTCACCCAGTCCATCCATCACTTCTGCCTCACTATCCACAACTCATCCCTGACTCCCTCCTCTCACATGCGCAAATTTGGACAAATCATTGACACCCACCTCACTTTGGAATAGCACATCAAACAAGTCACAGAAACACCCTTTTATCATCTGAAAAACAGTGCTCATCTCTGGCCATCTCTCTTACTCCCTGCAGCTGAAACCCTCATCCATGCCTTCATCACCTCCAGACTCGACTACTGCAAAAACCTCCTCTATGGCCTACCCTCCAAAGTCCTCAAAAAACTTCAGCTGCCCGTCTCCTCACCCACACCCGCTCACGTGAACACACCACTGCTGTCCTCCAAAATCTCTACTGGCTTGTATGATTTTTAAGTGCTTTAATATCTAATTTTGTTTTCACTGCATTGAAAGAATGTTCTAGTCTGCTGTGACAGCATGTCAGCCTATGCATTATTTAGTGAGTCGCAAGTGGTTTGCATCTATACAGTGATTCTACCCAAAGTGCTCCACAGTGTTACTGTCGTTGAAGCGCATATGCAAGCATGTACTCAAGCATGAACCCAGAACGTTCTGGAGCAACAAAGCTTCAGTGTTTTGTTCAAGACGCTTACTGCCTGTGGACAGGTGAAAAACACTGAACTTTAATGCTTAGAAGGATGCTCTCAATCGCTGATATTAAAAAAACAAACATGTTTATATGACTGTCTGTGGTAGTTGTGCTGAAATGGAGGAAAGCATAGGTGAGTCTTTAATCCTGGAGGAAGATCTGTACGGCAAGCTGTTTGACAATTATTAGCTAGACTGGATATGTACTACAAATATCCATAAATTAATGCATTTTAGTCAACAAAACACTTTTCACACTTTTCACATATCCATCCAAACAACTTTTCACTTATCCAAACATATTTTCAGATATTGACATTGTCATTCTTTCACCAATGACATCATCTTTAGTATTCATATCTGTAGGGTTTCTCCTTACAAATATCTATAATTTAGCTGCAGATATTAAAGATGCACATTGTGGATGCCAGCAGCTGAATGAGGACTAGTATTATTTCCATTTTCCAGTTTAATTTTCACTAGCCATATTAAGATACCTACATAATGCTTTTTATATTATAAAGTTTGAACTGTTCACAGTGACACAACAGATATCTTAAGCTTGAATTCTGCCTAGTCAAAATGTAATTACAAATATCTTGAATTGGAGTTTTGACAAGTTTTGCAAGGTCAACAGAATGGCGTGGCATCATAAATAAAATTTCTGATGAGTCACAGAGTAATTCTAACTAGTCAAAATGTTATGTGTAATTTTGATTCCAGGGAGTTAAACTCTGCTATTTAATGCCAAAGTGTCTTTCCACAGGCAAGGAAGACTGTAAAGCTACAGACATAAACAGAACCGAGTGAACTTTGCAAAATAAAGCTAACATCAGATAAAGCTAGGTGTTTATTGGTAAGTTCCTTCTTGCAACATGAATGACGTCACTGGTCACCAATATCAGCTAGAAAAAACATTTAAAACTATTTAAGAGAATGCAAGGGAGTGACTGGATCTTTAAAAGAAATCTTTCTTTCTTTCTTTCTTTCTTTCTTTCTTTCTTTCTTTCTTTCTTTCTTTCTTTCTTTCTTTCTTTTTTTAATCACACACTATGTGACTTAATCTGTCAACACCAAATTGCCCAGACTGCTGCAAAGCCAGTATAGCATGGCCCATCCCTTGTCGGCTCTACAGACACAATTTTATTGATAAATTTACACCTTTTCTTCTGAAAACTACTAAAGTAACCAACTATTATACTGTTTACCAAAAGAGACATACAACAAAAAACAGCATAGAATGTAAGAATATGTGAATCCTTAGCTGATTTTTATTATAACTTTTGTACTGAAACAATTGTACATACATGCGATAACAATGACCTGATACCTCTCTACTGTATCTTATCAAATAAAAACAAAAGTTGCTGATACAAATTAAAATATATGCAAAACTCAGATTGCTCTGTCATAGATAATCATGAAAGGAAGGAGACAAGATAAAGACAAGAACTGCTACAATTCTACAATATCATTTCACAGACACCTTTATCCAAAGCACCGTACATCTGATAGTAGATACAGCACAAGCAATGATCTAGTCAGGAGAAAACAACATGGATAAGTGCCATAAAACAAGTTCAAGTGTGATAATAGGACCTTGGTGCCTACAGGCAGCACAGAAATACCGGTAATAGGAATTTTAAAAAAAAATGCAGTCTGTCAAGTGCAAAAGTGTTCTGTGAACAGCTGGGTTTTTCCTTAAAGACTGAGCGAGACACTGCAGATCAAACAGAATTTGGTAACTTGTTCCACCACCGGGGAACCAAGAAGAGTGTAGCTATCGACTGGCCCTGTCGTGGTGGTTGGATCAGGAGTCTTGTGTTGGCCGAGTGTAGTGAGTGGGAGGAAGTGTAGATCTGAATGAGAGAGTTCAGGTAGGAGGGAGCTCTTTTCTTTTTGGTAGTTTTGTACATGCAAGTGTCAGAATTTAGAATCTTAGAAGCCAGTGAAGTGACCTGAACAGCGGAGTGACATGCTGTTTTTGGCTGGCTGAAAACCAAACGTGCTGTTGCATTCTGGATCATTAAAAGAGGTTTGACCGTGCATGTGGGGAGGCCTGCCAATAAGGAGTTACAGTCGTTGATGCATGATATTACAAGAGGGAAAGGTGTGATGTTCCTGATGTTGCACAGGACAAATTGACATGACCAGGCAATAGAGGATACATGAGCCTTGAAGGTTAGCTGGTTATCAATCATGACACCCAAGTTTCTGGCAGACTTTGTGGGTTGAGTTGGGTTGATTCAAGCTGGATGTTGATTTCTTGTTGTATAGAGGGATTGGCTGGGATGACAATGAGCTCAGTCTTGGACAACAACTGCTATGCATCAGTAAGTCTGTGGGAGACTGAGCTAGAATAGTAATATATACTTAATGAAAATGTAGTTTACTTGCCTCATTCTTCTAAAGCCAAAACAATATTCTCTCAAAAAATATCTGTTTTTCTTCATCCTTTACATTGTGCTAAGAGCATGTCTTTTCCACAATGCTCCTTGCTCAGTTTAAAAGCTCTCACCATACATAATTATCAGTGCATGAAATCCAGCCTACAAACGATTGTCCCATGGGCGACAGCATTCCTCAGTTAATAGGTTTCTCCTTCCAACAAGATTAAAATGATCCATTTGCCTGGTGTTGTATTAATGAATCAGGGTCCGCTGCCTCGTTGAGATAATCAAAGTGTGAATCATAGCATTTGGAGGAATCAGAATCACTGTAGCTTCTGAAACAGTACCATGAATTTAGACAGTCCACTAAAACTAAATAGAATGTCAGCAGTAAAGGTGTTTGAAGATATAAGATTTTCTTATAGATACCTTCACAACATCATACATGATGTTATTTTTAAAATGTCCTTAGATTTTTAGTAATATCTGTAAATCTTAAGTATTCTCAGCATGCATCAAGTTTTGTTAAACAGTTTTACCTTAAGGCTTCAAAATCATTTCAATAGAACAGTGACATGTGATCCGGTCAGTTGGGTATCTTTGGCCTCATCAGTGACCCAGTAGTGCAGATGGAATCCTAGCTGGTTGATCTTTGCTGTTTTGGAGAAGCTTTTGCCAAACATGACAGCAAAGAATGTGTCCATGGTAGGTCGGTTGTTTATCGATGAATGGATTCCACCTTGTTGCCTCCACATGCAATAGCAGGGTCTTTCCAGAATTAGAGGACCTTTTTTCATCCCACCCATCAAATGTAAAAAAAAAAAATCGATGTACAAAATACTAAGCATGCAGTTGTTGTGTAAATTTACTTGTCCTTAGACCAAATCTAAAATAACTAGAAGAAAAGAATGTTTGAAAATATTTGTAAAAACACCAAATAATTCTAGAGTACTCCCTAAAATGCCTTTTTTTCTTGTCCCAACCCCCTGATGACCAAATTCAATCTCAAATAAAACAGTTAAAAGGAAATTTAAATCTCCTTTTTTATATATATTTTTCTCATTGATGTCTATTGTAATTGTGGGAACATTTTTTAATCAACATAAGTTTTTTAAAATTATAATTATCATGCATGGAACATGTGTCCCACAACATGCACACAGCCATGTTAGCAAAACCTTTTTAGCTGGTAGAAAGAGAAGAAACCACACAGACATATCACACGATATACTGGAATTGACATCATAAACCGTTTTCCAAAAGAATGGGTAGAACAAAGCTATGTCCTCTCTTGTATTTTTCAAATTTTCATAACATTGTCAGCCTTGATTTAATGTCTCACTCTACCTCATAATTACTGCACAACATTACTAAAAAAACAGACAGATTTGGATGAAATTTTCAGGGAAGAACCAGCAAGGACCATGTGATTAGATTTTGGCAGTGATGCAGTTTATAGTCTGGATCCATGGATTTGTTGAAGATGTCTGTATCATTGCCAGATAGCGGCAAGGCCTCACTGTAGCTATGACAACCAGTGAACACTACATCAGCTGCCTGCTGATGATCACTTGATTGCGATCCTACAACAAATCCACCTGCAGACTTATCGGAACTTATCTGTTGAAAATCATACAACGACTGAGCAGCCTTGGTGGAGTAAAGCGCTCTGTGAGTGCTTTTCTTGTTTATGATGTTACTGTATTTTTTTAATCCCACTAACGAACAGAAAAAAAACAAGATCTTTGGTCTGCAGCGATGTTTAGGTGGCTGGTATGTGTCAAAGTAACACCATGATGAATTGAACTGAATGACTGAACCATATTATAAAAAGATGATCAGTGTTATTCACCTCACCCGTCAGTGGTTTTAATGTTGTGGCTTACTGGTGCAGCACATGCAAAACCACAGGGAAAAAATCATCAATTGCTTCAGCCACATGGGACAAAACACAGACAGAAACAATACCCAGAGGCTTCTATTATTTTCATAACAAATACTTTTATGTTATATTCAATGTAATTTGCATTTTTTATTCAAAGCCACTGTCAGGCATTTTGATGTATGAACAAATGGATGCTTTGTCAGCTTTTATCCTGTTTTCACATGTACATCATGTGATAATACTGCTTTTAACCTCTCATTTGCAAATATGCCTAGAGTCTTCTTTATTTGCATATTGTACATATTTATAAGTGAGCACTATTGTCTGCAAGTGGCACCCAGGCATCATTATGCACTAAGAGGAATCTTATGGAGGGATCTCTAACAGCCTGACACTCATCTAGATGAAGAGAAATCACTCTACTGCTCATGACATGTTTCATGAGAACATGTCTTAGAATATATTGTATATGTTATGAATTCAATAGTATTCTTATACTGATCTATTCAGGGAATAACACACACTTACATTTCAATAGTGATACAGCTGAACCAGGTCTGTTCCATTTCAAAGGACAAATTGTGTTCTCATTTTCTTGTGGACAAAAGAGCTATATCCACTGCAACTCTGATTTATCCAAAGGTTTACTGCATGTGAGTTCTGAGTTTTAAGGGATATTTTACTGTATTACTGCATCTTCACAAAATGGCAAAAATCAACAAGTGCCTGGATATCCTCAATTTCTGACTCTAGTACAGGTAAACATCGACAAATGGCAAATTGAGCATTTTTCGACTATAAAACCCATAATATCCTCTTATCACGCCTGACTTGCCTGGTAAATATACACTATATTGCCAAAAGTATTGGCTCACCCATCCAAATAATCAGAATCAGGTGTTCCAATCACTTCCATGACCACAGGTGTATAAAATCCAGCACCTAGGCTGCAGACTGCTTTTACAAACATTTGTGAAAGAATGGCTCGCTCTCAGGAGCTCAGTGAATTCCAGCGTGGAACTGTGATAGGATGCCACCTGTGCAACAAATCCAGTCGTGACATTTCCTGGCTCCTAAATATTCCACAGTCAACTGTCAGCTGTATTATCAGAAAGTGGAAGTGTGTGGGAACGACGAATATAAAAGCTTAATTGTTTTGGGTTTTTTTTTTAAAGCAGAAAATTGCATGTTTAACACAATAACATGGACACTATATTTAGCACTTATGCCACGAGCCACTGTGCCACCATTGAAGATGGGGGTGGGGTGTAGGGGAACAAAATCCAATACTTGAACTCCTTTTACTTCCTTTATCGCCTCCAAACCCTCTTCAGTTCATCTTTAACAGCTGTTTGTCAAGGACATAAAAGGCAAATTCCATAAATTTCTCCCACATCTTGAAACTTTTCTCCTCAGCAGCACTCTGAGTTTTGTCCTCAATCGGGTTGCCACAGTGAATTGCACACTCGACTTTTTTACCTTTTTAAGCTAGTGAGAGCAGTGTTGGTAGCCCTCCCCAGAGACTTTTCTGGTGCAAGCGTTCTTCTCCCATCTGCTGCAGAAACTGAAAGATCTGGTTTTCTGTGTGGATGACTGGTTCAGGGAAACGTCAACCAGTCACAAAATGGTTCAGGATTATGTGATTGCTTGTGGCTCACGTGTTACAGCAGGTTGTCCCCTAATCGAAGGGTTGGTAGGTCAATTCCTAACCCCCACCCCTACCCACTGAATATATTGACCTGGTAGTTTTGGTGGAATCTTGCTAACAAAAAACACACATTGTACTGTAATCTTAACCTCCTTCTCAGACAAAACAGGTTTTTAGAATTCTTTTGTCAATTTATTAACATTCTAAGACTAAAAACTGTTATTTACAAAATTATTCAAACCCTTTCTAGTGGTTATACAAATGATGGTCAGGAGCATCCTGTTTTATTATCCTTGAGATGTGTCTACAGTTTAACTAGATTCCACCTGTGTCAAATTGAATGAATTAGACACAAAGCAAGATATCTGTGTTTCTAAGGTCCCATAATTCACAGTGCATGAGATCCAAGAAATTCTATGCAGAAACTGTATGTCGTCAGTGATAAAATTGCATCTTGTCCAGAATATAGCACCATTACTAAAGCTCTAAGTGTTCCTGGGAGCACAGTGGCCTTGTAAATTGACAGACCACAGAAGTTTGGAAGCACCAGACATCTTCCAAGAGTTGACAGTCAAGCTGTACTGAATAAGTGAGCAAATGAAGGTCCTTGTTCAGGGCAGTGACCAGGGTACCAGTGGCCAATCTAGCAGGTCTTCTGCAAAAATTCTGAACATCCCCAAAGACGACCATCTCTGCAGCACTCATCAAACAGGCCTTAGTTTGAGCAGCAGGACAGGAGTCACCTGCTAATGAAAGGCATGACACCATGCTTATAGTTTCTCAGGCTGCAGCTTGGTGTTGTCAGCATCATGCTATAGTGGTATTTTTCAGCAGAATGCACAGGTAGGACGGGTCATACTTTAGAGAAAGATGATTAATAGAGATAAATGCAGAGAAAACCTCCACTAGAGTGAAACCAGGGCTATAGTTCACAACTCAACAGCAGCACACACTGAAGACAAGGAATGTTACCCTGAGGCTTTAAAGGAGAAACGGTAACTAAATAAAATCAGCATTTATAATGTTGTAATGGCCATACGACATAAGATGAGGAGGGATGAGGCAACAAAAACAGCTGTGTGTTTGACTGTCTTAGGACATTAAATGTAACCACAATGCCATCTACCTTATTGAAAATGAAAATAATAGTGAATATCAGGTAAATAAGGAACTAGAAAGCCACCAGAAAGCCTTTTAGAAATTGGCTATAGCTTAATGATGCTTGAAAAGTTTAAAACCAGTAATAGAAGGAGCTATTTTAGTCGTTAATGTCAGTAATAGCTTTGCATACTCCCTGTACAGACATAGTGGTCCCCACATTGAGTTTGAACCACTGGAACCACTGAGTAACAGTCACTGAAGATAACCTCTTGACTTAACAGTAGGAGCAGACTGCAAATGAAGATCATATCTTTTAATTACACTTCTGCTTAGTTGAAACAGAAAAAGAGAAAGAAGAAAACATCTAAGGTTTTCATTCTGCACCTGTATTTGATGTTTTAAAGCTTTGGAAATTTCAGGGTTGATCAGACTTGTAGAATTTACATTGCAATGGCAGATTTAGAGCTGCTGGACTGTTTCAATGTCTCATATCATTACCAAGAATTTGCAGAGAAGTCCCAGAGCAATTGAAACTACTTTTACAAGAGAGCAAACCCTTTTTTTCTTCATCACGTTTGACAAGTTGTCATATTGGACGAATGGCAGGCCAGCTTTACAGTTTAATAGTTCAATCTTTTCTGGATGCCATATGGGTTTATGTTTCCAGCATTATGGAGGCTTCACTGTTTGTTTTCACTGTTGCACTAACTCTGTTTCTGCTGTTTGTTAAGATGATTCACAAGTTAAGACCCATAGTGCACATGGTGTGCAAACTTTAAAGTGCTTTCAGTCTCTGCAAAGCCCTTTCATCATTTAAAGCTTTTCGATTTAATTCTGAATGAAAGCCAAGAAGAAACACTTTGACAATTTTGAAGTGTTTCCTCTGGATTGCTCTGCTCTTCTTTCTCTATTTTCAGTAACTTCAGTAATCATAGGGAATTAGAGATACTTTCTTGCCTCATTATTGAGTCGATCATAGTGCACAGCAGTTTTCACTGTCATAAAATAAGGCTGCCTTAATTTAATGCCTGCCACCTTTGAAAATATTTCTTAACACACATTTCTCTGTGTACTTGTATACTGCCTTTCTTAAAGACTGAACATTGCCAGCTGAGCAAAGCAGTTAGTATTGACATCCAGTATGCAGTAATCAGGGCTCCAGTGTGTGATTTTTGGATGTATGTGCAACCAAAAATCTGGGAAGTGTCACTACACATTTTCTTTGCTCACACCAGCATAACTGACATTTAGCAGGTCTGTCTGTGTGCGTCTCTGGGCAGCCCACCAACATAGAAACAATCACTAAAAAGAATCACTGAAGATCAGCAGTGGTCTTCCTTCTGTCTCTAGTACTTCAAATGTTGAGGTGCCTGACATCTGCTTCACTTAGCTTTTGTTTTCCTTTTCCTTGGTGCATTTTTTTATGCAGCAGTCTCTGTAATGGAGTCCAAGGCATACTTGACCACACTGTTAGAACTCTTTATGTCTTGCCCTATTTGTCTCAAAGATGATCCAGCATCAATGAAGTACTTTAATTCAGACTCTGTCTTTCTCAGTGAGTTCCCTACGCGTCACCATTTTGAACAGGAGTGAGGAATTTCAATCTGAATTCACGTTTTTATACCTAAATTTGAGCCAGCACACTGGAATTCTCTGAGAAGTCAGAAAATGATCAAAAATGACATACAGCCACTAAAACATTTTTTTCTGCTCAGGAATGCAAACAAATGACTGCAATTTGCCATCTCAATCAAAACACAATAGTGTGCTTTACTATTTTTTCTGCTTTTTTGTAAAACAGTAAATTAGAAAATTCATGGATAACCATGATCATATTTTACCTTTAAATCAATCATTTTGATTAAAGAGCTTGTACATTCTGGCAGATTAACCATTACAGAAGCATCAAAACATATTTTGGTAATCAGCAATACTGTTAATTTAGGGCAGCCTTGGCAGACACCTAACACTGGGTGGTGGTCTGATAAATTTGTTAAGTCAAAATTTTGGTCCATGACCAAGTATCCCCCAAACCAATCCTCAGAGGACGATTCATAAGGTTGTTGGTTGTTCTGTGAACCTTTCTTTCAGTTCCCCGTGGCTTAAAGCAGGTGTTGCCAATGACTCGTGGTATTCTGTTGTGGCCACTTAAAGCACTTAAGGTTTAATTCATTCCATTGTGTCAAAAGAAATATTCACAACATAAGTTTACCCAAACACGGACAGGAATTTGACTGCATAAAGTCTGACAGTGGAAAATGTTAACATTTGCACAGTATACCAAAACTGTTGTACCTGGCTGAAACATATGTGTAGTAAATCAGCCTGCACATATTTTTTCAGTGGAATTATATGTGGACAGGAAACTAATCGCATGCTCTGACAACCTATTGATAGTATTCTATTAAGTGTATCTCTATAATAGTTACAAACCCATTTCACTTACACATTACTATATGAAACAAAAAAAGTCACCTCTGCTTGTTTTACGGTAGCTGCACCCCCACTACCACCACCACCACCACCCTGGCTGAGGATATACTCTGCTGACAAGTGTAACCACAGTAAACAGGTGGCTGTGCCCCAGCAGATTGTGCCTGTGGACAGATATTGAAAACAGTTGGAAACGCTGCACTGCTATATCTTCAGTCTCAGTGTTTTTGGAACTGTACTCTCTCATTGGTATTCCTGATGTGCTCACTGCCTTTGTCCTGTGGGAGGCCTAAAATTAAATTGCACTAGAATTGGCTTATTGCAAAGTTGCCAAGAAGCTATTTCACACACGGCCTATTGTAAGTTGCTGGAAATCAGCTTGGTTGTGGAAAATTCAGTTTTGGACTGACAGCTTTGAAAATGCCATAAAAAGTCTTTTGTTATCCCACAGTGAGGTCTGAGAGCCAGCAGCTGCTGAGACGGCATCTCAGAGACAGTGTAAGTGAGAAACAATATGAACTCCCCTGTTATTTAGAAGAGAATCAAACACCTGAAATGTATCCCTCACTCCTTTAAGTATCTGATGAAAGTCAGATTTTGCTATTGTGGTGCACAAAATAGCTACACAATTCAGTCAACATTCCTTAACCAGACCAGCATGTGGTGAGTGGATAATCCCTCCCTGGCCAAGAATGGTGTTTTGCAGGCCAGCTGAATCCATCTGTTCTGCTCTAAATGCCATCCAATGCTGTAAGTAAGTCCAAATATGTCATTTTTTAAAAAAGGCAAGATAAGTTTAGGTCTGAATTGTGAGCTTTTGAAAATCCCATGTTGTGTTTAACCCATTCAGACATGCTTTCTTCTGCTGAGCAAAACATTTCTTTACTCAGTTACCTTTTACTCCTCTACAATATAGAAATGCAGGGGAAAAAAACATTTTTGCTGAGTCAAAATCAAATCAATCAAACCAAATTATGCTTTATTAATCCCGAAGGAAATTGAGGTATCCAGTAGCACATTACACTACAATACAATAAGGCATGGTGAGGTATAAAAGGTTAGAAGATGTAAAAAAAAAATTAATAAATAAAATAAAATATACAAAATAGGAACAATCTGCTAAATAAAGTAAATGTCCGAGTTGAAGAGCTGGATGACTCTGGGGACAAAGGACTTCCTGAGTCTGTCTGTCTGTCCAAAGTGCTGTAAAGGGGATGGCTGGAATGATCTATGATGCACAGCAGCTTGTTCAGAAAGCATCGTTCAGCTAATGTGACCACGGAGTCCTGCTGCCTCTCCACAACTTTGCTAGCCTTGTTGACCAGTAAGTTTGTTCCTGTCCCTGCCCTTCACATTCCCACCCCAGCATAGTACAGCATAGAAGAGTACACTGGAGACAATAGACTGGTACAGGTTGAGTAGCTTACTGCAGACATTGATGGACCTCAGCCTGTGTAGTAGGTACAGCCGACTCTGGTCCATCTTGTACAGCGCATTCGTGTTCGCAGACCAGTCCAGTTTATCATCCAGGTGTACACCAACATACCTGTGAATGTGGAACATCTCTATGTCCAAACCCTCGATAGTGGCTGGGAGTGGCGATGGTGCAGATCTCCAGAAATCCACCACCATCTTGGCCCTCTTCATCTGGCGTCGTAGCTGTTCCTGCATGTGCTTCAGCTTGTCTCGGTCACCATCTCTGAAGGCCATATTTTTTTCGCCTTGAAGAGGGCCATAACATTGCTGGTTATCCAGGGCTTGTTGTTAGGGTAGCAGTGCACTGTTGTGACAGCAACAACACTGTCCATGCAAAATGCCATGTAGTCTGTGACGCAGTGTGTCGCGCCCTCCACATCATCCTCATGCCTCCAGTAACACACTCCAGTCAGTGCACTCAAAGCAGCTCCTGAGAGCCGTGGGGAATACTAAAGTCAGTTTGTACAAATATTGCTCAAAGGCCATGAAAAGTTCAAATAATACATAATCTGTGATGACTACATATAATTGGGCCACTGTTTTGTGTCAGTTCATGAAGGTTTGCATGCTTGCATAGATTCAAAGGATATGCGTCAAGCTTGACACCACTCATAGTCTCATATCTCACATAATACGTTTTCTTTGTATCAAGTCACTATAATAGTGCTGTGCCAGATGTTCATCTGTGTGCTTTAGGCATGCCGCTGATCCCATGCATCGAGATGTGAAGGACATGCATGCTTGCACAAATTCAAAAGAAATGCATCATGCTTGACATCACACAGTCTCATATCTCACATAATATATTTCCTCTGTATCAAGGCTCTGTAAAAATGCCTTGTCCTCATATGGCAAGGCCACTGATCCTCGCATCAAGCGAGAAGGTCATGTCAGCTTACATGAATTCAGGGGAAATGCGACACGCTTGTCATATCACAAAGCCGTTTCATTCATTTCACAGGTAGTGACTCCACTCATTTGCTCCCTGGAGCATGGTTTTGGGGGTTGTGATCTCAGGAACTGTCCGTGTCATGCTTTTGCAGATTGTTCCAGAGCATCATTCGAGCAGAGTCACCACCAAACACAGATGCATGTCAGTCTAAAATAAATGGTTAAATCTGATGAAGTGTCCTGTCTGAAATGCATATTAAATCTGCCATTCTTTAAACTGGCAGTTCTTAGCCTCTTATGTCAACCTACGACCATCGGTATTAAAACAAACTTAACTATTTTTGTTTCCGATCTGTGCAATTGGCTGGGTGAGTTTTAATATAGACAGGACTAATGGACAAAAACAAAAAGCAAGACTGAAGTTGTACCAAAACAGAATAATATTATTTAAATATACCATTAAATACTTTAATATTCACTGAAAATAGAAACTCTTTCCAGGAAAACTGGGAGTGACTGCCCAGTACATTAATTTGTATAAGAAGTCAGGCAGCAGTGCACCAGGCTGGCAGACTGTGCTTCCCTTGCTTGTGGCCAAGATTGATCTTTGTCAGAGCCAAAGAAATTCTCATCATTTTTTCCACGAGATTATTTCAAGCCTTGCACATACTCAAGAGCACAGAGTGCAGATTTAAAATGCAACGTGTAAACCCACAGAAGACTGAAGTGTGTGTGTGTAGGAAGTATGTTAATGGTTAAATGGAGAAGGAAAAAGTCCTTGTTTCTTTCCTGTGAAAAGTTTGACTTTACCAAGGAAGGTGAACGATCTGTGACGATCTGTGTGAAGTTTTAAATGAAATGCTAAGGTTTGCTGTCTAAGTCTAAACATTCACTGTTGTACAACACGTGGACAACAAGACTGCAACTACTATTTCCTTCAACACCCACCTCCATGTCCCTGCCAAAAGAGTAAGGCAGCTCCATCATACAACAGAACATTCTGCTGTTCAATTTTCTAGCTTCAATGATCTAGAAACAGAGCATTTATTTGCACACACTCCCTGGCTTACAGTATCTCACTTTCTATTTTTATCACAGCCAGGGTTTTGACCCCCCCTTTACTGTCATCTGCCCCTCTGCTACAGGTGTGTGTCTCTCTGATTGCTGCATCCACGCTGCTGGAGTTCAGCGCGGATGCAGAACAGCTGTGGAAGACGCACACCTGCAGCTCATCTCCCTGCAGCAATAAAGACCGGCTCCGCACTGCACTCAGTGTCGCAGCCTACTGACTGTCTGTGTGCTCATTTGATACATGCTTGGACCACGGTACATTTGAAGACGCTGGAGCAGCTTGCCGTTCCCCCAGGAGTCCTCCGGCTTGAGGACCTGGACCCTCCAAGAAGCCTCTGGAGTGAGGACTTGGAAGCTGTCCCCAGATAGGGGACGTGGACCCCCGGACTGCTCCAGTCGACCTGGCTCTGCTCCCTGAGGAGGACCAAGCGTCGGCGTGTGCTTCATCCAACTGCTCCCCTGGAGCCTGCCTTTCCCCCCTCCCACACCTTTAGTGAGTTTTTGGCCTGAGTGGCATTAGTGTCTATTTGTTAATTTGTTAAACAAATCAGTTTAACTGTTATCTGCCTGCCGATTGCTCTATTAGCTCTCACTTTGGGTTCAAATCCTCTCCATACCATGACAATTTTTCTCTTGCCAGCTAATAAGATGCCTTCTTCTGTAGTTTAAAAATGTCACAATGGACACAAACAAAACCTTAGCCAGAAAAGTACCTGGATCCCTCTTGTTGTGGTAGAAACAAAACTTTTGGGCTGGAAAATATTTTTCTGGGCTATCCATCCATCCATCCATTATCTATACACCGCTTAATCCTCACTAGGGTCGCGGGGGGGTGCTGGAGTCTATCCCAGCTGACTCGGGTGAAGGCAGGGGACACCCTAGACAGGTCGCCAGTCTGTCGCAGGGCTACATATAGGGACACACAAGCACTCACACATTCACACCTACGGGCAATTTAGAATGATCAATTAACCTTAGCATGTTTTTGGACTGTGGGAGGAAGCCGGAGTACCCGGAGAAAACCCACGCATGCACAGGGAGAACATGCAAACTCCATGCAGAAAGATCCCAGGTCCGAGCTGGGACGTGAACCAGGGACCTTCTCGCTGCAAGGCGAAAGCGCTAACCACTACGCCACTGTACAGTTTTTCTGTGCTAGCTCCTTAAATTTGTTAATTGTGATCAAACACTTGAAATCAATGGTGAATGTTTTTTGTTTTTTTATGTGTTTATTTTTAATCTAATCTAATCTGGAAGACTTCAGGGACACACTGCTTACCTCAGTATGCAACATTTAATATGGTGGAGAGCTTCAGAACAGCTGCCAGGCAGGTCTTGTGGTGAGTGTTTTTCCAGTGACTAGAAGGTCAGTTAGAACTTCACAGGCTTCATTAAGCTGATTGTGCTGTGCCATCTTGTTGAAGTGCAGAACTGCAACACTTCCCACTTTCAGTTGTGAAAAAAGCAGGATATATTTGGTTCAATGTCCTCTTTGAAATATAGAAAGCTGAGTTGTACATGAGCTTCTTTAAGTACAGGGTATAATACCAATATGTTTGGTTGCTGGAATGAAGTTCTCAAAGTCTCATTGTCATATGCTGCTTCCTCATTTGAATATGTTGTCCATAAACTCCCTGGCCCTACCTCTCTGGTTACCGCCTACCTAAACCAAATGACCTCGATGACCTCTCCAACTCCTCACCCAGCTCTGCACCATTTCTCCATCCGTCCTCCTCCTTGGTGACGAACATCCACATCGACAATCCCAGCTGTATGCATGACAATGAATTTCAAGATCTTCTGCACTGCTTTAATTTCTCCCAACACATTCACTTTCCAACACACAGCTGTGGCCACATCATGGACATGGTCTGCTCCACAGGTCAACAGTGCTCTCTACAGCCTATCTAAGCTCTCTCCTGAATATCCTGCTCAACTCTCCCAACTCATGACTGGAATGAAAACACCCACCTGCACTCTGGACACCCATCCCATCCAAGCTCAACAAGACCTGCCTTCCTGTCCTCTCTCCACTCATCACTCCCATCATCAACTCCTCCCTCTGCTCTAGATCAGTCCCTGAGACCGTCAAACTAGCTGCCATCACCCCTATTCTCAAAAAACCTGGACTTGACCCTGACATTATGTCCAACTTCTGCCCCATCTCCAACCTCTGTTTCCTCTCCAAAATCCTACAACGTGCTGTCGCATCTCAGCCCCTAACCAGCCTCACCTCCAATAATCTGTTAGAAGTATTTCAATCTGGTTTTCGGTCCAAACACAGCACTGGAACAGCCTTCCTCAAAATATCCAATGACCTGCTGCTCTTCGTGGATCCTGGACATCTTCATGTTCTCATCCTCCTAAATTTCACCGCTGCCTTTGACACCATCCACCACTCCATCCTGCTCTTCCATCTTAAAACATCACTCCACATCACTGGCACAACACTCACATAGGTCAGATACCTCTCCAACTGACAACAATCCATCCACATAAATAACCACTCCTCCTCTACTGCTCCCCTGGCACAAGGCATCCTCCAAGGTTCGGTGCTTGGCCCCCTGCTCTTCATCCTTTACATCCTCCCCCTTGGTAACATCATCCATCTTCACTGTCTCCAGTTCCACTGCTGCACCGATGACATCCAATTTTATATGTCCACCAAATCCATCACCTCTTCCACCCTCTCCACCCTCTCAAACTGCCTCTTTGAAATAAAATCCAGGATGCAAACTAATTACCTTAAACTCAACTGTGACAAATCTGATCTCTGATCTGAACTCTGCTGCCTGTCTCCTCACCCACACCTGCTCACGTGAACACACCAACCCATCCTCCATAATCTCCACTGGGTCCCCGTCAAACACTGCATAAAATTCAAAATCTTTCACGTCACTCACAAAGCCCTCCATTAGGTTATTTATTGAACAACCAGGGATAGATTACATAGATAATGTGCAATGTTTTATATGAACTGACATTATCCCTTTGTGCTTAAGAAGTTTAATTATCTGAGGTGACTATAGCTATGTCTTTTTGAGAATATAAATTGTCCCCCTAAACACTGGAAACACAGAATCTCATTGAAACTGAACGCAAAATACTAGTGTAAAATACTAGTGTAAATTTCAGTAAAAATAAAATTAAAAAAGAGAGATATATGATCTAAACTGTATTTGCATTTTTTTTTTTTAAAAACTAAATGTTTTTTAACAGTGCAAATAAATACCCTGTATGGTCAGTAGCCAGGGTAGCAAAGTCCCATTACCTCAATAGCTCAAAAAGTCACACTGCATTAACAATAATGAGAAAAAAAAAGAATCTGTTCAGAGGGGATGCACTGTTGATTGCCCTGTGACAGGTTCATTGACGACCCTTTGACTGCATAAGACAGTCAGCTGCAAAATTCTAGCAGGGCCAGAAATTTCTACTGCCCCCTAATTTTTTATGGGGTGGACTGATGTTTTGCTGCTACCACAAACTGGAGTTTTAGTTGTGTTATTCTCATTATGTTAGCTGTGTCCCGTGTGATCTGTCGTACTTGATAGATGAACAGTAAATAACTCATTCATCCATCCATTATCTATACACAACGCTTAATCCTTATTAGAGTCTCGGAGGGCTGGAGTCTATCCCAGCTGACTTAAGGTGAAGACAGGGGACACCCTGGACAGGTCACCAGTCTTTCACAGGGCTACACAGAGACATAAACAACAAGCACATTCACACATTGGAAATGTAGAATCACCAGTATTTACTATATATACTATATATACCATTGTTGCATTACATTCACTCTGTTTCTTTCTGTGTCCTTTCTCCAAGTGTCCCTGATCCCAGAGCTGGATGCTTCAGATGTGTGGTTGTTCTCCCACCTCCAGCTGCCCATTTCCACCGATCTACTCTGCATTGCCCTTACTATACTTGATTTGCTCATCTACATATTTTTGAATTTACCACCAGCTATATATGTAGTATATTTAATGCCAGAGCTGTACACCATAGCAGTAAACTATAATCAGTTTCCATGTTAGTTGTACTTTGCATGTATCATCTGTCTTATCATGCATGTATTATACTGTGTGTTTTATGGTCCTTGTGTCCCCCCCAACACACACACACACACACACCTCTCTATCTCTACCTCTACCTCTATCCCTGTACCTCTCTACCACTGTCCCTCTATCTCTACCTCTACCCCTCTACCTGTCCCTCTACCTCTATCCCTCTATCTCTACCCCTCTACCTCTATCCCTCTATCTCTACCTCTTCCCCTCTACCTCTATCCCTCTATCTCTACCTCTCTACCTCTTCTGTCCCTCTCAACCTGCCCGGCCAGCAGCAGATGGTTCCCCACATTAGAGCAGGGTTCTGCTCCAGGTTTTTTTCCCTGTTAAAAGGGTGTTTTCCTGCCACTGTCTCTTTAGGGCTGCTCTGGGGGTTCAGGCATATGGGTTCTGTAAAGCGTCTCGAGACAATTTGACTGTAATTGGCGCTATATAAATAAAATTGAATTGAATTGAATTAAAATCAGCGTGTTTTTTGAATGTGGGAGGAAACCAGAAAACCTGGTGAAAACCCACACTCCACAGGGAGAACATGCAAACTCCACACAGAAAGACCCCAGGACATGATTTGAACCCAGGACCTTCCAACGGTGAGGCAACAGGATGAACCACCACATACTACCCCTTATTAACTCAACTTTTCTTAGAAAATCCTCCAACCTGTGCTATCATGTTAAAGTGATGTGCTTGGACTGTATTTCTGGGCCATGTTGGTGAGGATCTTCTGTTAAACATTTCCAGCTTTGCTTGTACTCTCACTCGGACTTTTTGATAGTGCAATATGCAGTGTGTCTGTACGCTATCTGAGTACAGGTTGACTGCACCTCAGAAAGACAAATAACACAGACACAAAAATGACATGCTCTTGCAGAGGGCTAACCACAGGAGAAGGAAGAAATTATATCTAAAACAGAAGCAAGTCTACTCCACTGGCATAATAATAATAAGCCCATATAACCAAAAAAACCCCAAAATAACTTGGTATCAAATGTTTTGCATCAAAGTTACTGATGCAGAAAATGGGATGGGGGTGTCTTAAAAAGATGTGACGGTTTATTACAGGGGATATGATGTGTCCCTTTCAGTCTGACTGAGAGATACCTTGACAAGTGTAGGGAATCTGCAACAGCATGAATAATGACATTTAATTAGAGTACATCATTTTAATTATTAAAAGAATGATAGTCTGGCAGAAAAAACAACATTATTGAGTTTCTAGTTTCTGAGCTAAACATTAAGTGTAGGTAGAGCATATCTTTTACATTTTATTCATTTAACATTGCAGAACAGCTACACAATTTCATCACATCCTGACACCCCTGACATCCAGTTGTGTTTGCATTTATAACAAAGCACTGCAGAAAACAGAAAAATAGAGAAACAATTCAAACAACAAAGGCAACAACAGAAATGCTTGCAGGTCGCATTAAAAACAGATGAAAACAAATAGGGCATGCTTGTTGCCATGGAAGCTCATGAAGTTTATTCTCTGACAGTGATGTTGAAAATGAGCTAGCATGTATAGCTCTTTTTTTGCTTTAACATTTCACCACAAATGACTGCCTTTAACATTTTGTCATCAATTCAGATAATCTAAATGCCATATTATTAGCTGGGAGTGTTAGCTGCTCTAACCTTTTTAGTTGCTTTCAGAACTGGCAGGATGGTACAAGCACAGTTAAAGCTAATCAACCAGGAAAACGTCATTAATATAATAAGGCATACTCTGATTAAGTTGTTTAATTTAACAGGAGACTATACATCTGGTAGGTCCCACATTCATTCTGCAGTATGGCACCAATCCCAAAGTTGCAAACTAGAAAAGCACTCAGAGAGCGCAGAACTCCGCTAAGGCTGTTCATTCCCCCATATGGCGTTGGCAGAAATGCAACATTGTTTGTAGAAATGCAACATTTGTTTATTGATTACTGAAGGTCAGAAATCATGGCAACATAGAATGTGGCCATTTAATATAGATGTACCCACAAACAAAATGGCCTTGCACTGACCACAGGCGTATGTTGTATGCATGTGTACATTATGTACGGATGTCGAATTATGTGACCTAAATACACTGCCCGTCCAAAAAAATGTTGCACACTAATATTTCATTGGACTGCCTTTAGCTTTGAGAATGACACACATTCGCCGTGGCATCATTTCGATAAGCTTCTGCAATGTCGCAGCATTTATTCCTGTCCAGTGTTGCATTAATTTTCTGCCAAAATCTTATGTTGATGGTGGGAGAGTCGGACCGGACGGACGGAACGGATTCTCAATGGGGCTGAGGTCTGGACTCTGTGGAGGACAATTCATGTGTGAAAATGATGCCTCATGCTCCCTGAACTACCCATTCGCAATGTGAGTCCCATGAATCCTGGCATTGTCATCTTTTAATATGTTCCTGCCATCAGGGAAGATAAATTCCATGGATGGAAAGACTTAGTATTTTTTAGTGTTTTCAGGTAATCAGCTGACCTTGTTCTTCAGATGCATAATGTTGCTGAACCTGGACTTGACCCACTGCAGCAACCCCAGATCATAACGCTAACCGCCACAGGCTGGTAGGCACTCGCCATGATGAGTGCATCACTTCAGCCGCCTCCTTTCTTACTGTGATGCCCCCATCACTCTGGAACAGGGTAAATCTGGACTCGTCAGACCACATGACCGACCACATTTCTTCCTCGAAGACGATGATTCACCACTATCCTTCTAGTTTTTACTAATGTGTTGGATGGTTCTTAAGGCAATTTTAGTAGTTTCATTAATCTCCTTAGTTGTTTTCTTTGCTTGATGCATTCCAATAATTTGACCCTTCTGAAACAGATTAACATCCTTTCCATGACCACAGGGTATGTCTTCCAACATGGTTGCTTATGAAATGAGAAGCTCCTCACTGTATCAACTAGAGTTAAGGGATTAAATAAGTTGTTGCCTGCTGAAACATATTCATCACTGCAGTA
The DNA here is from genome assembly GCA_027123335.1 of Amphiprion clarkii. Lineage (NCBI taxonomy): Eukaryota > Metazoa > Chordata > Actinopteri > Pomacentridae > Amphiprion > Amphiprion clarkii. The sequence continues at coordinate 382,608 of CM049584.1, forward strand.
ATTATTCAATGAATGACTCCTACCTATTTGCTTAGTTAAATTCAGGTGGTGACTTTTTTTGGACAGGCAGTGTACATAGTGGGAAGCGGGAAATGATGGGACTCAGAAACACCCCTACAATTCAATAAATGGTTCCTTGTATCATTTCCAACAAATAAGTCCCAATAAGTCCACAGTGGTCTATTTGTAGTAGGATCGCAATCATGTGACAGTCAGCAGACAGCTGACATAGTGTTCACATGTAGTCATAGTCACAGTGACACCATGACACCATGAAATCTTTAACAAATCCATGGATCCAGACTATAAGCTGCATCACTGCCAAAATCTAATCACTTGGTCTTTGTGTCATTTCTGACCTTCCCTGAAAATGTCATTGAAATCCATTAGTCCATTCTTGAGTGATGTTGTGAACAGACAAACAGACGGACAGACAAGCAAATAATGTGGTCCCAGAGCCCTGATCTCACCATAAGTGACAACATAAATTCACAGGCAAGCTTTAACACATATTCAGGCTGCTGTTTTTTTTTTTTTGAATGAATGAATGAATGAGTGATTTCTCATGTCAGTGAATAGACATGATAACTTTTTAGCTGGAACTTTCTGCTGATGGAAACCCAGTGGTAGCAGGGCAAAGAGGAGACCAGCAAGTTCTAGCATCTCTCTCAGCACCAAAGACAGCACCATGGGACACCAGCCCAGTGCTCCCACTCCATCTGTGACATTCATTCCACAGAAAGTACAGCACAGACGAGCAGCTGTGGGCACCACACAGAGCTGCATAGTGCAGAACTGGGACATTTTAGACACAATAATCTGACCAATACTGCTTAAAATACCCAGAATCATTCATGTGTGTCCTATTTTGTTCCCAAACAAATCTGAATTTCACAACTGAAACTTTTAAAACACCCAAAGTCTAATAAAACTGTCCTAGTTCCCTAGCTCAGTTTACAGGACAGGAGGTAAGCGTGTCTGCTAATGCCTCTAGTCAGCATCGGTGACAAAGTACCCCCATCTCTCAGACCTACTGCTCGTTACCTCATTTATCTTGGAAATGTTTTATCTATCAGTATTTCAGTATTTACGACTATAATGAATGGAAATAGCAAGGAGTTCAACAAGAACCAGCCTTGAATTACACTGTAACTAAGATTTTTTTCCCATCCAAGCTAAATACTCAAGAATGTAGTAATTAAAACCAACATTTATTTGATGTCTGAAATGTAAATTTAAAAACTTCATAATATAAATTGTTCTTTTAAGAGGAAACATGTTAAGATACTTCACACTGTCTTTTGTAATGTTGGAAGACATCCCTGTGCAACCATTCAAAGCTGTTGTTACGTTCCTTGGTGTGTGTTTGTGTGTAGGTATGGTAGGTTGTATTTTTTCTCTGTTTTTCCCTGTTCTCAGATTACGCCTGGCGACATGCACCTGTGCCTCTTTTACAATCCGCGGGAATCGTTAAAAGCCGAGCCACCCTGATTGTCTTGGCCTGTGGGCTGATCAGCTGCTGGGTCAATATATAATTGCAGGACTTATAAAAATATTATAATAAACCTGTTGACATGAGATAAATCCACACTTGACTCACACACTACTTTATATTAAATGAATAAGAAAACCTTGGAGTCTTGCCAGTCTTTTCTTCAGGAGGAAATGACATCATGTGGAGCAGGTCATGTGATTTAGAATTAACGCATTTTTTTGAGAGGTGTTTTTGTAATGGGTAACTTAGTTGAAAGTGATTTCTTGCACACAGATACAATTTGTTATTTTCCATATAAAATTTGATATATTGCCAAAAAAGAAATATCTTTCATGAGTATCTCAAATTATTATAAAGAACACAATTAAAACTATTTTTGAATAAGCTCATTTTATTATTGTTTTGCTTATTAGAAGCTGGCTGTTATTAGATTCGGACAGTTATTTAGTTGACATTTTAATGATATCCAGTGATTGTTTCTATAATAAATAATTATAGAATTTGTAAAGACGTGATCATAATGAACATAAAAAACATAATTTTTTTTGCTTTTAATAAAAATGTACACAAGATACATCCCATGGACTTCAAAAGTCCCTCAATTATGTATTGACCTTGCTAGTGTGCTGAGTCAGTGTCGTAGCGTACTGCAAAATCAAAGCCAAGAGTGTGGTGCTTTGATTTTGGTTCAGCTTTGTATTTAATATGCTCAGTCTGTGTTGAATTTATTTATTTTTTTAAATTTTCTTGTAAGCAAATAATTGTCTTGTTACACAATCAGTTTTCCTGCCTCTTTACATGTGTGTTCTTTGTATTTGTTACTCACCTCATCCCCTAGTTCTCGGGGACGTAACACTGTTAAAACTTCATTCGTTTCTCCTAAAACTTTTTTCCCCTAGTTTTTATAGTAAAGCATGTGAAACACCTTCTGAGGAAAGTGAATTTATTATTATTAAAGTTCGCTTTGATGTGTCATGCAAATCATAACAATAGTATTAAAAACTGTTTTTGGTTTTCCGACTGCTGACATAGAAACATTTGATACAAAGACTCCATCTTTCATTTATTTTCATCTTAGAAACATCAACCCAACCAAAGGAAAGTACAATGTCTAATGGGGTTGAAAAGCTGCAACAAGAAAGTAACAGAAGAGTGACAGATGAGACCAACATTGAACTTTGTAGTTTAAATGGAAAGCATTAGGTTTGGAGAAAGGAAAACACTGCATGCTAGCATTAGCATCACCCCACCCCAGAAATGTAGTAGTAGTATCGTGGTTTGAAGTTGTTGCCGCAGATGTGACAGAATGGTTCAACATTTGTGATGGAACAATGCATTGTGAAATATACCAGCGAATTCTAAAGGAAAATGTTGGGACACATTTGAAAACAAGAATAGCACTCAGAGGGTGCAGTACTCTTGTAGTCATAGTTACAGTGACGTGGTGTCGCTATCTTGCAATGACACAGAAATCTTTAACAAGTCCGCATCACTGCCAAAATCTAATGAGGTGGTTTTTATGTCATTTCAGGCCTTCCTTGAGAGTTTCATCTAAATCCATTTGTCCGTTTTTGAGTATCACTCAGATGGAATAAAGAACAGACAGAAAAACGTACACCAATCGTCACATAACTCTGCCGCGTTCCATGGCAAAGTGAAAATCAAGCAGCATGACAATGACCTGGAGCACATAAGTAAATTTACCGGAGTATGGCAAATGGTCTGTCTGTTTCTCATTCATGCATTCACACACACCATGCAAGAAGCCCACCCTCCATGGGGATCAATGTTGGGTTCAATGTCTTGCCCAAGGACATCTTAACATGGAGAAGGGCAAGGGATTGAACTGCAAGCCTTGTGATTAGTAGTTCATCGAAGTTTGTTCATTAGAAGTTCATATTTTGAAATGGTCAGCTCAAAGTGATGACCTTAATGCAATAACATTATTGTGGAAGAACCTGAATCAGGCATTTCATGTGAGAAAACCTACCAATATCCCAAGTCTGAAGAAATGGACTGAAATTTCTCTAAGCTGATGTGCAGGATTCAACGGCTACCAGAAAGATTTTGTTGCAAATATTGCTGCACAAGGAGGTCACACCGATACTGAGGTCCACATGATTTCGAAATTTACAGATATCTAATATTTGGTAACTTTCTTCAGTAAATAAATGACCGAGTATAATATTTTGTCTCACTTGTCTGGGTTTGCTTTATTTACATTTCGTACTTGTGGGAAAATCTGATTTTATTTTGTCATATTTTTGCAGAAATATAAAGAATTTTACAAGGCTCACAAACTATAAAGCACAACAAAACAAACGCTGTCTATTTCCAATAAACTCAAAGAGGACATACTGGTGTTACAAAGAGGGACCTTAGTATATTGCTAAAGAGTCTTCTGAAATCAATACTGTAGTAAATCACTCTGATCCCCTCTTTTACCACTGTCTGCATTCTGATGATGATGCAAACAGCATAGCAGACAATACAGCACTTCTGGGATTCAGGAATCCTACGAAACAAATAAAAAGACCAATTTTGCAAGTGTTGTGCTTGAGAAAACAACACGGGGTGGACCCCTCGGGTGACTGGAGCAGTAATTTACCTTTAACTATCCCAGCCTGTCTGTTACAGCATTTGGCAGCAGCTACAGAGTAGCCAGACACTTCCAGGCATCATTTTCACGGGCATGCGCTGGCTGTCTGTATTAGCTTTTTACCCCTCAGGCAGTGAATTTGCCCCTTCATTGTTATTAGTAAGCTTTAGCACTGATGTTTGCAGAGTGTGTATACAGATACTGACGAGTCTAATGAAGATGGGGGCAGACTGATTGTACGGCAGCAATGAAGGAGATGAAAACAGCTGAACAGGAAGGTAGATATAACAGCAGGAGGCCCTCTGAGGACTAGCTTTGTTTAAGAGCGCATTGTGTAATACAAGCTGGTATTCATATCATAGTACAAGTGGGCAACATGTACAAATAAAGTGTGGCCTTTATAGCAATAATATATGAATTGAGTGTTGTCTACAAAAATATTAGTGGCATGTTTTGTTTGTTTGTTTGTTTTAACCACAACATGATTGCTCCTTCAAGTAAGTTATGCTTAAACCAGGCCATGATGCAACTCTACACTACATTGAATCTGATCTTACTTTGCATGTGCAACTATTAACTTGCCTACTTTAATCAAATATGCTGGTCTAATTTTTGATTTTATTTATTCATTGTAGTTGTTGTTTGTTCATTGTTGTTGAACTTTCAAAGATTTTTAGAGAGCAACAACTTGTCACAAATACAAAAGGATAAATGAAGACCCCAAGGGATGATGACTGCAGTTACATACACTGCCTGGCCAAAAAAAAAAAGTCACACACTCTAATATTTTGTTGGACCGCCTTTAGCTTTGAGTATGGCACTCATTTGCCGTGGCATCATTTCAATAAGCTTCTGCAATGTCACGGCATATATTTCAGTCTAGAGATGCATTCATTTTTCACAAAGATCTTATATTGATGATGGGAGAGTCGAACCACTGCACAAAGTCTTCTCCAGAACGTCCCAAAGATTCTCAATGGAGGTGAGGTCTAGACTCTATGGAGGCCAGTCCGTGTTTGAAAATGATGTCTCATGTTCCCTGATCCACTCATTCTCAATGTGAGCCCCATGAATCCTGGCATCATTATCTTGGAACATGTCCATGCCATCAGGGAAGAAAAACTCCACTGATGTAAAGACCTGGTCATTCAGTATCTTCAGGTAGTCAGCTGACCTCATTCTTTAGGAACATTACGTTGCTGAACCTGACCAACCCCAGATCATAACTCTAACCCCCACAGGCTGGTAGGAACTAGCCATGATGAGGGCATCACTTCATCTGCCTCTATTCTTACCCTGATGCCCCCATCACTCTGGAACAGGGTAAATCTGGACTCATCAGAACACATGACCTACCACATTTGTTCCTCAAAGATGATGGTTCACCACTGTCCTTCCAGGTTTTAATGATGGGTTGGATGGTTCTTAAGCCAATTTTAGTTTCAGAAATCTCCTTAGTTGTTTTCTTTGCTTGATGCAGGCCAATAATTTGATCCTTCTGAGACAGATTAACATCCTTTCTATGACCACAGGATATGTCTTCCGACATGGTCGTTTAAGAAATGAGAAGCTCCTCACTGTATCAGCTAGGGTTAAATAAGATGTTGCAGCTGAAACGAATTCATCACTGCATGACTTATCCAATGGAAGGCTCTTACCTATTTGCTTAATTAAATCCAGGTGGCGACTTTTTTTTTTTTTTGGCCAGGCAGTGTATGTTTCAAGTCTGAAATGTTTGCCTCTGAGGTCCTATATTAGGTCTCAGTGATAGATGGGCAATATCTCTCATACTTATTCCCCTCCTGTTTTTTGGCAGGGGCAGCACTGTTGAGCTACAGCCACTGTGTCCACAGGGGCCAACGGGCAAGCCAGTAGTAATGAGCAGCTTCTCTTCTCTCTCCAAATTACCCTGCCATGGCTGGAAGTGAGGATGGGCAGGAGGAGGACACCTCCAGGAGGAGATATGCTTGTTGAACCATTCAATCACCTCACATTAACATCTTAAAGCTCAGTGAGTTGACAAAGTGCTGCCTACTCCCTGTTTGTTTGTTTTTTTCATTGTGTTTCACTCTAAATCCCAAGCCTCTACATTCAGAAATTTCTCACCGTTGTTCTCACTATTGTTAGAACAATACACTTGCTTTACATTTCTTTCATTCATTTTCATTCCTATATGATGTCTCAGCATCATACTGACACTTTGTGAAGTTGTGAGGTGTGTCCTAATGTTAGCAGTATGCATTTCTGTTTTTTTGTATCTCCATCAGCAAATATGGTGTAGAAAATGAAGCTATTGTTGATGTTCACACTGTACACAGGAGATTTTGTGTACAGATGTGAGTCATGCCACATTCAGAAACACTCTGATGATCCAGCTATTGTGGCGTGTATCAAGAATGGAAAGGAAGGTGACTGGACTGAAAAGAACTTAAGAACTGCCTCCCGCTAAACAATGTTTATCAGGTCCCCACCACAATCTGTCAGTATCAGAAGGGGTGGAAACCTATAAATACTGAGGTTGTCATCCTGTCAACAAACTGGACTAGTCCACAAACACAGTGTGGAAGACAGTGTTCTCTTCTATGCCGTGGTCTATTTGGGCAACAGCATGGCTTAGATGCTCACTAGGCGGCTGTTGAAGAAGGCTGGCTCAGTGCTATGAAGGAACATGGACTCAGAGAGGACTGTGCTTTAGAGACGCATACACAGCACAGTGTAGTCCTCAACAATGTCAGCCTCCCTCTTCACAGCATCCTGGCTGGACTAAGGAGCAGCTACAGTGAGCTCATCTCACTGTGATGTAGGACTGAACAGTACAGGAGATCCTTTGTGCCCTTAGCCATCAGTTACCAGAACACCTCAATCGAGAGCAGTGGCTCAGGACTTGGACTGTTGGCTGCCACACTCCAGCGACTCAACTATACAATCATGTGGTGTTTACCAGCATCCAAGTACTCCTCCTGTAGTCTTTCATTTTAACTGTACTGTATTTATGTGTGTGTGTGTGTGTGTGTGTGTGTATACAGTATCAGTCAAAAGCTAGGATGCACTTTCTCAATGGTTTTATGTAATTATTTTATACATTGTACATTAATACTGAAGACATCAAAACCATAAAATAATATATATGGACTTATGTTATAAACAAAAAAGTGTTTATCTTCAATATTAATCTGCAATGTAGAAAGTATTAAAGTGTATTCTAAAATGTTTACTGAATACATCAAACATTACATTTTGTTTAATTTTAAACTGGATATAAAGCAGGAAAATGATTTTTCATTTTTGCCTTTACTTGGTCATGCAGCAGTTCTGGAGTGAGACAAAGATGTTCTAAAACAGAACTTCACAGTAGATTCAGAATATTTGTTCGGTGAGCACAGCCTGTAAAGGATTAGACATTACAAAATGATTACCTCAGTGCTGAAAAATGTTCCAGAGGATTCTAATACATCTCTCTCACTTATTCTCTCTTTACATGGTACAGTCAATGCGCTTTAATTGTCTTATCCTCCACTGCAGCAGGAAAAGGTCAGACATAAAATTCTCGTGGACACTAGAGGTTTTTGTGGGGTAATTTAAAGACATGTCAAGAAAGACCTTTTGCCTGGTGAGAGAAGAAATGTTCCATATTTATGATGCTCCTGTTTGAAAGATATTAGAGGAATAAGTGAGAGGGTGTTATTTACTTGTAAAAGAAAAGATGTGCTCATATCTCAGTGGCTCTGCAGACTAGAAAGAAGCCTGGGTCACAGACTGAAGGAAACTCTGTATGTAAGGCAAGTTGTACATATGGATAAAAAAGACAGAGCTCTGAATCAATATGGCAAAACCACAAACCTACACTATTAATGAGAGGTAGAAGCAGAAGCTTTTCTGCTCCCAGGGAATTTCAGATAGCCTCTTGGAGTGCTGCAGCTTTGACATGTTAGTGAACTCTGTTATTTGTAGAAGAGAAACTCGGTATTTTCTGTAAATATTGCTTGCTTTCTGAAGAAATTAGACATACACATTCTATTTGTAGCATATAGGTAAAATGGCTCATCTTCTCAAATCCAGACTGACCTGTTAAAAAAAAAATGCAAACAAAACATGATGTCTCTAGCTGAGAAAAACTAAGTGTACTACCTGAAGGACACGTGTGGAGAGTGACGATTATGTGTCTTAGGGAGATGTCCTCTAATGGTGTGCGGAATGTTTTAAATTGAGTGTGAATGTTTGAGCGTAAAGGTACATAAGATAAGATAAGTCCTTTATTTCTCCCCACGCCAGGGGAAATTCACATTGTTACAGCAGCTTATGTAGCAATAGACGTAGTAATAGAAATAAAATAATAATAGAACAGTAGTAATAATATTTACAATATATACAGGAGTGAGTGATGTCCAAATGATCTATCAATTTGTGGGGCAGTGGTGGCACAACGGTTAAGTCTCTGGACTACTGATCAGAAGGTCAGAGGTTCAAGCCCCGATGTGGCCACTGTTGGGCCCTTGAGCAAGGCCCTTAACCCTTCCTGCTCCAGGGGGCGCTGTACCGTGGCTGACCCGTCGCTCTGACTCCCCCAATTGGGGAGAGACGCGAAAATCAGAATTTCCCCTCGTGGGATTAATAAGGGATAATAAAATTTAAAAAAAATAAATAAACACATCCCATTTATTGCCTATGTTCTGGGCGCTTCTGGGGGACAAGCTGGAGCAGACAGGAGTAGACTCTCACCTCAAAATGTAGCTGCTGGATTACCTCACCAACCAGCCACAGTTTGTGAGGGTAGGGGACTGTATGTCCCACACTGTGGTGTGCAGTACGGGGTCCTACAGGGGACTGTGTGTCCCACACTGTGGTCTGAAAACCAAGGAACTGGTGGTGGACTTTAGCAGGAACAGACACGCTTCTCCTTCACCAGTGAACATCCAGGGAACGGACATTGAGATTGTGGACTCTTACAGGTACCTGGGTGTTCACTTAAACAAGAAAACTGGACTGGACTACTAACACCAACACACTTTATAAGAAAGGTCAGAGCAGACTCCACCTGCTCAGAAAACTGAGGTCCTTTGGGGTGCAGAGAGCACTTCTGAGGACCTTCTGTGATTCTGTGGTGGCATCAGCCATCATGTATGGAGTGGTCTGCTGGAGCAGCAGCATCGCAACTGCAGACAGGAAGAGACTAAACAAACTGGTTCAGAAAGCCAGCTCTGTCCTGGGCTGAACCCTTGATCCTGTGGAGGTGGTGGGAGACAGGAGGATGATGACAAAGCTGTTGTCTGTCATGGAGGACACCTCCCACCCCCTGCAGGAAACAGTATCATCACTGGGAGCTCCTTCAGTGACAGACTTCTTCACCCACGGTGTCTAAAGAGAGATACTGCAGGTCCTTCCTTCCTGCTGCAATCAGACTTTACAGTCAAGCTCCCAGTAGTTCAGTTCACCCACCTACAAATTGTGCAATAAAAATGTAAACAATGATGTTGTGCAATTTCATAGAAACTTTGCTCTAAATATTGTATTTTTTCTTCTAGAAGAAGAAAATATTTATATCTATGCACTGTGTGCATTGTGTGCTGCTCTCTTTTTTATTTGAACTGTTCTATTTGCTGCTGTTACACTGTAAATTTCCCCGCTGTGGGATCAATAAAGGTTCTATCTATCTATCTATCTATCTATCTATCTATCTATCTATCTATCTATCTATCTATCTATCTATGTGAAACACATTGCATTGCATGCCGGTTGCGTTGCGGCGCATTGCCCCGGACCTGTCTGCAGTTCATTTAGATTAGGTAGTTTGATTTCTACTTTACTTTTTACACCTAGATTTCTAAGGCAAGGTTAAACACAGTCTCTTAATGTCCCAATATGCTGCTTAATGGATGCTATCCATTTTTCAGGGGCAAGTCAAAGAGCTTCTGTTTTGCTTGTGTTTAATTGAAGGCAGCTGTCAGACATCCAGATATTAATGGCCTACAAACAATTTTTCAAAATTGATAATGTGTTGCTCTCTTCTTGTGTGAATGAGTAATGTAACTGAATGTCATCCACACACAAATTAAATGAGATCTCACTGAAACGACTAATTATCTGACCAAGAGGCAGCAAATAAAGTGAAAACAGCATTGGACCCAGGACAGGACCCTGTGAGACACCACAAGACAGAGGGGGTGTATCAGACATGAACTGGCCCATTGAAAGAGACAACCTCCTGTGAGAGAGGTAGGATGAGAACCAGTCCAAGGCAGATCCTGAAATACCCACCGACTGCTTTAGCCTATCTAACAGAATTCCATGACCAACAGTGTCAAAAGCAGAGCTGAGGTCAAAAAGTACCAATAATAAGCATTCACAACAGTTTCCAACTGTCTTATAACTTGTATGAAGATGTGGCGGGGCGGGGGGAAGAGTGAGGGATCATAAAAGAGTTGCATTCTTGGTTTCAAGGTAAGACAAAAAAAAATTTGATGAGAGGAATTTTTAAAGTAAGACCTGTTGAAACTGGTGCCAGATATCACAGCACACCTTCAGGGGTCTAGTGGAGTCCTTGCCTCAACGGGTCGGGGCTGTTTTGGCAGTTTTAATGCTAATGTGTTTTTGTTGTTGTTGATAATAATAAAACTTATGAGTACCATTTTAAATGCAGGAGACCGTCTTGTAATTGAGTTTTTACATATTGCAGTATATACTACTAATTAGACGTAAATACTACTTTTTGGAGTGTGGCACTTCTTCTCTCCCTCCTTTCAAAGCTGTTTTCTGATTGACAAGCTGCATCTTCCTCTTCCTTGCATGCAGTTTTCTTTTTTCTAATCATTGTCATTGTGCGATTTCTAATCATCTAACAAATAAGTTGATGCTGGAAGAAAAATGTAGCAACAATGCTATTATTTTCCCTCGGGATGATTTTTGAATATTTGCAACCCATCATCTCATGATCCATTGATTTAGAGGTTGTAATAAAAGAATTGAAGCTAAAGGCCAGACTGAGAACAAAACAATATGGAACAAGGACAACAGCTAGAGCTGCGCTTTGGGGCAACAAGAACAGATATAGCTAATAATGTTCCCATTATTAGCTATAAAACAAGCAGAAAGCACAGCTAGCAGCTAGACTAAACACTGGCAAATGGGGGTAAGGTGAGGGTTGTGATGCAGGTATATGGAGAGTGGAATCCAAATGGCTCGTCCAAGAAACAGAGTCCAGGTGAATCAAGGCAGAGGAGAAGGTGTGTGATCAAAAGCAATTCCAGACTGGCTTAGGTTCAAGAGGCAGGGGGCCAATCAAGGCTTTTATGGAATAGTGTGTTGATTAAAGACAGGTGAGCCAGCCCCATGAACAGTTGTGTTCACTCCTGTTAATGAGACAGCCACACACACACACACACACACATTCACTCACTCACTTACTTGATCATGCCCAATGACGGGGAAAAGTTGGGGAGAGAGATTGTCAGCCAAGCAGAGGTAGAGGCAGGGGACCAGGCATTAGGGTGCTAGTATTAAATAAGATGCTGCAAATATCATATATGATATACACTGAGTTGAGCCAGGTTTTGAGCCGGTGTAATTTCTGATTGACATTATTCTCCTGGCTACACAATATACCACTCCTATTACACAACATTGCACATCATTTACTTTTAGCCTAGGGGGTGAGGTGAAAAGAGAACATTTTCCTGTAGCTGCTTCTCATGTGATAGATGGCCGATACATGATGGGAAGACATTTGTTCTCTCATCCTCACCATCTCTCGCAGGTTTTTGATTCTAATAATATTCAATTGTAACATTTCCTTGCTATAACAGAGAGCCCAAGGCCATGGTAAAAGAACATGTTGGAAAGTGGTTTTGCTCTGTTGTGTTTCACACCTCTTTATTCCCACACCCTGAGAGACAAACAACCGCATCACACCAGAGGAGGCAGCAGACAGAATGGAGGGACATGTTAGCCACTCAGCGTGCAAACATTTGATTTCCAGCTTGACGTGTCTGCACAGCACATCGATCAAGTGCTATTGATTGAGTCATGAATGAAACAAAATCAATGAATCGAGACCTTCAGCAGGACACTGTGTTAAAAAATGTGTCGGAAAGGTGGGCAGCCAAGATTTACTTCTCTGCTCTTTATGAAGCTCCTCTCACAATTCTTTGTGCTTTTGCTCTTCAGTCGACTTAACCTTCTCCTTCCCTTGCTGTGACTGTATAAGAGTGTAGGCAACAGGAAAAAAGAAAAGTGGTAGGTGTTTATATGGTGTCACAGCATGGGTGTTTTTTCCTTGACCCAGAGTAAAAGAAACAAAAAAATAAAGAAACACAATCAGAATTACAGCAATGTCACCTTCTTACTGTCTTCTGATTAGCTGTTATTTATAATGTATTTTAACAGCTATGGTATGCTATTCATTATTATATATTTCTTAACAAAGGTGTAGTTCAGCTGACAGTGTTTCACTCTGGCAGGGACAATTAATAAATGTCAGTTAAAAATGTCAGTTTTTGAGTTGCCAGATTTGATTTCTTGGTTTCAGTTAGCCAGTTACACCAAAGAAAAATCTCATGTGAGTAGTCTGTGTGTTTTGGGCAAAGAATCACAGTCATGTATGCATGTCCAACTTATATTATCACTGGCCTATAGTGCTCCAACACACACACACACACACACACACACACACACACACACACACCACACACACACACACACACACACACACACACACACACACACACACACACACACACACACACACACACACACGCGCGCGCGCATATAGAGGGCTGGGTATGTTAAGAACTTAAGAACGCCGACAATTATTTTAGCACATTAATGCATTTTTTAAAATTACTATTATTCTGAAAGTCAGTTGCTCACTGGCTCTGAATACACACATTCACAAACCATAGGTTTGTCCTCTAAAATTCTGGAAAGAGCAGTTGCAAATCAATTATGTGAACATTTACAAAGGAATAGCTTGTTTGAAGAGTTTCAGTCAGGCTTCAGAGTGCATCATAGCACAGAAACAGCTCTGGTGAAAGTTACTAATGACCTTCTCATAGCATCAGATAATGGACTGGTCTCTATACTTATTTTGTTGGACCTTAGTGCAGCATTCAATACAATCGACCACAAACTTTTATTACAGCGACTAGAACATTGTATTGGCATTAAAGGGACAGCACTGGACTGGTTTAAATCCTACTTATCAGACAGGTTCCAGTTTGTGCATGTCAACAATGACTCTTCTGAGCATACTAGGGTTAATCATGGAGTTCCTCAGGGTTCTGTCTTAGGACCAATACTGTTCACATTATACATGCTTCCCTTAGGCAACATTATTAGGAAGCACTGTATTAATTTCCATTGTTTCGCTGACGACACTCAATTGTATTTATCTATGAAGCCAAATGAAACTAATCAGCTAGCCAGACTGCAAGATTGTCTTAAGGACATAAAGACCTGGATGACCTATAATTTCTTACTACTAAATTCAGACAAGACTGAAGTCATTGTATTTGGCCTCAAACATCTTAGAGAATTGCTTTCAAAGCATATAGTTACTCTGGATGGCATTACATTGGCCTCCAGTACTACTGTGAGGAACCTCGGAGTTATCTTTGACCAGGACATGTCCTTTAACTCACACATAAAACAAATCTGTAGGACTTCCTTTTTCCACCTGAGAAATATTGTAAAAATCAGGAACATCCTGTCTCAGAGTGATGCAGAAAAACTAGTCCATGCATTTGTTACTTCTAGGCTTGACTACTGTAATTCCTTATTATCAGGTTGTCCCAAAAGCTCTCTGAAACATCTACAGCTGATCCAAAATGCTGCAGCCAGAGTACTGACAGGAGTTAGCAAGAGAGATCATATTTCTCCTATACTGGTTTCTCTTCATTGGCTTCCTGTTAAATCTAGAATAGAATTCAAAATCCTTCTTCTGACATATAAAGCTCTTAACAACCAATCTCCATCATATCTTAAAGACCTGATAGTACCATATTATCCTAGCAGAACTCTTCGCTCTCAGACTGCAGGCTTACTTGTTGTTCCTAGAATCTCTAAAAGTAGAATGGGAGGCAGAGCCTTCAGTTATCAGCTCCTCTCCTGTGGAACCAGCTCCCAGTTTGGGTTCTGGAGGCGGACACCCTCTCTATTTATAAGACCAGGCTTAAAACCTTCCTTTTTGACAAATCTTATAGTTCGGACTGACTGGGGGACCCTGAGGGGGTGAGCTGGTGTCTTCATTTGCACAACTGACTTTCAAAATCCCTTTAGTCTGCCACTAGTTCTGCTGCTATAGGCCTAGGCTGCTGGGGGACCTCTCTGGATGCACTGAGCTCTTCTCTAACTACCTATGTATTTACTATATATACCATTATTGCATTACACTCACTCTGTTTCTTTCTGTCCTTTCTCCGAGTGTCCCTGGTCCCAGAGCTGGATGCTTCAGATCTGTGGTTGTTCTCCCACCAACTGGCCTAATCTCCATCTGTGGGATGCTGCTGCTGACCTTCCTCCAGCCCACTGCTTCCAGCTGCCCATTTCCATCAATCTACTCTGCATCACCCTCACTATACTTGATTTGCTCATCTACATATTTCTGAATTTACCACCAGCTACATATGTAGTATATTTAATGCCAGAGCCGTACACCATAGCAGCAAATTATGAATCAATTTCAATGTTAGTTTGTACTTTGTTCGTATCATCTAGCTTATCATACTGTATCCAGATGTATGTTATATGTTCCTTGTTCCCCACCCACCTCTTCTCCCATCCCTCCACCTCTACCCCTCTACCTCTAACCCCTCTACCTCTACCTCTTCTGTCCTTCTCAACCCGCCCAGCCAGCAGGCGAATGGGTCCCCCCACATTAGAGCCAGGTTCTTCTCAAGGTTTTTTCCTTGTTAAAAGGGTGTTTTCCTTGCCACTGTAGCCGTGGGGCTTGCTCTGGGGGTCAGGCATATGGGTTCTGTAAAGTTTCTCGAGACAATTAGACTTGTAGTTGGCGCTCTATAAATAAAATTGAATTGAAAATTGAATAGGTCACAGGAGGGCTGGATGTTGATTAGTGCTTGGGATGGGCGTCATCATGTCTCACCCAAACTAACAGTGGAGGGAGGCTTCGACAGACTGCATTGAATGCAGCGTGTGGGAGAAATAGAGATTAACTAAAACAAGACAAGCTAACAAATGTTGCAGCCAAGTAGTTAGCTGTAGACCGCATTCTGATTAGTTTTGTGGAAGATGTGGAATGATGGCACATACACTATATTTCCAAAAGTATTCGCTCACCTGCCTTGACTCGCATATCAACGTAAGTGACATCCCATTCCTAATCCATAGGGTTCAATATGACGTCGGTCCACCCTTTGCAGCTAGAACAGCTTCAACTCTTCTGGGAAGGCTGTCCACAAGGTTTAGGAGTGTGTTTATGGGAATTTTTGACCATTCTTCCAGAAGCGCATTTGTGAGGTCACACACTGATGTTGGACCAGAAGGTCTGGCTCTCAGTCTCCGCTCTAATTCATCCCAAAGGTGTTCTATGGGGTTGAGGTCAGGACTCTGTGCAGGCCAGTCAAGTTCATCCACACCAGACTCTGTCATCCATGTCTTTATGGACCTTGCTTTGTGCACTGGTGCACAGTCATGTTGGAAGAGGAAGGACCAGCTCCAAACTGTTCCCACAAAGTTGGGAGCATGGAATTGTCCAAAATGTCTTGGTATGCTGAAGCATTCAGAGTTCCTTTCACTGGAACTAAGGGTCCAAGCCCAGCTCCTGAAAAACAAGCCCACACCATAATCCCCCCTCCACCAAACTTTACACTTGGCACAATGCAGTCCGACAAGTATGGTTCTCCTGGCAACCACCAAACCCAGACTGGTCCATCAGATTGCCAGATGGAGAAGCGTGATTGGTCACTCCAGAGAAGGCGTCTCCACTGCTCTAGAGTCCAGTGGTGGCTGCTTTACACCACTGCATCCCACGCTTTGCATTGCACTTGGTGATGTATGGCTTGGATGCAGCTGCTGGGCCATGGAAACCCATTCCATGAAGCTCTCTGCTGAAGCACTGTTCTAGAGCTAATCTGAAGGCCACATGAAGTTTGAAGGTCTGTAGTGATTGACTCTGCAGAAAGTTGTCCACCTCTTGGCACTATGCTCCTCAGCATCCGCTGACCCCGCTCCGTCAGTTTACGTGTCCTACCACTTGGTGGCTGAGTTGCTGTCGTTCCCACACACTTCCACTTTCTGATAATACAGCTGACAGTTGACTGTGGAATATTTAGGAGCCAGGAAATGTCACGACTGGATTTGTTGCACAGGTGGCATCCTATCACAGTTCCACGCTGGAATTCACTGAGCTCCTGAGAGCGAGCCATTCTTTCACAAATGTTTGTAAAAGCAGTCTGCAGCCTAGGTGCTGGATTTTATACACCTGTGGCCATGGAAGTGATTGGAACACCTGATTCTGATTATTTGGATGAGTGAGCGAATACTTCTGGCAATATAGTGTATGAGCCTCAACCTGCATCACTAGCAGGTGACCCATACACAGGGGCTATAGTCCCTGATGCATAGGCTGTTTATGCTGCTCCCTGATAAAAGAAAAATGTTTGTGCTGGTACCTGTTCAGAAAAAAAAAAGAATACAGTTTTATAAATGTTAATTTGCTGTTGCTGAGAAGGTTCCTGTTATAATGTTATGATTGTGTCTCTCGACTCTGAGGGTAACTTGTTTTTCTATAACACACCGGATAAAACAATAATGCTCTCGCAGTGGCAAGTAGCTTTGGTTTTCTATGATTTGATTACATTAATGTTTAGGTTGGTTTTTACAAGAAACATGTTAACTGCTACTGTGTAAAGAGAATCTTGCTGTTAAAAAGCATTTTATTTGTTTAAAGTGTTTGCAAACCAAATGTTACTGTATTTTTGTTTATATAGCAGTACTTAAAAAAAGTGCAGAATACACTACTTTTGAATTCATTATTTAATTTTATGTTAAACGGTGCGATTAATTGTGATGAATCACAGAACATCATGTGATTAACCTCCATTAAAAGTGCCCAGCACTAATATATACACCAATCAGGCATAATATTATGACCATCTGCCTAATGTTGTGTTGGTCCTCCTTTTGCTGCCAAAACAGCACTGACCCATTGAGGCATGGACTCCACTAGACCCCTGAAGGTGTGCTGTGGTGTCTGGCACCAAGATGTTAGCAGCAGATCCTTGAAGTCCTTTAAGTTGCGAGGTGAGACCTCCATGGATCAAACTTCTTTGTCCAGCACATTCCACAAATATCTGATTGGACTGAGACCTAGGGAATTTGGAGGCCAAGTCAACACCTCAAACTTGTTGTTGTGCTCCTCAAATCATTCACGAACCATTTTTGCTTAGGGGCACAGCACATTATCCTTTTGAAAGAGGCCACAGCCATCAGGGGATACCATTTCCATGAAAGGACGAAGATGGTCTGCAACAATGCTTAGGTAGGTGGTATCTGTCAAAGTAACATCCACATGGATGGCAGGACCCAAGGTTTCCCAGCAGAACATTGCCAAAAGTGTCATACTGCTTCTGCCGGCTTGTCACCTTCCCATAGTGCATCCTGGTGCCATGTGTTGCCCAGGTACGTGACGCACACACAACTGGCTGTCCACGTGATGTAAAAGAAAACACGATGCTCTGTTCTGTTCTGATGCTCATGTGCCCATTGTTGGTGCTTTCGGTAGTGCAAAGGTTTCAACATGAGCACCATGACTGGTCTGCAGTTGTGCATCCCCAAATGCAACAAACTGCAATGGACTGTGTATTCTGACACCTTTCTCTCAGAACCAGCAATAACATCTTCAGCAATTTGAACAACAGTAGCTCATCTATTGAATCGGACCACATGGGCCAGCCTTCACTCCCCACATGCATCAAATGAGCCTTGGCCGCCCATGATTCTGTTGCTGATTCACCACTGTTCCTTCCTTGGACCACTTTTGATTGATAGTCACCACTGCAGACCAGGAACACCCCACAAGAGCTGCAGTTCTGTAGATGCTCTGACCCAGTCGTCTAGCCATCACAATTTGGCCCTTCTCAAACTGGCGCAAATTCTTATGCTTGCCCATTTTTCATGCTTCTAACACATCAACTTTGAGGACAAAATGTTCACTTGCTGCCTAATATATCCAACCCACAAACAGGAACCATGATGAAGAGATAATCAGTGTTACTCACTTCACCTGTCACTGGTCATAATATTATGCCTTATCTTTCATGAAAACATGAGTGATCAGAGCTAATACAATTGCATGATAATAAGTCTGACCACTAACCCGAAATGAAAGAAAAGCTTTTTCATGATCAAAGACATTTTCTTAAAAAAAAAAAGGACAATATTTCACAAATTTTGCTATGGTATGTAAACTTGTGAGCACAATTGTACATAGTTTTAACGTACAAGTTTGAACCATTCATGTTCCACATCCTGCAACGTGAGAACCATCCATTCCCTTAATTCTGTCCTCAATAGATTAGAAAGTGTGTCTCTGAATGAACAATTCAGGTTTGCAGCTTGTTGAGATGACAAAAAAGATGTGCACTGCTCCCAGTTGGCTCCTTGTCCTCTTCCACAGATTGAACAGAGTAGATGCAGAGGTGTGCTGCAGCCCTCTTATGAAACTAAGCCTTTGAAAAGGAGGAGTTTGGAGAGGAGGGGGAGATTTGTGGATCTTTAGAGGCTGGTGTAGCAGCGATGTAGTGAGCATGGAGGGCGCAGAATGAATGAGCGCTGCCTCGGTTATAAAACACACTAAGTGGGTGGGCTATACTTAAGTAGAAAACAATCGGACAGAAAAGGGCCTTGTGATGCTCTGACTCCATACCTGAATGAACTAATGCAAATCTGCATAAATGACAATCACTCCACAAAATTAAAATGATTCCAAACTTAAGTCTTGCTCATCAACACTGAAGTTGCGGCTGTGATCAATTCATCTGTACTCATGCCTGCCTATCCAGAACTTTCTGACAGCATTCCACTGATTGCTGTTCCATTTTTATTTTCCAGCTTACTTGTCAAGCCAACATCTGCTTTGAAAGAGCATGAAAGAATAACAAAGAGCAGTTAAAGTCAAACGTAAATTTCTCTTTCACCTTTGTTCAACAACATCACTTTTTTCAAATCTGATGCAAGTTCATTCTCACCTCCAGTAAATGAGATATTGTTGCTAAAATGAAGGTCAAAGAAAACTGTCTTTTAAAAGCTGTGCATTTATTGTAGCAGACATGGATAGTATAAATCTCCCTCACCTCTAACTTGGATTTTGTGAAATAGAACAGATGTCTTTCTTAATGCACTGTAAGAAAAGAAAGTCTAAATTCTCAAACAGATTTTAGCCCACAAAAATCTTGAGACACACCGTATCTGTCAAGGCATCATCCCAAAGAGCTGACAAGACAATTTTGTTCCCCGACTGTGTCTTGAGACAGAGCTTTTGCATGTTTTAACATTAATGAGATCGATGGAAGGATACAGATCCTCAAAAGTGTCACTTCGGGCCAAAAAAGCTGATTTACTCCCTCCGGCTCGTAATGCTTGCTTTTTTCCTTGAGGAAGTTCACCTTCAAATGTGATCTGCTGCAGCAGCACATTTTACAATTGAAAGAATGGAATTGGGAGTACAATAGGTAACATCAGACAATGGAGGGTGATTAAAGAACAGATTTCCCCTATTGCTGTGAAATGAAGAACACAAGCAGGTATTCTCATGAACCACAAAAGGGATTTAGCTGCTATCAGGATACAGAAACACTTTCAGCCATTCAAGCCTTCTTTTGATGGGACTTTGCGCTCAGCCTGCATTCACATTCATGAATGTGTCCATAAAACTGGAACCATCATCTAAGTACCACGGACACTTTATGACCCTAATAAAACATGTATTTATTGAGCAGAAACACGGGGACTGAGCCACTGCCACAACCCTAGGTGCTGAATCATGTGTGTCTTCTAATTTGTGCCTCATTAACCATATATAGCTCTGATATCTGTGTAGTTTCTCATCTCATATATAGCTCTATGTCACAGCTATGAGGCATGATATTCTAGGGAGCTGAACATTTGATTTTATACAGGGAATTGCAGTGTAGTGTATGAAATGCACAGGGATGGATTCTGCAGTCATATTTAGAGGTAAATTTGCCAAGAGGACAATTAAACATACAAATAAACTCAGTTTTCTGTGATAGTATTAAATAGTGAGACATGAACTAGTTTTCTTGACCACTGAATTTAAATCACCCTTGCATTCCCCAAAGAAATGTACTGGATATCAAATGCTTTGATGCACTCAAACAGGGATAAAGTGTCTATTTTTCAGTGCAAACCGGAATGAGAAATGGATAAAGAACAGAGTAAAACTGCAAGCTTGTTCAGGCACATAATTTATATGCTGCAACTTACTTTATATCCAGAGCACCCGGGCCAACAGACAGTTTATTTAACCCATCAGTGTTCTGCTTGGTGTTTTGCCCTAATGTATCTGCTGCTGCCCTGTTTATTTGAAAATTGCTAGAACCGTGTTTGTCAGAACTTTTAGTGGTTGTGGCTCAGGTCCACTAATCACAATGTTTGTTGTTTAATTCTCCACATCTCCACAGATCGAAGTGTCCTTGGGCAAGACACTGGATCTGAAGTTGCTCCTGATGGCAGGCATGCAACCTACAGTCACTCACATTGCCCTACACATTAATGCTTGTTGCTCCTGGAATTCCTGGAATATCACAGAAATAGTATGAAAATCCAATATAATCCAATCTAAAAAAAAAAAAAAAAAAAAGTCTTTGTTTTGTCACATTAAAATTTTTGCAGCCTAGCTGAAGGAAGGAAAGTCAAGAAAATCCCATCGGTTTTATGAGAGAGTCCAGTGGGCCCACGATCCACAGGGCAGGAAATCAGGGTCTGGTGCTATGTCCAAGGGGCAGTAGGCAGGAGTGGGTGTCTGGGCACACCGCCACCTGGTGGTGTAGACTAATTGTGAGGACGTGGAACATCACCTCTGGTGGGGGAAGGAACCTGAGCTGGTGCTGGAGGTGGAGTGTTACTGGCTAGATATAGTTGGTTCTGGAACCAGACTCCTGGAGAGTGGTTAGACTCTCCTCTTCTGGAGCTGCTCAGGGCGAGAGGCACTGGGTGGGTGTGGGGATAATCACAAGTCCCCGACTGAGCACCGTTTCATTGGAGTTCTACCCGGAGATTGAAGGGGTTGCCTCTCTGCAACTGTGTGCTGTGGAATCTTTGTCCATATCCATGGTAGAAGTTGCTGAGGTAGCTAAGAAGCTCCTCAGTGGCAAAGCACGAGGTGTGGGCAAAATTCACCCTCAGATACTAAAGGCTCTGGAATTGACTGACATGTCTGTTCAATGTCACGCTGATATCAGGTACGGGGCCTGTGGAGTGGCAGACCACAGTGGTGGTTCCCATTTTCATGAAGGGGGACTGGAGAGTGTGTGCCAACTATTGGGATATCACACTTCTCAGCCTCCCAGGGAAAGTTTAGTCTAGTGTGATGGAAGGAAAGCTCTGATCGATTGTCAAACCTCAGATTCAGGAGGAGCAATTCATCCTGGTTGTGGAACAGTGGACCAGTACTCTTGCGGAAACCTTGTGATGCATTGACTCCATGCCTGTCAGCACTAATGAAAAGCTTCATTAAGTGTGTATTGCACTATGAGCACTGTAAAAAACAGGAGATTAAAAAAGTTACACTGTGCCTGAATACATCCTTTGTGACGATGGAATAAAGATGCTGATCGTATGCTGCTGTAGCCATGAGAGCTTTGTATTCAGTCAGTCGTCAGTGTTTAGCATAGTCTACTGTAACAGGTAAAGTAGAAGTTCCTCATGAGACAGTGCCTTGAAAAATACATAGAAAGTTGAAAACTTGTGCATGGATAAAAAAAATCGGGGGGAAAATGGACACGTCAGTTGGTTCCCTCTATGGACAAAAGTTATTTAGAGGGAGTCCTCTGTGTCCGGTACCCTTTTGGCTTGGTTGGTGTGGGTCAAGTCAGTTCAGTTTAGTTACTGTGCTAGTGTCCATGACTCTGATTTAGACTGATTGTTTTACTGCTGTGATAAAAAAAAACACAATTACAATAACCAGTTTAAGTTTTTGGCATTGGTGTTGCATTTTCTTATGGTCTTACTGAGTGCTGGTCTTTAATTAGGACTGTTTCATAGAAAAGCAAACAGATACTGTGTGTATGTCTGTGTGTGTGTGTGTGTGTGTGTGTGTGTGTGTGTGTGTGTGTGTGTGTGTGTGTGTGTGTGTGTGTGTGTGTGTGTGTGTGTGTGTGTGTGTGCAGTGCTGATAGATCTTACTCCTCTGTGTCACAGAACACCCTGTCGTCAGACCTTATTTGCACATGTAATATATTGCACTCATTGAAGCACTTAGTGGGCTCACTAGTGAAATTAATAGGATGCTTTATTTTAAATGAAAATACTTATTAAAGCTGATACTTCCCAGGGTGCCGAGCAGTAGCAATTTCTCATCAGATGAGCCCCTGCTAAACACCCTGCTGCTTCAGGCTCACCATTTCAAACTGAAAGCCATTAGAGCTATTTGTACAAGTTCACTGGCAATAAAACTTTTTCACACCATTAAGGCTGAAGATGGTCCGGATTGGCTGAAGACGGAAGATGTTTAGGGGAGTTCAAGTTCAAACTGTGGATTCCCCCAACTCTAGACCAATCAGATAGAAACACTTTCTCATACAAAACTCTATGTAATGTTAAGTTAGGCATCCTTTTTGGGGAAGTTGGCTACGGCAACTCTCTTGTGTATTAGTCACAGAGAACTGTGATTTTCCAAACCAAGTAGGTCCATGTACATGCATTCAATTCTCTAATGCACATTAAATATTCTTAAAGGATAGCTGGGAGTCACGATTCCTCATTATAGCAAGTAAACGAACGCACTGATACCTCTCTTCATTGTCAGCTGATGTACTACCCAACACAGGACAGTGCATCAACATGACATCAGATTGGACATGTTGACCTTTAATGTTGACATTTTGCATGTGGTTCAGCTTCTAAATGTGATGCACTTTGTAGGGTTTATCAGTTCTTCACCTTTTACCAGAAAAGAAGAGGTTTGGGGATTTAGCATGACAGTCATTGCTGCATTTTAACAGTCAACATCTCCAAGTAGCAGCTGTCAAAACATAATCATATCTCACGGGTCAAACGGACTCACACGGTACATTTTACATTCAGCACTCAGCAATAACAGATGAAAGATTCTGAAAAAGTATGACAAAGGCATTCAAACTGTGGACAAAACAAACACCACAGTGAATATTCATCCAGTTTGAATTTAATACCAATTAATAGGCATTTATAATCGCATCATCCATATAAGCATGTGTCAGTAGAGCTCCTCCATATTTTAGTAAGCTCGGTAGATATGTCATCATCCCATTGAATGGTGGTGTAGCTGCAACTTAGCAGTTAAAAAGAACAAGTCTCCAGTTGGTGTTTGGAGGTAATAGAGGAGCTTAAAGTTAGAGGACTGTTACCAAGGAGAGTTAAGATCAAGTCAAGTCTATACAATGTTATTTTATGACTTGAGACTTGTGTGAAGTTTAAATTTCTCTCATTGTTTTCACTTGGTGCTTGGTTATGTTTGGGTACCAAAACTGATTTAGATCTAAAAGAAAGTATTACTGCTTGGGTTAAAATGTTGCTATGTAAACCTGGTGTTACACAGTTATATTGTAACTGTAGGTTATACTTCTTGCAGTTATTCCCATGACCACAAAAAGTGGCTAAAGTTATCAGGGTTGTATTTGTTTATTAATGATTACAATTTGCCTACTGTGTGTACTGTGGAGGAGGTCGCTTCTGGCCCATATGTATGGATACGATTTTTGCTGAAAATGAACCATTTACAGTTTTTCTCAGTTGCTTTGGTACATTTCTCAGATCAGACATTCTGAAATTCTCAAAACTACTTGTTCAATCTTCACATCATTGTGTCATTTGTGCACATCAAAAAAGCAGTTTTTCATTTCTTTGAATAAGTTGCAAATGCTTTGGTTCATCCATGCAAATGATTATGTACAATTCTCTGCTGTTTCCGACATTATCAGTTGCTTATGTCATGTTGATCAAAATGTATTATCATGGTTCTCTGTTGAATAGTCTCGCCCCCCACAACATTCAGGCATTAGTTCATTGCATAAGTCTTTACATGCAAAATGATTGAACAAGTTGTCATAATATGCCAAAGATGTTTCTTACATTTCCATTAGACTTTTTTCTAAATCTGTCCTGAATTGGTGAATTGCTCCAAGGTGAATCATGACTTTCTCTAACAAAGGGAAATGTGCACGCACAGCATTTTGGTCTGGTGACATCAGATATTCCAGTTCTGATATTGTGTGTCAAACTAATACCTCTTATTTATAGTTTTTTTTAATCTGTGTCAATGAACATGTCAGTGCCATCAGAATGACAAGTCCATGTTCATTGACACAGATATTTACTTTTGAGAGATGAACTAAGGATTTTGAGCAAGAGACTGGCTTTTGCAGGTATTCCATGGTGTTTTGCTATTTGTGCTATTGAGAAATGCACTTACTGTTCTGCAAATGCCGAGGATGATTTGAGAAATGTACCAAAGTGACTGAGAAAAACTGTAATGGACTAATAACTTCCAAATCAAGGTTTCCAGATCAGGTAATTGGCAAAGTAGATTATGAGATAGATGTTTTGACAGGTCAGTTTGACATGGTAATTGTTCTAGACAGACAGACAGACAGACAGACAGACAGATAGACAGACAGACAGACAGACAGACAGACAGACAGACAGACAGACAGACAGACAGACAGACAGACAGACAGACAGACAGACAGACAGACAGACAGACAGATAGACAGATAGATAGATAGATAGATAGATAGATAGATAGATAGATAGATAGATAGATAGATAGACGATAGATAGATAGATAGATAGATAGATAGATAGATAGATAGATAGATAGATAGATAGATAGATAGACTATAGATAGATAGATAGATAGATAGATAGATAGATAGATAGATAGATAGATAGATAGATAGATAGATAGATAGATAGATAGATAGATAGATCGAAAGATCGATAGATAGACTACAGCAGCAGATAGAAAAAAAACAGCAGCACACAATACACACAGTGCACAGATATAAATAGGTACTTTCTCCTTTAGGAGAAGAATTACAAATGTTTATGGAAAATTTCTGTGATATTGCACATAGTGCACATAGAACTCAGGCATCCATTGGTTCATGGAGATCCACAGTCAGCTAAAAGTATGTATCGGACAAACTTATTCTACAGGTGAAACCAATTACTGCTCTCGTGGTTTAAACTCCAAATATTTAATGTTGGACACTAGAGTAGTGATTAAAAACATGACATCAGAGGACCGAAGACTTTACTTCTGTGGCAGAAGAATCAATGGTGACGTCCGTTTTCTGGACACTTTCCGGAGGCGTTTGAAGATTTCTCCACAAAAGAAGAACTCCTGACACTATTGCCATTTACAATGCTCTGAAAGAGTTTTTCGTGCTATGACCAATACAGGTTTCATCGTTCACTGTAAAGGTGACCCAGACTTCCCAAAATTTCTAAATTACCACTGCATCATTCACCAGCAAGCGTTATGTGCAAAAGTGGTCGGCTTTGAGCATGTAATGACTCCCTTTGTGAAAATCATTAACAGCATCCACTCCAAAGCAAAACAGCACAGGACATTCAAGGTGCTATTGGAGGAGATGTCAGCTGAATATGGTGACCTGCTGCTGCACACAGAAATCCGATGGCTCAGCAGAGGACGAGTGTTACTTCGTTTTTTGTCACTTTTGGGTGAAATCAAAGAGTTCCTGCAGTCCAAAGGGAAAGACGTTTCGCTGCTGGAGGATACAGAGTGGACACTTGACCTTGCGTTTTTAACAGACATTATTGGGAAACTAAACCACTTGAACTGTGAGCTGCAAGGCAAAGGTAAGACTGTTGCTGAAATGTTAAGTGGTTTAAATGCATTTAAAGCAAAGATGAACATTTTCTGTATGCATTTACAGAAAAAATAAGGTGCTGCACTTTCCCTCTCTGCAGCTGGTGCTGAAAGACAATGCTTCTGCATCTGAGACATTTGACAGAGTTGCAGAAAAGTACTGTGAAGTCATACACAGACTTCTACAAGAGTTTGATAACAGGTTTTGTGACCTTGATCAGCTTGAGCCATGTGTGTCATTCATTTACAATCCTTTCATGAACATGGACACAACATGCATTGCTGAGCAATCAATCAATCAGTCAATCAAGATTTATTCACTTTACAACACTCAAATGTGACCAAAGTGCTTTCCAGTTAAAATCAAACAATAAAATTAGAATAAAAGCAAATCAGTGCAACATTCAACTTGGATGCTGAACAGGTGGAGACTGAAATTGTAACATTGCAAAATGACCTCCACCTCAAAGCCTAAAGGCTGCACCAAACTTTTGGTGCTTTGTTGACACAGAAAAGTACAGTGGCGTGTGCACAGCAGCTATGAAGGTCACTAGCCTGTTTGGTTCAACCTATCTGTGTGAGTCTGCATTTTCTGATATGAACTTTATCAAGAACAAACACAGAACACGCCTCACTGATGCACATCTGCAAGATTCGCTCAGAGTTACAGTGTCAAGTTACACACCTGACTACGATACACTGGTAAACAACATACAATGCCAGTCTTCTCACCAAAAAAGAAGCGGATACCAGATGCTGTCAGTGGCAACATGGTAGTGTCATAGAAAAGGTGAATTAAAATGTTGAAAAACTGTGTTTAATTCAAGGCTGCAAACTATCAGTTGATCACCTGGTTGAGTCTGAGGATCATTTTGTTGTTGTTTGGTTCTGTGTGATGTGTAAATTGCACTGTACTATATTGCTTTCTGATACTGCAGCATATGGACAATCCTATTGAAATCAGGAGATGCACTCAGTGTGAACTGTGAAACTGCTGCCCACTCTCAGTGCTGTTTAGCTTCTTCTCATGAAAGGACAGTGCTGGTTATTATTCAAGCATGATTCTTGGCAAGAACTGTATGGATATAATTCCAGTGAAGAAGAACGCACAAAAGTGTGTTTATAAAATGTAACAGATTTTGAGCAGAATTGCAGCAGATTTGTTCAGGTAAAAATGTGATAAGATTTATTTAATATGAAAGTTGATTTTTCTTAAATGTTGCATAACTTTTTCAAACATGGTTCAACATAGTTCATGAATTGTTAAAAGGGTTTAGTTTTTTATGGTTAAAAGGGACTGGTGAAAACTGGACATTTTTTTAATGAAATGTAGAAGTGATCATAAGATAAGATCGATAAGATAAGATAAGTTCTTTATTTCTCCCCACGCCAGGGGAAATTTACATTGTCACAGCAGCCCATGCAACAGTAGATGTAGTGATATGAACAAAACAACAATAGAACAGTAGTAACAATATTTACAATATATACAAGGGTGAGAGATGAGGATAAAGTGGCTTAAAAGAAAAGAAAAAAATAAAGATCATCTGAACAATTGAAAACTCCAGCAACGATTAGAACCTCAAAATAAGCATGTAAATGGGTTCAGTCCATCTCCTTCCACCTCTCTCCAAAAACTTGTCTTCCTTCTGAATTAGTGCAATCCAGAATAATTTTCTGGATGGAATCCGTGATGAAAAGCTCAAAAGAACACTTGATATCCTCCACATGAGTAACTGCCATGTGTGTTGGCCCTGGTTGCATCCTTATCACCTTGGCAGCCCTGCAGGGTGGCTCATTTCTGGGGTAAGAAGACCGTTCAATTTTATCATTTACTGACATCCATATTTCATCACTTGCTAGCTGCTGATGGGCTTGTTCTGGTCCTGGGACTGGCTGGTCCTGAGATTGGCTGCTGATGGACTGGTCCTGTAGCTCATCTTTGTTTTGGAGCTAGCTGATGCTCGATCGCATTCTCTTCTTCAAAGTCACTATCGATCAGACTTTTCAGAAATGTGATCCTCAGATTCTGAAATCTCTTCCTCTACGTCGTTATCAAATGCTTCCCTCTCTTCCAAAACCAGTTGCAAGGCCCTCTGAGCAGAGAATCTTTTGACCATCTTGATCAGTTATAATAAGGAACCACACTGGCAAAGCTATATTTATTGTGTCCCGGCCCTAATTTTCAGCTGGGATAGAGTATGAGAAAATAAAGATTTGTTCCCGCAAGACAGACGGTGTTGGTGCTTGAATTTTGCAACAATGCTGCAACCTTGTGTGGGAAGAGCAATATTGTCTCTCTCTCTCTCTCACATCACACACACACACACACACACACACACACACACACACACACACACACACACACACACACACACACACACACACACACACACACACACACACACACAGGAGACCCAGAAAGCAGGAGGACAGAGTGAAGGTACTCAGGACCTAAAATTTCCACACTTTCATTGGACCCAAACACCGTGTATGTAATATAAATGTGTAGGGGGGGTGTACGGTGTGCGGTCATTGAAAATGAGTTGTGATATATGTTCTTCACAGGAAATGAACCAAGGCCAATGAATCTGAGTTTGAAATAAAAAATTATCGTATTACTTTTCTTTGATACAAAAATGAAAACGGGTCCCACAGACCTGAACACCATACAAGGGTTAACTTGGGTTTATAAGGGTTAAATACTTTCTCCACCAATTAGACTTAATTCAATTCAATTCAATTCAATTCAATTCTATTCAATTCAATTCAATTTTATTTATATAGCGCCAATTACAGTCAAATTGTCTCGAGACGCTTTACAGAACCCATATGCCTGAACCCCCAGAGCAGCCATAAGGAGACAGTGGCAAGGAAAACACCCTTTTAACAGGGAAAAAAACCTCGAGCAGAACCCGACTCTAATGTGGGGGGACCCATCTGCTGCTGGCCGGGCGGGTTGAGAGGGACAGAAGAGGTAGAGATAGAGGGATAGAGGTAGAGGGATAGAGGTAGAGGGATAGAGGTAGAGGGATAGAGGTAGAGAGGAAGCGGTAGAGGGGTAGAGATAGAGGGGTGGAGGGACAGAGGTAGAGGGGTAGAGATAGAGGGGTAGAGGTAGGGGGTAGAGGTAGAGATAGAGAGATGGGGGGGACACAAGGACCATAAAACACACAGTATAATACATGCATGATAAGACAGATGATACATGCAAAGTACAACTAACATGGAAATGATTATAGTTTACTGCTATGGTGTACAGCTCTGGCATTAAATATACTACATATATAGCTGGTGGTAAATTCAAAAACATGTAGATGAGCAAATCAAGTATAGTGAGGGCAATGCAGAGTAGATCGGTGGAAATGGGCAGCTGGAGGTGGGAGAACAGCCACACATCTGAAGCATCCAGCTCTGGGACCAGGGACACTCGGAGAAACAGAGTGAGTGTAATGCAATAATGGTATATATAATAAATACATAGGTAGTTAGAGAAGGGCTCAGTGCATCAAGAGAGGTCCCCCAGCAGCCTAGGCCTATAGCAGCAGAACTAGGGCAGAACTAAAGGGACGTCAAGAGGGGAGGTCAGTTGTGCAAATGAAAACACCAGCTCACCCCGTCAGGGTCCCCCAGTCAGTCCTAACTATAAGCTTTGTCAAAAAGGAAGGTTTTAAGCCTGGTCTTAAAAATAGAGAGGGTGTCCACCTCCAGAACCCAAACTGGGAGCTGGTTCCACAGGAGAGGAGCTGATAACTGAAGGCTCTGCCTCCCATTCTACTTTTAGAGATTCTAGGAACAACAAGTAAGCCTGCAGTCTGAGAGCAAAGAGTTCTGCTAGGATAATATGGTACTATCAGGTCTTTAAGATATGATGGAGATTGGTTGTTAAGAGCTTTATATGTCAGAAGAAGGATTTTGAATTCTATTCTAGATTTAACAGGAAGCCAATGAAGAGAAACCAGCATAGGAGAAATATGATCTCTCTTGCTAACTCCTGTCAGTACTCTGGCTGCAGCGTTTTGGATCAGCTGTAGATGTTTCAGAGAGCTTTTGGGACAACCTGATAATAAGGAATTATAGTAGTCAAGCCTGGAAATAACAAATGCATGGACTAGTTTTTCTGCATCACTCTGAGACAGGATGTTCCTGATTTTCACAATATTTCTCAGGTGAAAATGGAAGTCCTACAGATTTGTTTTATGTGTGAGTTAAAGGACATGTCCTGGTCAAAGATAACACCGAGGTTCCTCACAGTAGTACTGGAGGCCAATGTAATGCCATCCAGAGTAGTAATTTTATTTGTAAAGAAGCTCATGAAGTCGTTACTGCTCAAAGCTAAAGGAATACAAGGTTCAACAGAGCTCTGACTCTCTTTGACTGATAGTTAGGGCTGACTGGGGGACCTGGGGGGGTCAGTTGGATTCTTCATTTGCACAACTGACTTTCAACATCCCCCTAGTTCTGCTGCTATAGGTCTAGGCTGCTGGGGGACCACTCTTGATGCACTGAGTCCTTCTCTAACTACCTATGTATTTACTATATATACCATTATTGCATTACACTCACTCTGTTTCTTTCTGTCCTTTCTCCGAGTGTCCCTGGTCCCAGAGCTGAATGCTTCAGATCTGTGGTTGTTCTCCCACCAACTGGCCTAATCTCCATCTGTGGGATGCTGCTGCTGACCTTCCTCCAGCCCACTGCTTCCAGCTGCCCATTTCCATCGATCTACTCTGCATCACCCTCACTATACTTGATTTGCTCATCTACATATTTTTGAATTTACCACCAGCTATATATGTAGTATATTTAATGCCAGAGCCGCACACCATAGCAGTAAACTATAATCAGTTTCCATGTTAGTTTTACTTTGCATGTATCATCTGTCTTATCATGCATGTGTCAAATTGTGTGTTTTATCTTTGAAAAGATAATTTGGGAAAGTTGTACCAAGTTCCAGTGACTGAAAGGTACTTGCGTGCCATGATGATAATGATGATGTTGTCTCAGTGGATGGTCTGGTCGACCTTTGTCGATGTGGGTCAGAACAGCAGTGGACAGAGTGGAGCCTCGGAACGATGGATGGCAAGTAGACTTCAACAGTCAACTCTGATGGTAAAGGAAGACTGTAACTGGTGCTTTCAGATGTAGCCTTTTAAAACGGATTCTTGCATCTCATTAAGGAAGGGGGGCATCTGGACCAACCTCTGTTGGGGAGGGCTAAAACCCAGATGTCCCTCACATAATTACATTTGCAGATAATTTTGTGGTGTCTATAACTCCAAAAATATTATAATTTGGTGAACAGGATGTAACTCGGTGCATTACTGACAGACAGGGGATCAGAACAATACCAAATATGATCATGTGAATGACAGACATGTTATGAATTATCATACTGATACCAATCAGGAGAGATAAAAGATTAAAGGCAAGACATGACGTAGACTGACCATAAAGTCATTAAAAAGTTCATTTGTTCTGTGAAATGGATGTACATAAAAAAGGAGTTGAGTCCAGGACTGTGGGATGATTGTCTTTGTTGGTTCTTACATGAGTCCAGAGTTCCTTTATCAGTGAGTAGAATGTCTTTGAAGTTGTCATGCAGAAAAATACCTACCTACAAGACCAAAGGATTTTCTGAACTGACATTACACAGATCACAAAAACAGTCAAAGAAAATATGGTAAATAAAATAACACAACAATGAATACACATGAAAGACTAGAACATTTCCACACAAAGTAAATTTAATTTATTTACATTCAAAGGTTTTTCAGATATCCTACAAAGTATTGGACATACGGGGGCTACACATGAGGTGACTCGAACCTTGAGGATCCATCCTCTGGGAACCAAAGATATTTACAGCAAATATGATGACCATTCATCCAAGTTTTGTCATGCTGAAATGACAGAATGGAAATCTGTTATTCTCACTGTTTGATAGCAGCTCAACATCAAAATCCAAACCTGCACAGGATTGCAGTGCTGGATGTGTAGGAGGACTGGAGGCGTTTGTCACCTGCAGTCACAGAAACCAGTCAGGCTGCTGTCTGATCAGCTGGAGAGAGAAGGGCTCAGCACAGCAGCTGCCTTAGGCTGGAAACTTTATTAAGACTACTGTACTGCTGCAGCACGATAGGGTTTTGGAGGTAAGACTCACAGCCCAGAGTCTGAATTGTACCGTCCACAGTCCTCCAACTCAACAGAACATCAGTGTTTTACTCCATGCCTGTGCGAATACACTGCTTTGTGTTTTACCATGTAACATGAGGGTATTCTATGTTTCTTTTTCTTGTTTTTGTTGTATTTTTGATCAAGAAAGAAGTTGATAGTGTCTTTGAAATTGACAAAGCCTTCACACACAGAGAGAAAAAGCCTTTATTTGTTCTGTCTCATGGAAATAAAAGTATTGGTGACAAAGTCAAAGAATAACAGCTTTTTTTTTCCATAAATTGGTCTGAGGATCAATCAGAGCTTGAGGCATCTTCGCGCCATATTGATTGCAGAAAGGAAACACCTCAAAGTTTTCTTTTTTCACTGTAAAGAAGAGGGAACACTCAGAAAGCATCTGGTGGCATTCGGGATTATATTTGCCATCTTCTTACTGGAGTTGTCTAAGAGGCTTAGGGCAGTCCGTGGTGAAGAGTTTCTGTTCGTAATTGGCTGTGGTGGAGTATATGAGAATGTGTGCCCACAGGGACACAGCTGAGCAACCAACTGGGTCACTGAAGATTGTTTGTATTTGTAGCTCTAAGCCAGGAATCATTTGAGTTCAGCCTTGTGTAACCAAGCTCTCCTTCGAGGGATCTTGTAGTAAAATTACTGGTGCTCATATTGTCCTGTGTCTTCATGGGGTTTTACATTTCATTTGTCAACAAGTGAGTCCAGCTCAGGATTCTGTGGCAGTAAGGAATTTGGCAATGACAAATGATTGTCCTCTTGTCATGTTTATGCACTTCAAAATGACATTCAAAAAGTGTAGAAGTAATATTTGGCATGTAGTCACCCTGTAGAGTTTGTGGCTCGAGAGCATTGACAGACATTACAGTTTGAGGTATCTGATTCTTCAGCTGCTAAAAGCTCCACTTTCTGTTTTATTTGAAAATTCACTTTGCTTATGTGTTCATGGATATTTCCTGTGTCATCTGTGCCATGGTGTTTAGCCTCAACACCCATGTACACAAAAAGCAAGACATATGAAATTACCTCACAGAACTATATTTGTGAGTAGAAAAGCCATCCTTGCCAAGGTGCATGAATGAGAATGTGGCCTTGTGATGAAGGCAAGCTCATCCACTCCTCCATGCTTCCAACTGCTCAACTTTTGCAAATTTGTTTTTAGTAAAGCTTGATTTGTACCAAGTTTGAAGTACCCGCCTGCCTGTTTTTCAGAGCTAGATTGTGCAAGCAGTATACTGTCCGTGGCATCATTTTAGGAGTCTAACCTCCATCGCAGCTCCGATTAGTGGGACTGGCTGGCTCATTCTGTATCTCCTAACTCCTGCTGCCACTGTGTTTCAGTGGATGTTTAGACTCAAGTCTCACACTGGATTTTTAGGTCACAGTTATTTCCATGTGCAGGTATCCAGATAGGCTATGCGAGCACGCTCAGAGGTGTAAGGGGCTGCTGCTCGAACACAAGTGAAACCTGCATCAGGAATGCTCAGCAAGCCCCTAAATCGCCATCATCGCACTCGGGGACAGACACAAAAGGTTCATGCACTGCTACTGGTGAGCCCTAGCTAGGAACCGCTGGACCGGAGATGGTGGAGAACTGCTAGGATTTTGTGGCAGAGACTGCTGTAATTAGTGCAGACAGTTCTGCCACCTGGCTGGTGAGCAAGCTAATCTGAGAAAATATGCTCTGATTACTTTCAGAAAAGCTTCTAGGAAGCTGGCCATGGGGACCAAAAAGTACTCCCCGACAGGTAGCCTGGTGGATCTGCAGTGGGCTGGTGCAGGATTGGGGCCAGACTGTGTGTCTGCTGGGTTCATGGTTTTGGCCAGATGGTACTGTCACATCAGAGATTTGAACCCACAGTGCAAACACACAGTAGCAGGTGGAGACCGATCAAGATACACAAACGATTTATTAAATCAACAACAAATATCAAATAGAACTTGTAAAAACCTGTTTTCAATTTGATTTTAAAGAGGTTTTTTTTTTTGCAACTTCTTGTCAGAAGCCAAATTATATTGACTATGACTTCATGTATAAAAAGTAGATAGATAGATAGATAGATAGATAGATAGATAGATAGATAGATAGATAGATAGATAGATAGATAGATAGATAGATAGATAGCGTCTGTTTGCACCAAAAGCATGAAGCATAAAGACTACTACGTCTTTTTTATTATAGCTGTTCTTCAATTCCCAAAACAGAATGCATACCCTGATCTTCAAAAGACCTATATATGGTCTTGTTAAAGTTGCATGGTAACAGCATGTCTACATGTGTTTTCTGGATGTAACAGAATTGTGGGATAAAATAGTTGTGATTGGTTTCAAAATTTTCTAAATTTCGTGATACAGAAATACATGTCAAAATGAAAACTATCTTTACAACAGTTTTCCGAATAGTCATGGAATGTTTTCAAATAACATTCAGTTAGTGTGTTCAAGGCAGAGCTTTGTGAACAGATACAGCAACAAGCAACAATAAATATTTTGGTCCAGATAAAGATATTCCTCATCTATTTTGTGACTTAATGTTTTTTACTTGCACTGGTCAATGTGTCTACCTGTGAAAAGGGAAGCTAAAACAAATTGTCATATTGAAATTATGTCACACTTTATTCATTCATTCGGTTGTCTGTTGATTGTAGCACTAGCTCTCCCATTGCCTGACTGGCCACTTTCACCCTCTCCTGCTTTCTTGCCAGTATGATCATTTGATCTTCCTTGCCTCACCTGCATTCACTTCCCATATTAGTCCTGCAATACATAGTATATACTATAGACTGTGTAAAAAGAGATGCATGTAGACCCAGGTTCCAAAAAGTGAAGCTAATGCAGTGCCTGGATTTTTTTTCTGGAAGCACAGGGTGACTCCTCTGTTTACAAAAAGAAGTCAGATTGCATTGAAGTTAATAAAAAAAATCTACTACTCCCTTGATCTGCCACCTAACTAAAATTTAAATTTTCTAATGACTTTATGCTCTCAATCCATAATATCAAGATTTTCTGAATAGAGCGTAGTGTTTATTATGTAAATCGTGGTCCATGTTAGAATAAACAGACTATTCTATAGTGAGGCTACCTTGTGATTGACAGGTTGCTATTGTATCGCTCTGGGACTGTTTTGCTGCCTGATTCAATTCAATTTTATTTATATAGCATCCATTACAGTTCAAGTTGTCTCAAGATGCTTTACAGAACCCATATGCCTGACCCCCCAGAGCAAGCCCTAAGGTGACAGCAGCAAGAAAAACTCCCTTCTAACAGGAAGAAACCTTGAACAGAACCTGACTTATATGGGGGGACCCATCTGCTGCTGGTCGGCTGGGTTAAGAGGGACAGAAGAGGTAGAGGGGGAGGGGGGCAAGGAAACATAATACTTGCATGATATATACAAACTTCAACCCAACATTAAAACTGATTAAGGACAAAATTAAAGAAATGGCTTCTTTGAAAACAGCAATTCAGGCAAGTTATGCTTTTGATAATAAAT
Organism: Amphiprion clarkii; assembly: GCA_027123335.1. Classification (NCBI taxonomy): domain Eukaryota; kingdom Metazoa; phylum Chordata; class Actinopteri; family Pomacentridae; genus Amphiprion; species Amphiprion clarkii. Next base: position 418,444 of record CM049584.1, read on the forward strand.
AATGAACATTAGAGCTATCATACAACCAATGTCATGCTACATCAATAAGAAGCCCTTGGTTAATTGGTGAGGTAAAACACACCACGACCTTCCTTTAGTACAAATCTAATGACTCATCACACTGTCATTAAAGATTAGGCAGCCACACAATAACCCTCCTATATTTACTCTGTAAATGGACTCGTTATATAAAGTCAAAGTACACTGAAAATAGTATAGCAAGAAGGTATCCTCACCATTTCTAATTTTCCTTTCTGCTTTAGAAATTTGCAGCTAGTGATTACCGCTGGGGCTGGGGCGTAGTGGTCAGCACTTTCGCCTTGCAGCGAGAAGATCCCTGGTTCGCGTCCCGGCTTTCCCGGGATCTTTCTGCATGGAGTTTGCATGTTCTCCCTGTGCATGCGTGGGTTTTCTCCAGGTACTCCGGCTTCCTCCCACAGGCCAAAAATATGCTGAGGTTAATTGATTATTCTAAATTGCCCGTAGGTGTGAATGTGTGAGTGATTGTGTGTCCTTGTATGTAGCCCTGCGACAGACTGGCGACCTGTCTAGGGTGTCCCCTGCTTTCGCCCGAGTCAGCTGGGATAGGCTCCAGCCCCCCCCATGACCCTAGTGAGGATTAAGCGGTGTATAGATAATTGATGGATGGATGATTACCGCTGTGTGTCGCGGCGCGACTCTACACGAGTACAATATACAGTGTACAAGTTCAAAATGTATTCAGATATCCAACAACGCCACCTTGGGAATTTCGCCCAGAGATTTATCCTCCTCTAACACTTGGAGGCACACAAGTTCGTTACTGATGAGGCTTGAGATGTGTGTCCAAATTAAAACAATTTATTACAATTTTCTAAAAAAAAAACAAAAAACATAAACAGATTAAAACAGATAAACATTCATACTAGGGGCCAAAGGAAAAGAAACAAAAACAGAACTCTAGTCAGTTGCTGGCCACCGGGTGGATGGGGCCAGTGAAGGGGAAGGGAATACCCCAAAATAAAAAAGAAACACCCCAAGCACAGGTGACATACACTCTGGATGTGAACCAATTCCCCAGGACCACAGCACACAGAAGGAGGGGGAAGCCGCCACCTGGACACCAGCACCAACACCACCAGCCCTCAGTAACTGAGAAAGAAACAAAAACAAATTACTCAGGGTAAAAGAGCAATTAATCCAACAAAATATATTAAGGAAACAAAATATACAAAATGGCAAGGGTTCAAGTTAAACTATATAAATCAAAACACTAAATGCCCCAAAAGAACAAAATAAACAGAAACAATAAATCAAAAAAAATAATCCGAATCAAAACAATATATTTCTCTCACTCTCTCATTCTTTTCTGGTATCCCTGAGTCCACACCGGATAACCCAGAGACCCTTGTTAAACTTTATGGTGTCGGCGCTTAAAATCCCTGCGGAAACTGTTAAAAACATCACTTTCCACCGCGTCCACCGGCTCGGACCCCGAGGAGGAAACTGACACCGTCTTATTATCACAAAGTTTGAGCACTTCCAGCAGAAAGTGCTCATAAGAAGCAAAGGACGGGAGCTGAAAGGCACGTTGCTCGGGATGAACGACCAATTTCCCAGGGAAATCAACGAGAGGCGCAAAGTATTATACCCCATCATGAAAGTTTTAACAGCACTGACTGGGACATCTTTGAAGATGGGGACCTGGATGTATTTACGGACACTGTGCTGTGTTACATCAAGAACTGTGTGGACACAGTCACAGTGGAGAAACGCATCCGAGTATACCCCAACCAGAAACCATGGATGACCAGAGAGGTGAAGCAGCTGCTGAAAGACAGAAACACTGCCTTCAAAACTGGTGACAGGTCCCTCTACAGCACAGCCCACGCCAACCTGAAGAGAGGCATCAGGAAGGCCAAGATGGACTTCAGGAGGAGGCTCGATGAACACCTGGATAGCAACAACAGCAGGCAGGCATGGATGGCGGTCCAGCACCTCACCAACTACAAACCCGGCATCAGAGCTGCTGAGGGCGACGCTGAGATGGCAGAAGAACTCTATCTCTTCTTTGCCCGCTTCAACACTGAACCACCAGGAGCAGCCACTTTGCCACCAGTGGCCAGGAGGAGCCCCGCCCTCACAGTGGGGGTGCACGAGGTGAGGCGCACGCTGAGGGGGTTAACCCACGGAAAGCAACGGGCCCCGACGGTGTCTCAGGGCGGGTTTTGAAAGACTGTGCAGACCCGCTCGCTGGAATCTTCACCAGGATTTTCAACCTGTCACTGACACAGTCTGCAGTCCCATCCTGCCTGAAGACCTCCACTGTCATGCCCATACCCAAGAATCCAACTCCAACCAGCCTCAATGACTACCGGCCTGTGGCGCTCACACCAGTGGTGATGAAGTGCTTTGAAAAACTGGTTAGGAGTCACATCACGACCTTCATAACCCCCAGCTCAGACCCATACCAGTTTGCCTACAAGTCTAACAGATCAACAGAGGACGCCGTGAACGCAGCACTACACACAGCGCTGTCCCACCTGGAGAAACAAGGTAACTACGCCCGCCTTCTCTTTGTGGACTATAGTTCGGCGTTCAATACAGTCCTCCCGCACGGTCTCATGAGGAAACTGCTGGACCTCAGTCTACCTCACTCCACATGCCTCTGGATAAAGGACTTTTTGACAGAGCATCCACAGAGGGTCAGGATTGGCCCCCACACCTCCACACCGGTTCCCCTCAAGGCTGTGTGCTGAGCCCCCTGCTCTTCACCCCCATCCACACCAGTAACACCTTCATCAAGTATGCGGACGATACCAGTGGTTGGCTGCATCACAGGAGGTGATGAGTCCGCTTACCAGGATGAGGTACAACAGCTGACTGTGTGGTGTAGGGACAATAACCTGGTCCTGAACACATCCAAAACAAAGGAACTCATCATAGACTTCAGTAATAACAAAACGGACTTTCAGCCCATTCTCATTGGTGGTACCTGTGTAGAAAGGGTCAGTGACTTCCGCTTTCTGGGAGTCCACATCGAGGAGAAGCTGACCTGGAACAAGAACACTACACAGCTGGTAAAGAAGGCACAAAAAAGACTCCACTTCCTGAGAATCCTCAGGAAGAACAACATCAGCCAGAGACTGCTTGTGTCCTTTTACCGCTCCACCATGGAGAGCATCCTCACCTACTGCCTCTGTACACAGTGGCAAACAGGAAGGAACTCCAGAGGGTCACCAAAATGGCTGAGAAGGTCATTGGGTGCCCTCTGCCCACACTGGAGGACCTTCATGGCTCCTACTGCCTCAGGAGAGCCAACACCATCCTGAAGGACTCCTACCACCCGGGCCACTTCCTGTTTGAGCTACTGCCATCGGGCAGACGGTACAGGGCCATCAAAACCCAGACAAACAGACTTGAAAACAGCTTTTTTCCAACGGCTGTAAGAGCCCTAAACAACACTGGTCCATAGTACGTGCAATATATGCAACTGTCACTACCTCGTGCAATATCCAATATTCATCCTGTATATACGAAGTACAGTTTTTCTCTGCTCTCATGTAAATACCTCAACCCATGTTTTAACGGTGCCTTTTTAATTTTAAATCCATCTTGTCATCTTGTCATTTTGTGTTTTTGTTTTTATTATTACAAAGCTTTTATATATATTTTGTATTTTGCATTGTATGGCCTGCACCTTACCTTTCATTGCACTTGTTGCAATGACAATAAAGTGAATCTGAATCTGAATCTGAATCTGAAAGAACACAGGCAGAAAGGTAAACGGACTGCACTGGTTGTGGACAAACTGTACATAGATGGGCAGCTATTTCGGGAACCCTCAGTTACCCCCTGGCTCTTCTAAAAAAATAAAAATTAAAAAAAATTAAAAACTGGCTTAAACACTTAATATATCCCTTAGTAATTTATGACAGAAAATGTAATCCAAAAAAAAAATAATCTCACAGGTGTAAATGTCTCACTCTCCTAATCTACACTCCCCACTGGAGAACCCCCTCCTCCTTTTCTCTCGCTCCCTCTCTATATGTCTCCCTTTACCCCTCTCCCCCTCTCACCCCCCGACACTCTCACTCACTCTATATACCCCCCATGTTTATTGCGCTTGTATGTTTTATAATGTGTTTGTTGATAGTTTTTCAGGCAATGATGTGCTATTATTAGTGGTGGGACGCGATTAAAAAAAATTAATCTAATTAATTACAGGCTTTGTAATTAATTAATCACAATTAAGGCAGAAATTCCCTATAAAAATTACAGTAAATTAATTTCTAGTCGTAACAGTAATGGGTGCTAGTGCTGCTGATTGTAGAGTTTAAAATGGTGTTTTATTCGATATTTTACTCTGAGTGCATTCTGTGTCATTCATTCTGTTCTGTAAACTTAATACGCAAAACATGAATTAATACTGTAAAATTATTTCATGCATCAAAACAGCTACAAAAAATATCCACCATAAAAGTTTTAAATATATGAACTCTTTATTTGATATTTGTAAGGTTGTAAATATCAATTATTTGAAGCTTTATATATCATAAAATATCTATGACTGAAAGATCATCATGCAAGAAATGTTCACAAGTTCACTTTGAAACTGTTCCAATTTCGAAACCATAATAAGCTGAACACACTTTTTACTTACAAACTGTAACAGACAATTTGCCAAGAAACCTTTATACTTAATTTGAGAAAATGTAAGTACATTTGTAGGTGCAAATCTAACCACAAAGTGATATCAGTGTAAATACAGCAAATCATTTTCACATCACTAAAATAAACCATTCTTGAAGGGGAACAAAAGTTTCAAATCTTGCATCACAAATCTAAAGAATATCAAATCTCTGTGACTGCAAGGAATTGTTGAAGGTAACACTTACTTGACGGGTACAAGTTATATTCTTAAGATAGTCTTAATTAATGCATAATTCCTGATTAATTACTACATGCACTAACAAAAGACAATTCATGTTAATTGGGGGGCGTTATTATGTTCAGTTGTTGACCTGTATATAAAACACCCTGAAAGCTGTTTTGCTCTGTAACTCCCGTGTTTTGTGGATTAAAAAACTAAACCAATATCAGGCATAAATAGAAATTCAATGGTTACTTATTTCAAAATAGGATAAGAGTCACACAATCTATTGTTGGCTGAATCAGTTATCAGGTGAAAGTTAACCTGTGTCTCAAAGCTGGCTGCAAGATAACATGAAAGTAAACAAGCCAAGAGTACAAGTGGGTGTTAGTACCGTGGTAGAGAAAGGTTGCAGGTTTGGTTCAGTTTACTTAGGACACACAATAAAGCATGGTGTTGGTGGCACATTCTCCATCTGAATCTCCTCACCAAGGCATGTCTTCTCAACGAAATAGAATAGATGCTCTTCCTTCTTGTCAAAATAGACCAGTAAAAGGAATACCATCTGTATGGCTTCTTCTGAGCAGCCAGTAGACTGGCCTCTTTCAGTTTGCTGCTTGAGAAGAGCATCCAGAACTTGTTTGCGTTTATGTGCATCAACACGTCTGAAGAAGTTTAAGAGACATGCTCCCTTTTTGCCCACATTGGTAAGGAAGGACTCAATCAATCAATCATGCCAGTTAGTTCCTGTAAGTGTACTGCCATACCGACTTCCTTAAACAACAATGGCCATTCCTGGCATAATTTCTGGATGCTTGCACCTTTGTTGATCTCTTTATGCTGAATGAAATCGATGGACAGGATTAGTTCTTTCATAGCAGCTGAATTGTCGTTCATCTCTTCAAACAGCTTCATTTGTTTGTTTTTTTCTAGCTGACTCTCCACAGTCTGAGAGTGGCAAATGTTTCGCCTCACAGTTTTCAACAATGTCCTTAAGCAGCAAAATTAACTGCCACACATTATCTTGTGCATCCTGCACTTTTGACAGCCTGACCACTCAGTTTCAGTGTTCGAGGAATGACCTCACAAGATTTGGCGCAAGCATCTGCTGGTTTGTATTTAAACTGCTTGATTCGCCTGTTAAAATTATGCAGGTGAACCATTTCTATTTGTTGAAGAAGTACCTGAGGTAAAGAGCAACATCGTATAAGAAGACACCCTCAAAGATGTCATGACCAAGGCAGGGGGGCATACCAGTTGAACACACATCAAAGTTTTGTCGAGTATTAAATACCACCTGAACTTTATCCCCTGTACTTGTGATGCATCCTCTGTCTCCAGCTGTTTAAGGGCAGCGCTGTATGTTTCTGGAGTCCGCTCCGGTCCACAGATGGTATGAGCAGCACCCTGAAATTCAGTTTGACAAATCAGACAATATCTGCAGAAGTACTTACATGAACTGAAGTTTTCTGTAAAACCACCAGTGGTGTGCGAGCCCAGGTTGTCTGCAGCAATGCAGTAGAGAGGTCCCTTTAGACAAGTTCATCTCCCATTATTATCCCATTTTCCTCCAGTTGCCTGAGATCAGTAAGCAGTTCAGAAAAAAACTTTGGCACGGCCAAATTCCTTAAAATCCTTGTCTCTACACAATAACACCAGCTGCATGTGGTCAACATTTGATCGTACAAGGGGGGGCATGTTGAGTAGAGAGAAGTACACAGCCAAAACCTTGTGCTTCTTTTTAGCAGAACCCAATGGGTTCACGACTTGAAACGCATCCTGGTATAAAACCAGCTTGAAACAACTTGGGTTTTCCTGAAAAAATGTGTTGTGACAGAAACAACTTACCATCACAACTTTCAGAAAGAACATCTGTTTTGGAAACATCATTAGGATCCACTGACATGAGGCCCTGCCAAAAACTAGACTCCAACATACCCTTTAAAGTTTCGAGGGGCGGGGCATCCCGTCCGTGTGCATCGAGCCGACCAGATGAACCAGTTTCTTCCACTGCTGGCGGTCTTGTGCCAGCAACTCTGCATCCTCCACAGCAACTCCATGTTGTTTGAGGTCGCCCACAACAACGTCGAGCCATCGGGTGCAGGGCTTGCCTCGTGGTCGTGTCCAACCTGCGGCCTTCGGGTCAAACTGGAGAATGGCTCTCGTCGGATGGTCAGGAGGAAGGTGGAGGACATGACCAAACCAGCGGGTGCAGCGTTGCACAGCCAAGCAAGATGCTCTGGGCTGGCAGGTGTGGGCTCTAAGCACTGCGCTGGAAGCCCACTGGGGCCACCTGATGTTTTCGATGGTTCTGAGAGCCCTGCTATCAAAGCCATCTATTCTTACAGCCAGAGTTTCATTTAAGGGCCATGTTTCCGAGCCATAAAGCAGGATGGAGAGTACTGCTGAGTTGTAAATACAGAGCTTCATTTTGCATGAGATAGTCTGGTGCCACCAGAGTGCTTTCCAGAGAGACTGCAGAGCTGATAATGCCAGGGCTCTTCTGCGAGTGATCTCTGGTTGTAGCTCCCCGTTGTTTGTCACTATGGACCCCAGATACACAAAGTTCTTGACAGGCTCTACGATCTCATTACCAAGCCACAGGGGAGGTGGATCCGGTCCAGCACCGACATGCATGAAGTTGGTTTTTGTCCAGCTCACTCATCTCTGCCCAACAACACTTTTTTGAGCTCCATATATTTGAACATGTCTTTAAAGCACTGCACTCTCAAGTAAGCAGTTCTCACGGGCCCTGTGTGGCAAGCTGTAAACAAGTCTTCTTCTTCTTCTTCTTAGGGCTCCTGCAGAGGGCGGGGCATCCCGTCTATGTGCGTCAAGCCGACCAGATGAACCAGTTTCTTCCACTGCTGACGGTCTTGTGCCAGCAACTCTGCATCCTCCACAGCAACTCCATGTTGTTTGAGGTCGCCCGCAACAACGTCGAGCCATCGGGTGCGGGGCTTGCCTCGTGGTCGTGTCCAACCTGCGGCCTTCGGGTCGAACTGGATGTAAACAAGTCTGGTTGTTTAATTGTGTCACAAATTTTTACATCATCTGAAACTGACATATCCTTTAGAAGCAAGTTAAGTCGATTCAAAGTATATGTCTGTCCTGTCTCGTGTATATTCTGTATTTCTTCAACAATGTTTTGAATGGTACACACTGGAAGAAGATGTTGTCCTTGTAGTTTTATGTAAAATATACATATATTTGTCAGATACAAGTCGCTGAAATTAGACCCGTCCCTAACAGTGTCTTCAGCATCGGACACACTGGCAGCTCCCTGTATGGCAGCGCTTGTAGTGGGACTGTGGAAGTTGAAGAAAAAGAGACGAAAATTGCAGGAGTCTTAGGTATTATTATTCAGTTTTTCTTCCGTGTCAACTCTAAGCAGAACACACAACAACTTCCTGCTGCACAAACCTCGGAGGTAAAACCTCCCGTTTTTGTCCCTTCGAAATAAAACTGTCCTTTGTGTGTGAGACCTAAATATAATGTTCACCACAGGAGTCTCAAACAGTGCATCTTTGATTGATGCACAAATCACATTTTCTGACCTTTGTCTGTGCTTTCTGGACATGGGAGAGGTAAAAGACGTTTTTGCAGTGAACACACTTTTGCATCCTCTCACTGGACAAGCTACATGACGCCCTTCTGCTATGTGCTTCTTTAAGTGAGCAAATAACAACTTAGTTCCCTCACACTGGCATTCACCAAGTGAGACAGTGCATTTTAATGTCGCTAAAGTCACATCCTGAGTAACTGTTAGTGTACTGTTGTGGTGGTGACAGAAGTGCGATTGTAAAGCTGTTTATCCAGAAAACATCTACTTACAACTTGTTCCAACACACTTGAAAATACATCGGGGTTCATTGCGGTGCAGTCTGCAATGCAAAACATATGCTTTTATAGACTGAAATTTTTCTCCACGTGTTATAAGAATACATCTTCAATATTCAAAAAACGTCAAGGTTATATCCACAATCAACACGAGCAGTGTGGCTAGCTAACCAGAGGCTTCAACAGGGTGTTTTCCTGCCACTGTCGCCTTTTGGCTTGCTCTGGGGGTCAGGAATATGGGTTCTGTAAAGCATCTTAAGACAATTTGACTGTAATTGGCGCTATATAAATAAAGTTGAATTGAAAAATTGAATTGAACAGATAGACGTGACACGCTGATTGATCAGTTTGAATTTCAGGTGCGCTGTCAAACAACGTACAACCTCCAAACTGTAGGGGAAATAAAACTTACTCAGTTTAGAGATGATTTTAAAGTCATTCGCATGACTAAGATGCTCTAAAAAACATGTTTTAAGATGTTTTTAAAATCATCTTTTGAGATGCTTCTAAAGTCAATCAGATGTTTTGAGATACTTTTAAAATCATTCAAAAGGGTTTTCTTATATAAATTCAATTTACCTCTTGATGGTAACTAAAGAGGGACATACTATAGGCAGAACAGATTGCAGATTAATGTTTAAATATAATTTAAATATTTTGATATAAAAATGTAAGTGATCACAACACAACATTTATGATGTAGTATCACAAGTGGTGACGAATCCAACCTCATGCAGTCTCGACAGCATTCCCACAACATTTTTTAAAGAGGTTATTGACACTGATGGGCCGAGCATTTTATCCATTATTAACACTTCCCTTTTAACCTGCAGTAGCTACATTAACATGCTGCAAACAAGCTGATGATTCACTGATAATGATCTAACTATAACATATTTAGTACTCAATCAGTCATAGGGACCAGACCAGTAGTTTTGCTTAAATACTTACTTATGTGTTTACTTTTGTGGGATTTAGTATGCACGGCTTGTAATGGAGTTTTGTTTAATTTGCCATGTTTTTGACTTTACTTTTACTTCAGGAAATCTGAATATTTCTTCAAGCAATGAACTGAGAAAAGGAGCCACACATCTCCTTTTGTTTGTTTTCAGTTTCACCTTTGCACAATATTCTTAGAAGTCCTGTTCATTATTTTCTAAGGCATAGTTACTCTTAACGGTTGATAGGATTTTTTGAATTTTGCCACCTTTCTGTGATGAATATAACTAGGTAGATCATTTTCATTTATTCAACAAGTTTCATGAGTTATTCAAATAATGACAAATATAGTAATAAACAATGAGAAACTGCTGTCTTAAGCTTTACAGTGGCAGTCCGCCATGGAAGTGATAAGAACCACACTTTAGTTCTTACGGTCATTTCAATTTGTAAAACCACAAAGAAGATAGAATTGTGTTTTAAATGGCTTTGGACGTACTATGGCCTTTACTGCCACTTTACGAAACATAATAATATTGCCTTGCTGTTTGTATTGTCATGAAAGTAGTAGTATAAATCATGCTGGTTATATATTTTTTATGTATTCTACTTGGACAAGCAAAGGTAGACAAGTTGGGACAGAGAACAAAATTATTTTTTTTAAAAAACGTAATAGTTCCTTGTGATTTCTTAGCAGAGTTTGTAGGCGTCTGACCTACATATTCTAGTGAGTGGACTCTGTTTCCTTAGACTTGCTGAACTGACTGACAGTGGGGGGGAGTGATTATTTTTTCAACAGTTAGCTGCTGCCATCTGCTGGCTTAGTCGTTCTGTACAACACAATGAGCCTCAAACGTCGGAGAGAAACAGTTGCCACACACTTTGTTTGTTCAGCTGTCAGTATGAAGGAATACATGTTGGATTGTTATTGGTATCACGAGCATAATTCTGCAATGTATTTACTGGAAGAGAACAAGCACTAAAAGAACATACTGCATTCCTCTTAAATTTAGTAGTTAAAACAATGATATAAATGATTTTACACAGTTTTGACTGGAGACCAAATGTTGCTGAAAATGCATGAGTATAACTGAGTCCATTAGAAGGACGTACTTCCTCAGTTCCACAGTTGACTGAGCAGCTAATGCTGGGAGGAGTCCTGGTGGTTTCACATTTCTTTCATTTCACATTCACAGAGGCCACTTTGCTTCTGGGAACATTCAAGGCTTTACCCTTGGTTATGTACTATCTACAGACAGATAAGAAACAATATAAAGTTTCTCAACTTTCCCAAGTCCCAAATAGCCACAGGAAAAGTTTGTTAATATTGGATAATAGGTGTATTTATTTCAAATATAGTTGCAGGGCTTGAGAGTTGGTTTTGGTTTCAGTGTGTGGACAACAGTGAAAATAACAAGCAGATCTAAAACAATAAAAAAAAACACATGGTCAATATAACCTAACCAAAATCAAAGAAACAAAATACAACATCTGACCTACCCGTCTAACATAAACAAAAGACAAGACTGTCCATTCCTACAGACTGTTACAGATTACAAAGTCGTATGTGTGGTAAAAGCTCCATGTAACAGGACTGGATAGAGTGTGGTTGGATGGGAGGGAGATGAGAGATTACCCTGCACAGCAGGACAAGCTTAGCTAATTTTGTTTTTAATCAGAAGCCAATCATCTGCAGGCTAGCAGTTATTCCTCACCTCATACGTCCACACTCCAATTAGTATACATGCAGTTTACACACTCCATACTAGAGAAGAACATTGACTAGCCACACACCAAAATACAGTTAAAACGATTTGCACTCATCACAGAGGTTTGCAGAGAGTTTCTTGGACTTGATTTGTTTTTGTCCTGACAAACTGTGTAAATTATACGATCTTATACAGGACAGTTGTGACAGAAAGAAAACAAAAAGGTAAGGGGTCAGAATACTTTCTGAGGCAACCAAATGTCAGGTAGGATGCTCTTGCTGTACCAACTCTGCAGTCCAGAAGGACCATGAATAACTATGATCAATAATGATCTATAATGTTAGATAACTGTAGAACACTTGTGTGTTGGTCACTGCAGCTGGCTTAGCTAGGCAGGTTAGTAAAGTTAGCAAGTCAACTGTGAAATCCATAGTTTCTCTGAGGTAAAATAACTGGAAAATCAAATAAACTCCAAATGTGTATAAGATGACATTGATATGTGTAGGTGATTTATTACATCAGCAGTTACTTTCCATTTGTTTTCCATTTGCAATGTTAAAATGAAGCAATGTTTTGATAACATTTCAGCAATAAATGTTGTGGGAACCAAAACTCTGACAAAAAGGTTGCAAATGCTCATTTAGGAATAATTTTAGAGAACCTGTCAAATATTAGTTAGCTTTGCTATGCCTTAACTATTCATACATTCATGCCAGTCATCACTGTAACTTACTATCTCTTATCAATGTGTGGTAGAAATTAGTTGTTCTGGGTACCGATTAGGTTACCCATGCCTTGCCAGATTTAAACTCAGTCTGATCCAATTTCAGACAGTACCAGGGACAAGTTACATCATCATTCATTAGTTTTTTTTGACTAAATAAACTCATACTTGAATCTTACAATTAGGGTGTCACATTTATGAGTAAATCTTATTAAGAGACTTAAAGCATAAAACATCAAATGCTTACTGTTTGATGCCATTGAAAACTTCCACATGGCAAAGAAAGGACTTTTTTTCTACTTCTTTGTGATGTGGGACTGACTGGATCTTGTGGTAAAAAGTTAGCAGACAGGTCATACAGATTTGTGTTAAAAACAGCCTTTGTTCAGTGTTGCTTTAACATAGTTTCATGGTTCAAGCTGAAAAATAATGAAAGTTATATTGAGAGAGATACCAATAGTCTAGTAAGTGGAAGCAACAAAATGACGGTAAAATCATTGAGAGAACAGTGCAATACTTGGGAAGGTTTCATTTAAAAACCTGGCAGCAGAGCAGTGGGTTGGCCAATATTTCAGAAATGCAGTGGACTATGAAAACCACATAGCTACTTAGATGAAGGAAGATCCCATTATAAACCATGATGCTGTGCAGGGACTTTGATTTGGCAGATAGTGTAGTAATGCTCCAAATCAAGCCCATGCTGACTGGCTGTCCATTATTTTCTGCATTACTTGTGTATCCTTGTCCAGCATAAAGCCTCCTGACTTATTAAGTAACATTGATCTACCTTTTAGAAACAGACACAGATTGTTGATCAGCATCTAGAGTAGCTTTGCTAACTTTTGCCATATTGTCTTGCATCATGGAAAACTAAGCATGTGATAACATGAATGGCTATTAATATAGAGCACAGTCTCCTTTATATATATATATATATATATATATATATATATATAAATATATATATTCCGTATTAAACATTGAGCTCTGGAATCAAGGAGGCGTCACTAAAAATCACAGAAAACAAAGTTAAACTGAAAAATGACTATCAAGAATGCACTATTTATCACTGTTCAACAAGAAACATGGGCTAAGAAGTGGGTACAACATTATAAGCAACTAATGATGATGAGGAATTCCATAGCTCCCAACATTCATTTTGGAAAACTTTTTTTCTTTTTTCTTTTCTTTTTTGCAGCTGTTTTTGTAGAGCATATTAGTGAATTTTAAGCAAAGAGGGACATTTGGACACTACTATGTGAGGTCATCAGTCTCTGTGTTTTACCAAGGTAGTTGACATGAGACAAAAAAAACACAAACACTGAGAGTGTGAGAAAGCATCTTTGGAAGTAATGGTCAGGTAATAGTCAGTCAGGTAAAACACTGAGCATGTGTGATATAACAACCAAATATTTTACCTTTAAATGTGGTTGTGGCTCCCTCTACCTGTTGATTGTGTAGGAACATGGTTGGACTGGTACTCCCCGAGCATTAGTCCCACACAGGTGAATAGTCTTAGCGATAGGACCGTGTATAATACTTTAAACTGTTGCCCCTCTGAAAAGACACCAGTTAATGATAGAAGAGTAGCTCTATCATATAATTTACAAATGCACATCTGTAAGCAGACTTCTGAACACTAGACAGGCAGTGGCATTCCACAAATTCCCAAGAATTTCACTTAGTCTGTAAAGATATTCTAATGACATTTTTAAAAAGCCATCTGTGTGTGAGAACTGCTGTGTTAGAATATTATTCATCTGTAATAAACGGAAACAAGAACAATCATAGCAAAGTGCTTTTGAGCCTTGCATTCCTGTAGCTCACAGTAGTGATGACTATATGAGCTTCTTTGTGACAATCAAAGGAAGAAATCTCTCCTAATTCTGTCTTTAGCAGTTTCACCTGTACACACACACTGCACAGATTTGTGTGTGTGTACTGACATTATCCATGCTTTAAATAGCGATGACATCATGAGCTTCTTTACAAA